>CM077463.1:35993734-36006234 GCA_039654755.1 Calcarius lapponicus | reverse complement strand
AAGAGAACAGAAGCTAAATATACTAAAACTCATCTGAAATTAGTCTTCAGAAACACGCAGCTGCGTAACATTATAGATCCTGGTTAACAATGATATCCCAGCCCAAAAAAGCACCTTAATCAGGGCCTCTCTCCTATGGCACCATCCTACTTTCAGTTAACAGTGTTTTCAGATGAGCCGAAAAGGGGTACTTTGCTCCCACCATTATAATTTCTGCTATTCTTTTCTTTACCCTTTACAAAAGCATGAAAGCATTGGATTGCTAATTACTTCTATCTAGCCTATAAGAAAATTAGTTTATCTTCCTGATCAAAGCAAATTAGGCAGATCATGGCTGATTAGAATGCAACAGTAAAATCTCCATACTTTCTATTCCACCCCCTTTTCTCTCAGAAATGGGGCCTGTGTCAAATATGTAGGTATTTCCCACGACCAGTCTGGACTCCATTTCCAACGGGCTCTGGGGCTGGGACAATGGTTCTTACACAGACACTGAAGTTCTTTAGTTCAGTCATTGTGCAAGGAAAGAACTGGTAACCCCTTAGCTAGCATTTGATGAAACATCTAGATTTACATATTTCCCTAATTGCTTTTTTTGAATGTGAGTGAGATTTATCTGATCAGAGTTAAACATCTCCTTTATTATACTGCTGAAAATACAAGCCTATGCTTTTCAGGCAGAGCTGCACTTGGTTCTAACCCTGGCATTAAAACATTGGTTTCCTCTACACTGGGACAAAGGGATGTCTTCCTTTACTTCTCAAAGCACTATCTAAAGAAAGCTTGAATACTTGTTTCCAACGTGGCTGCTGCATCACATTGCAAAACTGAATACCCTTGCTCCTTCTAAGTAACTGCATTTTTCATTGCTCTAGTATTTTACTCTTCACTTTTTACCCTTCATAATTCATTCCTCTTCAGTTTGTGTTCTATGGCTTTAACAGATGAAAGCCAAGCTATATGGCCACTTTATTTATAACCAATTACTATAAATTAACAGTAAATCTCACATTTAGCTCCATTTAAACATCACTATGCAGCTGCCCATTTGAAAATAAAATGGTTGCCTTCTTTCACTTCAGTGGGCACAATACAAAACATCCATTGAGCCTCTCCTTTATTGCAGCTGCCAATGCCCAGCCGACTTTTAACAAACCAACCAAGCGGAATAACAATGCAGCTGCAACATTTTATGGTATTTCTGTTAGTCCTCTTTTGAGACTGAAGGTGTTAATTAGGAATCAAAGAATACAACCCTGCCAGCTTTCTTTCACAAACTATACTCTGGCCATTCCAGTTTTCAGAAGGAAAATAAATCTAATAAAGGGACAAAAATGTTGTTTGTCACACCAGTAACGTGTATTTAAGATCCTTTGATCACAAGCTTTTTGTGTAGTCTTGTCAGACAGGCTGAAAATATTTTTTTCCTCTCTTTTCTCCTTTCTTCAAGCTTTTCTGAATACTGATTCCAGGATTGTCTGAAAAGGTGAAAAAAGCGATAGAAACTAGAATGCTTGATGGGTTAAAATGGGTTTGCTGAGAAAGCCAGCTTTAGATCAAATAAAATAATTGCTCACTTTTCTGATTCAGGTGTAAGTTGTTTTGAAATACAAATGAGCTGTTCTTGTTACTGAGTTTAGTAATTCTTTAATTAAAAGTATCATTTAATATTTCAGGCCATTTGATATTTTGCAGATGTCTTAATATTCCACCAATTCTTTTGTGGAATCTCACTTTAAACCAAAAAATACCTGAAACATACATATAGTCACATGTACCATACAATACATATTTGATGTTTTAGTCACACTTATTAACAATAATCATGTTAGATGCATTCAAAGGTAGCAGTATGTGTCACTATCTTTAATCTTTAGTCAAAGTTAAAACCTTAAAATAGGTTTATGAAGTTAGCACAACTGCGAATTAGTCAAGCTTGCTAGCTTACGCAGCAAGAGCTTTCACTGTTAAATACACAAATCATGCCAAAATCCATTAATCCTGCCAGGGAATGGCAGAAAGAAGATCTGGTTGTTGATTTAATGATAATGAATTGAGCAGGCTCTTAAGATTACCTGCAGAGCTTGCTAAACTGTAAAACAAAGTCAATTTTAATAACACTTTTTACAGAAGCATATATATATATATTTTTTTTTTTTTGCCTTAAACACCACGTAAGAGAAACATCCAGCTGTACTTACCTGGTTGTACATTTAATATAGTTTCTTATAATGTTAAGTATATATATAGAGGGCAGTGATTCTAAAACATATCTGAGGGTTTTGATATTTGATAATCCAGAAATACAGAACTTCCTTGAAATGTTAAAATACAAATCTTAGTCTTCTGTGCTCTGTAAGCTTTTTACCCAGTCATTATTTTGAAATTATCTGTGTGTATATATCTGAAATTTGGTGTATATGCTTCACATTTACTAGACTCACAAATTCAAGAACTGTGACTTTTAGGGACATATCTGGGTGAAAATTTTTCTCTCGGTTGACTATGAAATTGAAGCACTGTAAATGAAATCACATTCTCTGAGAATGGGTGCTGAGTTTTGCTAAATTCTAGATTCATCTGGAATATTCTGAAGAATTTTTATTGTGTCTTATAAGCATTGCAAATGAAATTTTTATAAAATATTGTTCATCAACTATACTGAATTAATCAAGGGAAAAGACTTTTGTTAATGAGCACATGACTACAACTGAATCAAAGATAAGAAAATCCTGTCCTTATCGTTTTCTGTAGGGTCATTTTTGCATAGGAACCTGGAACGGTGCAAGGGCACTTGAAAAGTTTTCTGATCCCCTTCATCTGCTCACTGAGCTCCCAATCTGTTGTCTCTGTCCATTCAGCTCTGCTGGTCTGGCTGTTTCTGTGGCTACATTCTAAAGTGGATCAGTGAAATGAGATACATATTTTCAACCAGAAATGTGTTTCTTTTTAAACTAGATTTCACAGAACTGGTTAGGAGCACAGTCCAACAAACAGCTGAGTCAGCACAGATGAAAGAGATGAAGCCTAGAGCAGGAGTGGGGGAGCAACTGGCTCCAAGGGGAGGGGAAGGCCAATATGAATGTCTAAACAAGTCTCTTTTTCAGAGGGACTCTTAGTATGGAAGCATTTTTTCCTGAGTTTCCTCTTCCAGCTCCAATCTTCCAGAAAACTTTGAGCACTGTCTTCTTCCAATTCTATGAATGCAGAAACTTAACTAGCAAAGACAAGTAATTCCTACACAGGGAATTCTGCTGCAGAAAGCAAGTTCTTTTCCCAGTGCTCTGCCCTGCTAAGCAAAATCATCAACAGCTCTTGAGCCAGGACTTTCAGGAGTCAGCACACATGCTGGCACCTTGGAAGTTCACTTTTGGTGGTCCACTTTTTCAAAGTTTTTTCTCCTCACAGATCTAGCCAGTCCTAAATCTGTTTCCTTTCACAGCTTGGAGAAGGAGCCCATTTTAGTTTCTTCTGTTTTTGAAATATGAAATTCTGTGCTTGTGGGACCAAAAGTGAAAGCGTATAGATTAAACATATCAGAAAATAAAGCATACAAATAACCCTTTTCCTGCCCTCCTTCTCATATCTTTCACTAAAGCACTAATACTGCAAGATTTTATTACATACCCTCAAGTACAATCTTTGGACTGAACCCTACATGTCCTCAATGTCTCCATTCCGTTGTTCTTTCAGGCAGAGTAATTAGAGCAAAGAAATTGGCTCTCAAATGTAGCTTCTGCAATGATGGCACTGATTTCAATTACTCCGTATTTTTTTCCTTTTGGTAAGTAAATAATTTTTAAAAAAATGTATGCACTAGACACTCACTATTTATTTTGAGAACTTTAATTTAAAGGAATTTAAAAAATCCCAAACAATTTACCATAAAAGCATACAACAAAATAAATATTATAAGGCTCAAACATATGCCAAGAAGCTCTTTCCTAGCCTGTGTACAGGCACACACAATAACTCTATGTATTCCATCAAGTGCAACTTAGAAAGGACATAGTCTTCTCTATCTTCTCAGGTAATGTCTAAAAAATAAGACATCTAATTCAGATTCAATAGCTACAAAAATCTTCGGGAAAGTCTCTTTGTGACCATGGTCACAAGGGTTTTCAGGATGAAGGAGAGACGAGAATGCTGACTCCATGATCAGAAGGCTTGATTTATTATTTTATGATATATATATTACATTATAACTATACTAAAAAGAATAGAAGGAAAAAGGTTTCCTCAGAAGGCTAACCTAAGAATAGAAAAGAATGAAAAACAAAGCAGCTCTCCTGGACTCTGTCCGAGATGGCTCCATCCTTGATTGGCCATTAATTATAAACATCCAAGATGGGTCAATCACAGGTGAAACTGTTGCATTCCACAGCAGCAGATAACCATTGTTTACATCTTGTTGCTGAAACTTCTCAGCTTCAGCTGGAAAAATCCTAATGAAAGGATTTTAATGAAGACATGTCTGCAACATCTCTTCCTAGATCTGGAGTAGTAATCTGAGAAGCTTGAAAAAGCTGTGTTTTCCAGTGTAGGGCATTAAAGATTGTAAGGATAAAGGTCATAAAATCTGTGAAGGCACCAAGAGATGCAAAGGGCAAACAAACATACTAGGAAGGGAGAAGATATGTGGGTAATAGTCTCACAGCTGATTGCCTGATGTTACCCCAGTCACAGCACAATCCATCTTTCCTTCCAGACACAAACCAGCTAGGCCAACAGCTGTATCCAAAATAATGTCACTGCCAGACTCTGCTGAACACAGGATATCTTTGTATCCAAGGAAAAATTTAATGTACAGCTGAGCAGTATTTCTGGTTTGACAGAATGAAGGATTCAGATACTGAGAAAAAATACACTAATATTTGTATCTTAACATATTTTACACTTGAAAGATAGGACTTAAAGGGTGTGTGGAGGCACTGCACCATAGAGAAGCACTGCAGCTGAAATCATTACCCTGAAGATGCACACACTGGCATTAGCCTACACTTACGTCTCCAGAAAACACAGCATGTATAACAAATCAAATAATTTTACTGGTGAGCTTTACTTAGAGCTAGCAAAGCTTGTAATTATATTGTCATGTCTTCTGTATGTGATAGTTAAGAACATAGACATAATTTTTTTAAGATCCATGAACAGCCAATGACTCAAACAGTTGAACTAAACTCACAGTTCTGACAAACAGTAATTTTTAACGGAACTGAGGAGGACTGGTCAGTCCTCCTTGGGACAAGACAGTAGTATATGGCAAACCTCCTCAGAAGCCAGACAAAAACATTTTAAATTCTCTGTTTGACAATTCCGATTAGTGGAACAATTCCCTATCTATACATGAGCTGATTGCTTTTCTAAGAAGCAGTGTAAGGCCTTTCTTTGTGACCTGTGTTGCTGTCTTAAGTAACCTATGGAGAAAGATATTTTAAAATAGTGAAATATACCTGTAGCCGCCTCTTCCCTGAATTTTAGAAGCAGCATAAACTCTACTCCAATATCCCTTGCTGAGTTCTTCTTTGTAAGGAGCGTAGTCAACAGCATCACATGTTCTGTGAAATACTCATAGGGTAGCATGAGGGACAGAACAGGTATTCAAACTGGTAATCAGCCTTTTATTCATTTTAATATTACTCAGCCTTATTTATATACTTACCCAGTGACATCCCAGACTTGTTTCTCTACAGCAGGGATCTTGCATTTTATTAATTTATTCACAGAAAACTGCACATTTATTTAATGTCATATATTTGAAGATATTATTCCGTTGGTCTAACATGCACTTTCATTTGTCCAGCTTGAATATTTCTCCATCAATATTGTGTCTTGTGTTAATTAATATGCTAATACTAAAAATATTATGTTAATTTATTTTCTGAATGCTCGATAATAATTTTGAAGTTAGTTTATGATGTCATGCTAGCAGTAAATATAACAATTATCTTACTTATCAAAATATTTAATTACGTATATTTTACTAAAACTGGCAGTTAGAGACAACTGCATGAACAAGACTATTATGAAAAAAGAAATAAAACCAATATTCACAGGAAATAAATGTATTATCTATTTTGGTGGATGATATAAAAGAAAACATAAAATAATGTTGTTGGGGTTTCTTTCTATACTTTTAAAACAAAGTGCTACTGAAATCAATCCCCATAGTTCTTTCTTTATACTTCCCCCGACACAGAACAAAACATCCAATATGTCTTTTTTAACTAGAAGTGAAGAGATACATAGAGTACATCATTAAAATACTAACTCAAGAATTATATGCTCTGAAGCAGCACTGCAGAATCATCTTATGATGCAACTTCAAAGCTTCTATCACATACTCAAACTGCTGAAAAATTCCACCTCATGTTTCATCTTCATCAATAACTGTGCCATAGTGTATAAAGAAAAAATTTGAACTCCCTTTGTCCTCTGTCATTCTTCCACTTTGTGCAGCCCTGTTTGTTTTGGGTCAGCTTGCACAGCCTTGGACCGTGCATTCCCAAAGTGCACCCAGGGTCACTGCAGGAGCAACAGGCCTGCTCTAATTGCACCTGAGGGGACTGACTTGGGCATTTGCTTGTCACTCTGCTTGAAGACTTCAGTTTGCCCAATGATCCAGGAGCAGCTCAGAGAGTTAAACAGCATACAGATACACCGGCTGCTTTGTCTACTCCTTAGACCCATCTTCTAAAGTGTCCTATTGGTTAGTGCTGGCCCAAGGCATTTCATTATAAACAGACTCAGCAGCACAGGGGAACACTCAGTTCATGTCTAAACCTGCTAATAAATGTTAAATTACTAAGTCCTTTAATTTCTGGAATTTTTTCTGACAAGCCATTTACAGGTAGAGAAAAATTATTTATCTATAATACTAGTAGTGATAGTACTAACTGAAAGAATATAAACATAATCCTATGCTGGTAAGGTGTATTTTTTTCCTTTATGTCTTTCTGTTATAATTCTGCTGTGGCTGGGACATCCATTCATTTACCAAAATCATATTGCTAAAAGATGATTCACAGATTTCTTATTTTCATTTGGTCATTATTGAACAACCACCTTAATAGTGCTCTATAAAAACTGCGAATACAACATAATGAAAGCTCTCCACGCTAAGATAAGCCAAACCACTAGTGAATGTCATTAACCATTAATTAGTATCATTGATACTTTGGTAATTACTCATTCACTAAATACTAAAAAAAAAAAACTGCTTGTGTACTCAATATATGGAGATATTTGCATAAAGAGTAATTTCCCCTTAGTTTAGACTCATCACGTCCCAACAGAATCCTCTACAATAAACTAACTGCGACAGACCAGGGGTTCCATCCACATCATTGAAAGAAGCTTCATCTCTAGCTTCATTGGAAACCAAACTGGCTCATAATTAGCTTTCATAAACCCTTATCAGAAGGGATTAAACCTGCAGCACATTGAGAGCAGGGAGGACTTCCTTATAGACTTCCCACACAGAGATACAACACCGCAAATAATACCATCCAGTAAATCTGGATATTACAAATTCCTTGTGAAATCTGATGCTCTTCCAGCACTGCTCTATGGAAAGACAGGCAGGAACATAGAGCTGCATGACTACAAGACGCCATATCCATGATTGATGACAAATGTAGAGAACAGACCACATCTGGATTCAGGTTTATGGGATTCTTCACAAATTGACCAGAGCCAGCCATTGAAAGCAGAACATCTGAGGCACCAATATGTACAGAAATGTGATTCTGATAACTCTATTTGGTATGACAGTTGTTTCTAACTATGAGTGTAATGAATTTACTACAGCACTGTGTAAGCATCCTCCAAGAAAACCTGTTGCTCTGTTCACTTAATGCTATCAACAATGGCTGCAAAAGGACTGAAAAACAGAAGAAATTCCTTCCTTCCTGAAACTCCTGCAAAATTTGTACAGTTGACACAACTCCCTGACACAACACAACTCACCTGCCAGAGTCTGCACCCTGATGCAAACAAGGCAATAATGATGATCACCCAATGCTATGCCTAAAATCTTTTTTTCAAAAGAAAAAACTGACTTTTGTTTATCTAAAAAAGATGGACAGTGTGCATACTAATGATACAATAGAACTTTTTCTGTCAAGAGTTGGTACTTTAAAACTAAAGCAAATGCTTAAATTTAATTATATTAATTAACACTTTTCAAAAATCTTTAAAATTTTCAAATTCAATTTATTTTAGCAGTACCAATTCCACACAATTAAGTTAGTTCCAATAGTATAAGCATAGCAGAAACTACATGAAGTCTCCCTTGGCATAAATCTACATAAATCTAATTTACCTACATGGAATGGCACACAGAAATCTGTGTCATGAACGGGTGTCTTAGGTCGTTCAAAGAATCACTGGCAAAAGCAGGTTTAACGTTAAAGTGAAAGCATGACAAAGCTCATTGGCAAGCACTCTATTGCTAACTAGATGGTTAAAGCACACAGAGAAAAATCAGACTAAAAACTAAAAATCGACAAAAAATATCTCTGTGGAGGCTGACGATAAAAAAAGGGTAAGGATTAAAAGGAATAACAGAGACTCTTCCTCTTAGTCCCGAAGTTTAGAGCAAATCTGCTTGCCAAACTTAGCCCTACACTTGACCAGTGGCTTGCACCTAAAGATTTTAACCTCATTTTAATTTAGCAGCACTTAATAGCCTAATTTAAACAATTTGTCAAAAGATTCAATAGAATTTGCTATAAGCACAACAACAACTCATTTACAGAGGTACCTTATGAATCTAACCCAATTAAAAATCAAGGGAGAAACATTCACAGCACATTTGCTATAGCATAGGCACACTCACACAAACACCTAAAGGATTATGGACAAGGTATAAATCTGTGAAAAATTCCTGTTTAAGTGCAGTACTCATATCAGATGCCTTTGCATCTTCTCTACAGGTGCAGGTTTGAGCCTCAAAGAGTGGGGATATTGACCCAGGTTCCATGGGTGGCATTTGGCAGTCATCCTCCAAGTATAGCAAACTTGAGAGTTTGCTGGCTCTGAGAGGTGTCCCACACAGAGGGAATTTCCTGATCAGAGCCTGCTGTGAGCATGGAGAGCTTAGAGGGCCTCACTTAGGACTGCTGTTTATAGGGTCGCCAGGGAGCTGGCCTTAGTGACTTTAGTAATTGCTTTAGTTGGCTTTAGTAATTTTCTGTGGTCACAATTTGGGTAACTTTCTTTGAAAGTTTGATAGCAAAAATGTTGTTCCACTTGTATTGTCATTCAAGCAAGAAAAATAAATTTCCATGACTGTTCATAAAAAACCAGGAGCTCATTAGACAGAACCAGCTCCTGGGAGCAGACAGGGTTTATGATAAGAAAAAAAGGAGGTTAGCCCAGGTGCTGTTCATCAAGGCTGTGGTCTAACAAGCATCTCTGAGATCATGGTGCATATTCAGAAAACTTTTTTTTATTCTAAAAACACATACCTCAAGAATGTGTTTAACTATGTTCTGTACTGTCTCTGGCATTCAGGTAGTTAGCATGTTCCAAAGGGGTTGTCCTGGTCTTTCTTTCCACATCTTCTGTCTTGGCCAGAAGGAAGTAAAGTTCTGGCACTTGACAGCTCACACTACTTTATATGTGCAGGTATGAAACACAGTGAAGCCTCCATATGCTGAGGAACTTACAGTCTTCCCAGATTCTATTCTTTGATCAAGAGCTTTCACATTGTCCCTTTTTAGTGCTAGGCCTAAAAAAGACCACATGAGATCCTTTTCCTGCTACCAAATACTCTTCCACAGTGCCTCACACTCAAGTTTTAAAAACACCTATCAGCAGCACTGCACACCTTTACTCTTCACCCCACCACAACTATATCCTCAGGTCTTATCTCCACTAAGGAAACAAATGCTTCTGATAATAACTGCCACAGTAACTGTACACTACAAAGTCTTCCTGCATACACATGGCACAAATGTGAATTGTGAATTTAGAATTTAGTGCTAGACTAGAGTGCCACTTCTCCTGAGGGTTTAAAATGTTTAGAATTGGTTGAGCTGCCTGATGAGAGGTACAAGTCACTACTCTACAGCACCAATACAGGCAGATTCCCAAGCAACCCGCTGTCTCTTTGTTCTCTAGGTACTTTTTGTTGCTTTGTTAAAGCTTCCTGTAACTGTGTGTGCCTGTTGCAGGTTACAGTCAATACAGTGAGGCTCTATGCAGGGACACTCTAGGACAGGAATGCACTCCCTGAGACCCTTGTCAGGTCACAGAGTTGAACCTGCACCTCTTTTGGACTGCTTCCAGTTCCTTGTCTTTGCACAACTTCAGCACAACTGCAGGCAATACTTTCATACAGCACCAAGCGTATGGATCCTGTATTTCCTAGTCAGCAGGTCAAATATTACTCTCAGATGCCTGCACAGACTTTACTTATTCTAATAAGAAACTTATATATCACAGAATCCAGGTCATGTAGACAGCCAGGAGCAAAACTGAAAGGCAGACATATACCCTTTAGAAGAGAAGAAAATTCCTTGGGACCTCCCTTATTTTACTATGTCATACTCACAATTAGCACCTAATTAAGTATTCTTAATCTACAGATCTCCAGCATTTTTCAGCCACCACCAAATCAGTCAAATTCAGATGTAGGTAGTTGTCCCAGCCACCACATATAAGGAGTAAAACTAGAGAAAAGTTGCGTGATTTACTTGAATCCATAAATTCTATATCCAGGAGCAGAAGGACTTAAAGGTCTCTCTACCTGAATCCCAGTTATGGCTAACTGATTATAGTCCTTGTTCCCAGAAGCAGTTTCTCTCTTTTTCTCATGCTCCCAAAATGACATTCTCTTGAATTAGGGTGTTTAAGAAACTTTGGTTTCCGTGTCTTCATAAGGATAAATCTTATTTCTGGACATTGGACAACTTGGTCTCACCCTCCACTACAAACATAAATGCAGCCTCATCATATGTGAGACCAACAGGAGAAATATTTAATTTCTGAGGCAGCCTCCACACCAAGCTGATTAAGGATCAAGCTCAAAGGCAAGTTACTCATCAAGGTGGTAAAGAACATGTAACTTTCAATCGTGGATGAGAGAGAACTTTGTCTTATCTTACTTGCTTCCTTTGCCAGCTGTGACCTTCTCCCCTCAGGGTACACAGAGACTCATTTACAAACTCAATGAATGCCAAATCAGTGCAGCTACACTTCCCTTGATGCTGACATCATCTCACATCTGTTCTTTCATTCACTTACACTAGCATTTTTATTATCACAGGATCCAGAAGGCATGGTACAACTGGCATGGTAAGATGCCTACTGCTGCAGAAACGAGGGCTAGGAAAGTCCTATTTCTGTATAATATCAGTGCTCTAACTGTTCTATCCTCAAACAAAACAGGCTGAAGTGTTAGGTGAAGAAACTAACAGAATAAAAAAAGGAAGACAAGTAGTAGTACCGAACACCAGCTTTACTTTTCTACCTCCTACCTCCCCTTCATAAATAACAGCATCAAATTATTGTACACTTTTCATGGGAAAATCTGTATGACACGAGCACAAAAAAAAGGGTTAAATTTATTCACAATAATTATGCACATTAAGTCCCAACCCAAAAAATATTTCTGCATTACTTAAGTAATTAGTGTATAAGTTTAGTAATTTCACTAAGCATGGTTACTCTCAACAAAATAGAAAACATTTAATCGAGTGTTATCAAAAGCAGGGAGATATTTTGTGCAGTGGGAATTATAGTTGTTTGTGCTGCTTTAGACTGATAGATACTTCTAAAAATTTGTCTGACATCTGTCTACACACAGACATCTCCATGCACACAATATTATATCACATGTACAAAGCCAACTATACTTCTGAAGTATAATGCAAAAAGTTTCAGCAATTTTTAATCAAAATATGTCCTTAAAATTATTTCACTGCAACTACATAATTTAATACTGTTGGAGAATGGTGCATTCCAGATAAAACTAAATATTCAAATCAGTCCATTTTTGAAAACAATAGTATTAAATGATTTATGATATACATAATGCTTTAGGCTGTGCAATGACAAAGTGGTGGAGAACAGCTTAATGAAACTATTCCCCACAAATGAGCTGACATGTGGGAAAGGGATGACTGTTTTAGAATTATTAAAGGCCTTGATCAACAAACATTTGCACATGTGATTTCAGTGGAACCATTCCTGACACTGGAGTTAAGTATCTGGATAAGTATTTGCAGGACTGAAGCCAAATCATACAATTGGACCCAAACTAAGAGCCCATTTGTTACCAATAAAATCCCAGTTTGGGAGTGGCTGATTATAATAATTATCATTGTTGGATAACACTGCACTTCAGATTAATTATTTTTTGCAGCAGTGACTAGACATGAAAATATAACTTGTCCTTTCAGGGAATGACCTCAGTGCTGTGGCCACAGCCCCTAAAACCCAAAGGTCGTAGCTAAAAATTAGTAAAACTCAGCAAAATAATAAATCTGGAAGGC
>CM077463.1:35492773-35993634 GCA_039654755.1 Calcarius lapponicus | reverse complement strand
TATTGATCAAGAGATGTTTCCAATTCAGTCATGTTGAAAAAGACTTACCTACTATACATAAACAGATTTCATTTCCCAACATTTTTCTTAATTCCTTAACCCAGTTTTTTACCTGCAAAAACAACAGAGGTCAGTTTGTTTTCACTCAATATACTACTATCTTAGGCAGTGTGGAACCATCCCATTTCCTTCATTAACCATCTACTCTAAACTTAAAGCAAAAATGTTTAAAGCAACATAGATGAGAAAATATTATTTAGATTGCTCCATATGGCCCTTGTACAGCAGGTTTTATTTCACAGGTGAAATTAAGAGCAAATTACTTAGATAAAATGGTTCAATTACTCCAAAAATATAACTCACCACACTCAGTACAGCAAGTTCACTGCATGGGCCACTTTAGGTCAGACGTGAGATCTTTTATCAACAGACATTTACTGACAGAGCACAAACAGTACTTCAGAGTTAGAGGCACCTGAACTAAGTTTTTCAGGTTAAATTATAGCAGATGTTTATTTCATGAGAGAACAGATGGGACAAGTATGTTGAGTCAGCTGATGGTAAGGTATCTGTCAACAAATCTGTCGTCATGAAAAGTTTGAAAGTGGTATGATCACTGCATTGACTTAGAACTGCTGTTTTAAGGGAATAATTGTGAAGAGAGGCAATCACTTCAAGAATCTAAAAATAAGTCAGGCTACATGATCCAGTAGTACTTCTGCAGTGACTTCTGTAAATCAGCTTTCCTTCTTTTTTTCTGCACATTTAAATGTTTTGTATGACAGGGTTTTACTATGTAGGACTCAGCATGAAAAGGCACAAGTTGAAGTAGCACCCACAAGTCATCATCATTCTGCACATGGCCACAAACGTTTAACTGCTAGCACAAGCACTTTACTTGCTCTACACCAGACTATTTAAATAACAAACTGTTGTGGATCTGTACCCTTACACCATTTCTATCACTGCTAACCCAAGCCTTGCCCATGCAACCACACTTTCTCACTTCTCTTTACACAGAAGTCCAACTGGTTTTGCTGAAAGTCAGAGACAAACTTGCTTAAAAAAGTGTCACCAGTTTTCAGTTGAAAAATCCTATAGAGTGGTAGCACAGATGGACACAGAGTGGGAAAAACTCACCTGATCAAACTGATCAATAGAGCCATAAAGTAACTAGCCATCAAATTACACATTCTGATGACTTATCACAGAGGAGGCAATGTCTCCACTATCATGTATTGCAATTTCAGAGTTCTTAGATCTGTAAAAGGTCATGTCATAGTATCTTTTAGTAATTTGGTTTATACAGTAAAGATCAGTATGATCTTTACTGTATAAACCAATACTGATACCATGACAACAGTCCAGGTTTATGTTTACAGCCTGTCACAGGTAACTTGCACAGATTATTCTGAGTTGGAGGGGACTCACAAGGATCATGAAGTGTAATTCTTAAATGAATGGCCCATACAGAGATCAAACCCACAACTTTGGCATTATTTGCACTGTGCTCTAAGAAACTGAGGTAATGCTCTGGTGTTCTTTGAATAACCTGATAGCAGGGAAGGCAGTCTTCAAAAGAATACTAATAAACTGTATACTTCCATTACATGATCTACATTTGCAAATATTATATATATTGCCAAAATCAGAAGACTTCTGTTCACACATGTCACAGATTATCTTTCAACCAGTTTACTGTTCAGATGTAAAAGCTGCCCAGTACCTTTTGAAAAGAGTCTTCATCTGTTATATCATATACTAGAATAGCGCCATTGGAGTCCCTGTAGTAGATAGGCCCCAGTGCATGAAATCTTTCTTGACCAGCTGTATCCTGCATTTAAAATACACTAGTTAGCATTTAAGACAAAGCAAACAATACTTCAAAGAACTCCAAATACTTTATTAAGAAGTGCTTAACACTTGTGATATAGTAAGCCCAAGTATCCTTTTTTTTTCAGAAAAACATTCTAATTAGCTAAGGAATAAAAAAATAGAAACATACCCATATTGCAAGGTTTACTCTTTTTCCACCAATATTTAGTTTCTTTGTAAGAAAAGATGCCTGGAAAGCAAAACAGATTAGAGTTAAGTTTTATGCACCAAACACATAATTTGACTTGAAAATAATTAATGAAGCATCAGAATCGATAAAAAACAAATTTTTTTGATCAAAAGACTCCGTAAGCAAGAAGGCTAAGTCAATATTAAGCCAGTTAGTAATTTCACTATAGTTTGCCAGCAGTCTATTCTAAATAAATTTGAGTTAAGCCAATCATTTACGACATCCTTTTGCAGTTGTTCTGAATGATTTGAGAAGGATGAGCTGTGTGGAAAGACTCTGAACTCACAACACTGATAAGTCTAAGCTGAACTCAAAGCATTTCACAAGAATCTGTGAAGTTCAGGTAGAAACAAGCCTAACAGGATTTTTAATCTGTAGGAATTAGGCAAAGTAGTTCAATATTACTAAGATACCAGAACCATAAACAATTGTTTTATTATCACTAAATATCTTGGAACATGAATATTTCACAAGTTTCCTTGTCTGTAACTTTTCCCTTTTTTGCTGAAGTGTGCCTACAACTCACCCTCATCTGTTTTTTGGTTCTGTATTTTTGTTTGTTTGAGCTGAGAAACCTCAGAATAAGCATAAAAGCTGCTTTAGAATTCTACTACTTTAACTTCTGGAAATATTTTACAGGACCAGAGCACATTGCAAGGTTAATCTAATTTCAGTAACTTGAGTAGGTCTCGTTTCCTCCAAACTTGCATGATTCACGTTTTCAGACACCACCTCTGTTACCAGGTCTGTAATTTGATGGCTAAAATGGGAACATAATTTAACACAAGTTTAATGGACCAGAACAGGGTCTCAAGGTGTTGATGCATTAGGAACCTGCTCTCCCCATTCTGAAGACTAGCAGTAACATGTTATATCAAACACTTCAGTTACCAAGGGCTAACTTTTTTCTTCTGTCTTAAATTATAGTGAGTTTTCATTTCAGTTTTACCTCAGTTTGCATTTGGGTTCAAACAAGTACTCAGCAGTATTTTATGATACATTCATCACAGATTATTTTAGGCTGGATTGCAGCAGCTCAAGAGTTCTCTGTACGAGCACTGACCAGCCAGAGAACCAAGAGTCACATGTGTGGAAAGTGTCACGGGCCAGATGAGCTGCTTGAACAAGCTTGCTGCTTAACTACACAAGCAACCAGAATGCACACAAGGGACCACAGCAGTTCAATGCACACCAGCCTAAACTGCTGTCAAAGTGCCTTTCTGGAGTGCTGCCTATGTTACAGTTAAGTCACTCAACATTCAGTTGCTAGAGCAGTTCCTGCTGTCCAGCTACTTCCTTGGCATCTGTATGACCCATGATTAGATGATTAAAAAAAACCCTTTCCATCTTTAAGTTGTACCTTCCCCCAAACCTTTCCACAAAGTCTGATAAAAAGAACAAAGAGAAAGAAAAAAACAGAAGAAAAACAAACACTTTCCACGAACAGATAGCAAAGAACTGATCACTACCCTTGTGTTCTACATAACTAAAGCATTAGCACTACACTACCCTCTCAGTCTACAGTGAGGAGACTCACTGTAGTGTCAAAAGTCTGGAAAATTTCCAGACATTAAATGGATTTGGCCCTCTAACCAACCTGTAACAAACAGGTTAACAGAAGAGTAGCAAATCTTCAACATCAGAAAACTTTTCATTCTTTACTTGAAAACTCTAGAGAAAGTAGTTGATGGCTTTGAAACAGCTGTCCCTGAGGATTAACTCATCAGTAGTCTTCATCATTTGTTGTATTACACCACAGTTTGAAAGCCAAAAGCTTGGAGGCAATGTCAGAAGTTTTAATTCACCAACATTTGGGCCACAGGGAGAGAAGCTATTGTAGGCACAATGAATCAAGCTTACCTGACAATATTTTATTGATCTGCTGTACTACAGTACTCAATATTCTACTGCAAATCTCAAAGGAAAAGCTCTTCTGAGCAATGTTTGCTTTTGTCATAACACCAACAATCCAAATCCACTTAGTTGATGTGAATTCCACACAAGTGTTTGAGAATCAATTTCTGAGCAGAAAAATCTTTCACAGAAAGGGGATTTATATTTAAAAACACAGAGAACTCAGTATCCATAAAGAGATATCACTGCACCTTTAGATAACAACCCAGTTAATAGCACAAGTATATCCCCTATCTGACAGGGCAAAAACTAAAGTAGGTTTATCTACATAGGTAAGTTTTGCTTCAGTATAACCTGTCCTTCAGGTACTACAGCTTTTGCTAGGAATAATATCTTTTATCACTCAGATATAGATTTTCATGTTTTCTATACCCAGCACTAAAATACTCCTACATGCATGCTTTTTTGTATTGCAAAAACATCCATAACCACAGGAGACTGTGGCAAGGGTATTAACACCAGGCTATCATACCTGCTCTTGTATTAAAATTTGATGAATTTGTAATGATTAAATTTTAGTCTATCTAAAGTCTTAGGCCCATAATCAAAAAAGGAGAGACAGTATCCTCTGTTAGATACCCTGATAACAAGCAGGTCTGTCTGATAACAAGATTGGAACTTGGTATTTGAAGCAGTCACGGTGAGTAATGAGCAGAAAGCTTTGTGAACATGCTGGAGGAAACCATCAATACTATACTACAGATTTAATTCTTCATTCTTCTTTATTTTGTTCATATACTTGAAGAATACAGTTACCAGGCTCTGCTCATGAATTAGAAGGTATGGGTAAGTTTGGTGCATTTACTATCACTAAAACATACTTTAACATCCACAGTGGCAAACATGCCAAAGACAAATCAACTAAAATCTTTTAACCTTTCAACTCACATATACCCCTCCCAAGCCATTCTGAGGTTAGTGAGCGAGAAAAAAAAAACAACAGAGAGAATAGCAGGACTATGCAGTTTTTAGAAATTTGGGAAAACCCAACACATAAGCAAGAGTCTCAGCTTCTATTTTGAGATACTTTAGAGAAAAAGTCAGTTGCCAAGATTTTAAAGTTTGTCAAGTTTCAAAATCAAAGCCTTTGACTACCTACAGGGCATTAGGTAATTACACATAGAAAAAGCTTCAACATTTTCTCAAATCTCCAAAAAATTACTGAATTGAGTACTACAAGTACTCAAGTCTGAGTTGTGACTCAATTTACAATCAGTAGCTATTCTCCATATTATTTTAATTACTATGACAGTTCATTTTTGCTAGGACTCTCGAAAACTCACAGGAACATGGTTAATTCAAATATAAGTAATTTCAAACAACTCTTTGAAGCTTCTAATTTTCATATTTTGACTCTACTGCCTTATGACTGGTTTGAAAAATACTTAGGCGCTTAGAAAATATTTCCTTCAGCCACATCAAAAGATTGGAATTTTAGCTCTTATAATGGCATTATTCTTTTCTTTTAATTCTTTCTTCTATGAGCTCAGTTTTGTATGTCCACCAGGCCCTGCCAGGAGCTGATAAAGGGGCTTGAGTAGAACACAAGGAAGATACAGCTGGAAGAGAGTCTCCCAAAAGTCACTGAACAAAAGCAGGTGGGTGGCATCTGCCCTTGAGTGCTTCATGTTCAACAGAAGCAGGTCAGGCATACAAACACTGCACATAGCACTGAACTTCCTTACACTGTCTTTCACTCAACCCCCCAGCTATCTTGATAGCCAAGACAGCTTTTCCAGGTTATGCCAAGTCCATCAAAGCAATCAGCAGCTCTCTTGGGCTGGATATTCTGCAATCCTCCACACATTAAGAGAGCAGTATTCAGAAGTTGTATTTATCCTGAGTAATTAAATAATAGAAAGTATTTACCAAATTAAAAAACCCAATAGTTTGATAGTAGGTTTATTATTATAGTAATTCCAGCACAGTTCACTTGATATCAATTTATATCTTTATAGTTACTATATGAAGATGAGGGCACTTACTTCAATATCTCAAACAATGGGAACCAATTTTAACCGCCCCACCAGGTCTGCTTACAGGTTATGAATTATATTGTGTGCAAAAAGCCCTACTTTTCCTGCATCAGCTTTTCCACAATGTTTTAACAAGATGCTTTCTTCTGTGAATCAGCAGCTACCTCCACTTCAACATGCAGGTCATAAACAACTGAAGTACATGATTGATACTAACACAACTACAGCAACACATCCCAGCAGCCCCCTAAATCAGAGGAAGCTCCAGCGCACTCCAGCTGGCATTGAGAGAGGGGAGTGGGGAGGCAGGAGAAACTGCTCCTTTTTAGTCCAAGTCTTCTGTTACTAGCACCAAAGAAACTTACCTATTTGGGTGTAAAAAGAACTACTTCACAGTAGAATAATATCACTAGATGAAGTTTCCAGAAGGTTACAGTCTCACCACCCTTTTTGTTGCAAACATACTGGAAGAAAGCACTATGCAATACTTTCTTTTTTTAAGTTAAGTTATTGTGGATGGAGAGCCTCTTGTCTCAATATCTGGTGATCTCTTCATAGGATTTATCATTGTCACTCCTTTGCTGGACCAGGAGCAAAGTATTTATCTAGTTTTGGCTTTATTGGAGCAAAAGGAATTTGGTGCATTACTTTGAACTGTTGCCATGGAACAAAGCAACCTTATCAGATTAAGCCTTTTATCTCAAAAAAAAAAATCAACAAAGGATGCTTTGCAAACATCTTACTTCACTGCTTAATCAGATACCCTAATTTCTCTTCATCTTATTTTTAAACTATCTTTTAATTTGATAGTGGAAGAACGCACTTTATTTTTTTTCTAGAACAGTAATATGTAGGGAAATAAAAATAATAAAGATAATACTTAACAAGTGCATATGATGCACAGTAAGATTCAACAGCAATTGACATTGTATTTTACATATGCATCAGTTAGACGCATATATGGCCAAGGAGGCTCAGAACAGAAAAGCAAACAACTTGATAAACAATGAGCAGTCAGTTAAGACACAGGTAGCAACCACAACCTGGTTAGGTGGAGAAACAAAAGCTCAGTAGGAACTGCAAGCACATGCTTCCACTCCTCAACACACCCCTCTGCAGATAGTCAAAACGAAAAGCTCTGGGACCACACTATCTACAGACATTTCCTATCAGCATTTTGGAGCAATTTAAAAGTGTGTTTTATGATATTTGTGACCTAAGTCTGTATTCCAACCCAGTTTCTTGCTTATAATTTTAGGTTTTCCACTACAGATTTAAAGAACAAAAAAACCCAAACAACAAACACAAGTGTCCCCACATAACAATCTACTCAGACCTACTCTTAAAACACGGGATATGAGAACTCAGCTACACGTGACCATTTTGATGCACTTTAAATGATTGTTTGCTCAGTGCTACACCCCTGCTGCACCTCTGACACCTACAAGCTACCAGGTATCTCTGTGGCATACCAAGCATCAATAGTGGCATGACAGCTATACCTAGCTTCCAATAAATACCTTGCCTAGTAAACCCACCAAGAGTTTAACCCAAAAGCTGAGCGTGAACACAGGATAACAAAGTCTAAGACATATTCTTTTTATGGCTTCACAGCAAAAATGGAGTTATATTATCTGTTTATGAAACATTTCCTGTATTGCTTTTAGTGCACCTAAAATGCTACATGCATTTTAAGGGAAAGTTTCACTATTAATTATTTCTGAGATACACAATTCAAGAAGTTTCCCCTAAATGCATGGGAACGGCACATAACTACCTTAAAAGTCTTTCCTTTTTAATAGCACCTACTATTACTTCTGTACTTCAGGAAATTCAAAATTAGTTCAAAACCCCCATTACTGGTCCACCAAGTGGCATGGTTTGTTTCTTTATTTAAAAAAAGAGATTAAGAGTGGCATACATTGAATCCACCTATGCAACATGACATCCTGAAAGACTTAACATGCCACTCACAAAACAAAATTCAAAACATGTTTTTTGAGACCTCATAGAGTACAAGCAGTTCATTTTGTACCAGGGCATACATATCAGCTAGTAGGCCATGAAAAAACCCATTACTTTCAAGCAGGCAGCCTGTCACATTTCATGTGTGGAACATCACTTTGTAGCTCTTTATAACAACAGACAGTACTACTGAGAATCCAGCGAAAATTCAGGGAGCTGTCGTGACAAGCAGTTCAGCTTTAAGAATCTTTCCCATTATTAAATCATAAGCCCTAATCTCATAAACCATTTTGTGAAAGCTGTTCTCCTAAAACAGAAACGTTTAGATAGTGCTAATGCTAGGATTTGAGAACACGAGGAAGAGTATGATTAACAGAAACGCAGCACGTATGAAACACTTAGTCATCGGTCCACTAACAACGATTACAATAACAACATTACTTTTGCATCATACTTTCCAAGATTCAAATGAAGACACTCATACACGTAATTGGAAAAAACGGAGCAGTTAGTATGCAGAGTAGAAACGAGGCCTAAACATATTGAAAGCTTGAATCTGAGGCGTAAAAATAAAGAGAGAACTGGCTTCCAGCAAACTCGGCAGGGGACAGGCACCATCAGCGAGCGGCGGCGGTGGCTCGGGTGCCCCTAAAGCCGCAGGCCAGACACGGCCAGCAGGGCGAGGAGAGGCGCGAGGTGAGGGGAGAACAACAGCGGGACCCCCCACAGCAGCACCCCGCCCCGGGCCGCACCTGCAGGGTGGTGATGTGCTTATCGTTGAACTTGTTCTCGCAGTAGCGCAGCACCAGCGAGGTTTTGCCCACGCAGCCCTCCCCGAGCAGCACCACCTTGAAGGAGAAGCTGCGGCCCCCGGCCGCCGCGCCGGCCCCCGCCGCCATCCGCGCCCCGCCGCCGAGCCGCGCCTCACATCAATGGGCCGCACCGCGGCGCCGCCGCCGCCCACCGGGACGAGGGCCCGCGGGGGAGAGGGGCCAGCGGGGATGGGGAGGCACCGGCGAGGCCGCGGAGACAGAGGCTGCAGAGGGACACGGCAACCGAACGTGCCCGGCGGCCGCGGCCCCGCTGCCCCTAATGGCGGCTTCTTCCTCCTACGTCACGCACCGCCCGGTCACGCGCAGCCCCCGCCGCCAATGGGAGGGGGGGAAGCGGCGGCGGCGGGAGGCCCCGCCCTCTCCGCCGCTGCTGGGCGGGGCCAGGGGCGGGGCTTGTCCGGCAGGGGCGGGGCCCAGGCCGGGGATGCCGCGCCCGTAAGGATTGTCCCTAAATCCCGTGCCGAGGGTGCTCCTGCAGCGCACGCAGTCCCCGGGGGAAACAGAAAGCGCCTAATAAACACCGGCGCGGATTCTGTGTGATTTTCGAACCTGTGAACTAAGCTACACTAGTCTCTAAGTGTTTGCAAAATAAAAGTCCGTAATAAAGTACTTTAAAACAGGGATGTGGGAGCAGGTGAAGAAAAAGGCAGGAGAAAAACGTTCTCGCGTCGAGTTCCTTGCTTGCAGGGGTCCAGCAGAATTTCATACACAAGAACTGGATAACTTCCAGGAGGTATCGTTCCTCAATTACAAGCAATCCTCACAAACCAATCCGAAAAAGTGCAGCACAACCTCTCTCTAGTGATGATTTAGTGGTAAGAAAAATAATGGCTATGAAAAGCCTTCATAGTGCAATTTCCTTTTTCTCTGTCACACAGTATTTATGCTGTGTTGTATGAGAAAGAAAAAAGGAAAGAACAGAGAATGCATCCAGGAGAACAAGTACTGGATTTCCTGGAGTAAGAAGCCTCATCACTGAACAGTATTACATTCACACAGAACGGATTGGTTTCATTTCCTCCAGAGGTAATGAAAGCAAACCTCTGCCATGGTGCAGAGTCAAACGATGCATTTCCCACTGACAGTAGACTGCTGCAATAACTACAATATTCCATCCTTTCAGTTCTCTCTGTGATTACTGATTTTGTTGTATGAGAAGTTCTGTACTTTCAAAACTTCAGTCACCAGTTTTAAATAAAACTAAAAGGCTGATTTGGCTGAGAACAGAAATTCTGTCAGAGCTACCTGAACGGTCACGTTTCACTGTAATCTCATGTACAACTTTTTAAAATCTGAAGGTTTAATTATCTGTGACTGTTACCAAGTTATTTTAGGAAATGTTTATTTTGTTTCAGAGCTAAGTTATTTGACTTACCAAGTTATTTTAGAAAATGTTTATTTTGTTTCAGGGCATTTGAGAAGAGAATGGCTCTTTTACCTTTAATTTATTTTGCTTCCCCTTTTTACACAACTTCCTAAAAACACTTGTAACAGACCCTCTGTGTTATCTGTGTTGCTGAACACAACTGCCTGAGAAATGCCTTTCAAGATGTATTTTATATTTCGTGAAGATACTACAATACTCTGTATGTTATTAAACCAAAACAAATTGTACTACTGTGTCCATTGCCATGACCTTTGAACATTTCTCTGAAGACTACTCAAGTGTTTTATTTCACAGGTGATGTCATCTCTAAAAGTGAAAATAATGTTCTTTCAACTTGCATTATTACATCTCCTTACAAAAATATTAAATGTGTTGATTCCACTGTGAACTTAAGTGAATGCTGTAGCTGTCAGTCGAGATACTTAAGTTGGTCAAACCTACAACAGCATAAACAGCACTTCCCAAGCTCCCAACACACAACTAATTTCTGGGACCATTATGTTTTTAATATTATAAGGGTAGGAGTTGATTTGCAGATAATGTCAGTCTTTTTTTCCATTCTTTCCTTTGGAGAATATTTCTGAGCATAATTTGATATACTTGCAGAAAAATGTTGTGGATTTATTTGATTTACTTGGAAAAGAATCATAATACAAAATCTCAGCATTATAATGTACAGTTGTATAAGATCAATGTCCATAAGAGGACAAGATGTCCAAAAAGGCAAGAAATCAGACCAGAGGGAAAAACTCCAACCCAATAATAACAACAAAAAGCCCACTTAAAATGAACTTAATAATATTGTCTAAAAGAAAGATTCAGATTCAGAAGACAAAGAAGAAGAAGAAAGAAAAAAGGTGAAAAGCAAAGTGTGTGGAAAAGAAAATAATTTTCTGATTTATAGAAATAAGTAAAACATAGAATCTGATTTGTACCTAAGAAACCATGCCAGCAAGGAACAATGTTATTTTTTCTTGTAAAGAGAAAGAGTATTATTTTCTAAAAGTTCAGTTCTCCATCTTGAAGCGACATTGTCTGCAAACGTCATTTGTCCCCAGGATAAGCAGTTCTGAATTCTTTGCCACTTTGCATTATGGTTTTCATACACCCACAGCAATGCTGAATACCATCCCCATGCAATCCAGGCAGATCCCCTTCCTGAGAAGCAGCATCCTGGATGTATGCTGAGAACAGCCTCTGCCATTAATTGACCCCTTGCTATTGGTGCTTCTATGTTCAGGAGCAAAGGCAATGTTCCAGCTCCAAATGAGAGCCCCTAACCCTCTAAGAGAGGGTAAACCAATGGCTTATAATGGTAATAAAGTGTTGCAAAAAGGCAAAACTTCCCTTCTGCAGGAGTCTGTTTACTAGATGTATGCTATAACAGTATTAAGAATGAAAACATTAAAAAAGACAAAAAAAAAAAAAAAAAAAAGACACAGAAATGAACATTTTAAACACAAATTGGCAGACCAGGGAAATTCCAGAGGAAGGCAGAACTGGTTAAAGTTTAAGAAGTAAAATGGGACCCACACAATCATAAACTACCTAGAATAATACCAGTCATTGGCAAACCTTGTTTAAACAGTCATGCCAATGTTTTCAAACACAGAAGCAGGCAGGTTCAAGAACAGACCAACAGGGCTGTACTCGCTTCATGGGATACATAAAGAATGGATTTTGCACCAGAATAACTTGCTGCTGCGTGGTACAGCAGGAGATGGGGACATGAGTGGCACTGTAGGCTCAGACTCTGCTCAGGGTGGGAGAGAAGCACAAGCGAGATCTTGCAGGGTGCTGACTGTGGGCCACAGCAGCAATAGCAAAAGGGAAGTTTTCATTTACTGGCTGATAAACAGCAGATTTTCCAAGAGCTCCTATAAAGGAATGGAAACATAGAAAGGAAGTGTGGGTGCCAAAAGAGTTCCTCAGGGACATCCTATAACCTACAGTTTCAGTGCTACTGAGCTTCAGCTAAGCAGTGAGGAGAGGATAGAAATGAGCTGCTGTGAGCAAAACGGGCCTGTTTGGAATCATGGAAGGCTTACTTAATCACCTATTCATCCAAATCATCATCTGTGTAACAGCAACCAGCCTGTCCACAGACCTACTCTTTGGCAATGGCAATTGCCTGTTGCATGCAGGCTTGCACAGCCTCCTGTACACACAAAAGCCCTGATCCACCCATCTTCACCATGGCAGTCACACCTTCAGCTGCGGGGAGGAGCAGATGATGACAGAAAGAAAAGTAATGACACAAAAGAAAGAGTAATAATTAAATGAAGCATTCAAATGTTATGTGTGCCAGTCAACAAAATCTAATAGAAAATTAGGTCTCATGAGAGAAACCTAAGATGCCATTACAGTCTTTGGCCATTCAAAGGTAAGGCCATAGCTCTACTAATTTTTTCAGGAGCTTGACTTAGTACCCACATGCTAACAATGGAAAAAAATTTTTTTTTGCTGCAATGAAAGACAAATTCATTGCATCAAGAACTGGATGAGCGGTTCAGAGTAGTTATTGATGAGACAGTTGTCTTTGAAAAATGATATTTTCTTCAGGTCCTTTTGGGTTTCCTAAATGGCCTCTAAAGTAAATATAAAATCAATGCTAATCAAACTGAAGTGATATGGCACTGTCAGTGTGATACACAGTGACAAGAATGGGGTATCCAGCAAAAACTGTATAAAAGGCTGTCATCTGAAAATGAAAAGTGGAAACATTTTAAGGAATACAAAAGTGTTACCTCATAGTCAATGTAACAAATTAGATAGTCAAAACCTAGCAGGTATCTAAGTATATGACTGCAGCAAAAGGGCAGAGGTACTTCCTGGATATGAAATAAGAAAGTAATGAAGTTTTTAATCTCAGTGCATGGCATTGATAAAACTTGGACTGGAATTTGGCCCACATTTTAAAAATAGGGCACAAAAAAAGAAAGGGCTCACTTTGGTCAGCTCATCAGTGCTGTAGCAGGAACAGGCACAAGGAAAGAACTAATAGCAGGAATCTAAAGCCAGACACATTCAGATTCAAAATTAAACACAAGGTTTTAAAGACCAATTACCAAGTGAAACAAATAATTTCTTTTTTTCTGACAGTTTTGCTTGAGGGGTGTTGGGTAGCCTGGTGACATTAATTTGGCCTGATACAGATTGCATTAATTTGGCCTGATACAGATTGCATTTCAGGCAGTCCTCAGGCCCAGTTCACAGAAGATCGACTATCTCTACCAGCTCTCACATCTAACAGCAATTTCAAATAATTGTATTTTTTCAATATCATATTCACTGCTGAAAAAAGACAGAATTATTAATGGCTCAAATGAGAACCGTATCTCTAAAATGTAGGGCCTTCACCTAAGCCTTCTAAAATTTAGAAGAAAACTTGTATTCTAAACATATACTTCATGGGAATTAATGGAGAAATCCCAAGATTACGCTGTATGATTTAAGTTGAAGCACGTTATCCTAAAGTAGCCTTTAAAACAAATAAAAGACTTAATAAACCATTTTTAACATTATCATTCAACTCCTACCATTGATATAAAATATATTGCTGCGCTCTTAAAATACATATGTGTTTGCAGACACTTTCCTTTGTGAAAAGAAAGTGTCACACCTTGAAGTGTTTTGCTCAGCAGACACTGCTGATGAGCAGGTAAACAAACCAGCAACAACAATTACATTGTCAATTATCACCCTTGTTCAGTCCTGCATTTTAAAATATTGTCTAAAGGACAAGTGACTGGACACCAGGATGATCGTGTAAACTCTTAAAGCAAGTGCTTTCCTTTCTGTGACTGAACAAATGGGATTGAATCAGCTAGCCTATTCCTCTATTCATAATTTCTTCCCTTAGAAATTTTGAATTAAAGCCAGTGCTTCTTTTAATTACAGTAAGTAACCCAGTTTCAAGAAAGTCACATAGACAAAATGCAAAGAAGACTTTATCAAGGTCAAGTGCATATTACTTTCAGCAGAATGCTTCCCCTAAATCCAACACATTCTTGCTGCTTTGACCAATGAAATATTTTCTTTTAAAATGTTTGTATTTTGTTGTTCGAAGTGGAGAGCTGTAGTGATAGAAATATTGGACACGCTTTCTGTATAGAAAAATGCTTAAGTATAGAGGACTCCTGCCCCCGTGCCTGAAGCAGGTGATGCCCCAGGGCATTGTGAGGGCCTGGGAGGTTACCTGTGTCTTTTCAATTCTGCAGGGAAAAAGAAATCTTCTGTGCTGTCAAGAGATTCTGAACATGAATGGTCCCATGGGGTCGCACATTGCCTGATTAGGTTAGGATTACATTTTTGAGAACCATGTTGTAACAAACAGCAGCAGTGATGTGTTTCTGGCCAAAGCCTCCTGGGAGTGAGAGGACTACACCAAGTTGCATTGTACCCCTGAACAGGCTGTCTGCGAGCACATGGTTATTTTTCTGCTTTTCAGCTTTCCTGTCTGAAAAAAATTGGAAAGAAACCTATTGTAGGTACTCTTGGGTAGAGTAATAAAATAATCCTGGTGTGCATCTGTCTCTGTTGGGTCTTGAAATGGCCTCACACAGGACTGATGCTGCGATTCTGGGGAAGACATTGAGCAAGTTTTTTCAGAACAGCCTTCTAACCTTAAGGTAAATTCTGCATTAAACTCTCATTTATATCAGAGTATCTTAGCACTCCTCAGAATCCTTAATGCAAAAGTGGAGTTCAGATTTCTGCAACTTTCAGCCCTAGCTGCCAGTTTTTGTGGATTTACATTTAACTTTTCCCTAAACCTGGATGGGAAGGGAGACATTATAGGTCCCAGATGACATCAAATTGTAGATTTATATGATTATTTGCAATAGCAAAGAAAAATAATTGCACAAAAGTGCATCGGTCCTGTGTCATGCCCAGAACAGTAGACACTGACTTGGTACCTGCTGCTATGAAAAGAGTTGTTGTTCTGTGGTTCATCTTATTCACAGTCAGTATCAGAGTGGAGCTGCGGACTCCAGTCCAGGAGTTGGGGTGGTAAAACAGAGAAAAAGATAAACAAAACTGGAATTAAACCCGACCTGCTTTCTTCAAATAATGGCAGAAAACAAACACAAGAGGATATCTAACAATTGTAAAAGACTTTTAATGATTACAATTGCAAAGAACTTGGGACAAAAATCCCAAATAGCATAAAGTGCAGGAGTGATTTTTGGACTTGCAGACTCCGTGACATGGGCACAGACTGATACGTATGCATCCATTTTTTTGCCACTGGGAAAAAAACCCAAAATATATTATAAAAAACTTTCTTCATTAGAGAGAGGAAAGAAAAAGGTAAGGCATATGAATTTAACATCTAGATTACATTCTTATTTCAGGTGAGTTCTGAACCCAAGGGAAAATTTTGTTAATCTACTCCAAAGCAAACCTATTTGAATGTAAGTCTTTTATTATTCAAATCTGCAGGCATATAATGTGAGAATATTTTTGTTCATTTAACTTCAAACTCTAAAGAACAATAAATAATATTACACTTCCTTTTTGTCTTGTGATAAGGGCTTTGGGCACTTTTCATGGTTTGGTTGATGGGGGATGCTTTTTTTTTTCTGGCATAGCTCTGCACAAGCTAAATCCACTACAGAGCTCCTCAAGTAGACACCACCAAGTGCAATGGTCAGATGCTGATGCCCATGTCTTTGTTTTATTATGGCACCTACCAAAAGACACCATTTCCAGAATTCAGAGGTGAGTAACACTCATGCTTCTCATCCTGATGCATCATGAATCATCTCCTTTCACTTTTTCATTTTAAATTATATTAGGATGAGGCACTTAATGGAATGAGATGATGTGCACCTGTTGGGAGCACCATAACCAGGACATCTGGCAGTTTAAGATAGACTGAGACTGCTGCTGCTTTGGGGGACCATTCTATCGGAGCAGCTTTTGACAGTGGAATAAATTCAGGACTTAGGAAGTCAACAAGTGAAACAATGAAATATCAGGAACACAAGTAATAGTGACCAAACGAGTAGGATGACAGAAGTTGTTGCTTTTCTAGTACTGGGCTGAACTTTGCATAAGCCAACGCAGCAAGAGCCCTTTATCAAGAAACATCAGAACACAGTCACATGATTTTTTATGATGTTCTTCTATTTCCCCAGTTTTGTAGCTAGGGCTGCAGCTGCAAAGACCTTACAAAAATAGTTACTGAAGATACTAAAGTGTATTAACAAATGAGCACCAGAAAACTTCTTACTACTTTCTACTGATGTTTATTCTAATTGCAGGATGCATTGTTTTTTTAAACCACTGTCATCCTTGCTAATAGTGTGGGTTTGAACCTCCAAGACCAATTTGGACAGTGACCACATTGCAGTATTTAACTCTGCTTTATGCTTGTTTGAACAAAGCCACCAAAAAGAAGCCACCAGACAAGAGAGGTGCAAACAAGTTATGCAAGGCTTCCCAGGTGACTCAGCAGGTCCAGCCAGGTAGCTCCCTGCAAACAGGCAGTTGTTTCCATACTGGTGCAGTTCTCCTTCTCTCAGCATAGCTCAGGCTGGTTCTTCCACATTTTAGTTAATCCAGTCTTCACTTCTTGAATCTCACCTGGATTAGCAAACACTTGTCCTTGCTCTAAAATGGCAAATCCCAGAACAGCACAAGCAATGCTGCTGGTTGGTCTGCTGTAGGAGGATGCATTTAATATGAAGATATTTTCAAAGGGATATAGTGTATGACACTTACTTCATACCATCAGTCAATGTTTCCTGATCAGAAATCATAATGGTGATCATCTACTTTCCTATGCATCCACATTACTGTGTTTCAAGGAAAACTCTGACATGTAAGGATGTGCTAGACTCTCCATTGTCAAAGGTATTCAAAATGTGATTGGACAGATTGATTATTGCTAGATAATCTCATCAAAGATCCCTTTCCCACAAAAAGGTTGGACCAGATGATCTCTCAAAAGTCCCTTCCAACCTGGGCTGTTCTGTGATTCCATGATTTAATTAGTGGTTGTAGTGGGAAGAGACTAAAATTGACTTTGTGAGATTAATGTTGTAGAAAAGCTACTGAATATTCCTGGTGGAATTTCTTCACTTGGAATCAAGTTTTACAGACTTGGGAGTACCCAAGTACAAGCTGCCATTTTCTCAGTAGCTTTGTTTCCACATTTCTGTATTCATCCTCATTTGGTATTGGCACTAATATTTACTGAGGGGGGATGCAGGGATCCACATAGTCTGAGTGAATTCATGTACCTTCTCTGATTTATGCATTACAACAGGCACTTAATTGTATCCCAGAGCTGCACCTTATCCCCCAACAGAAGCAGTGTTTAAATTAAAAATTATTATCCAGTTATAGCAATAGCCAGAAGCATACCTACAAAACTTTAAGGGAATAAATTTCCTGTAAAACAGGTTTACTCCTGATTGAAGAAAAGTGACTTAATGCCAATTTAAAATGTTAGATAATGAGATGTAAAGAAAAGGCTGCGGGGGGAACCAAAGTACTGCTGGAAGAAATGCAGGGAAAACAAATCCTACTTACAAATCTGAGATGCCCAGTCCTAACAGATTGCAATGTGAATAGTGCCCAAGTTGGTTCTGTAAAATACCAACAGATTTTCATGACATTTCAGCACTTTACTGTCAGAAAAAGTCAATCTGCAGAATCAGCTTGTTCTCATACCCAAGACAGGTGGTATACACCCTTTGTTTTTTACACCACTTTATTTTGCTGTCCCAGGAAACTGGGTAATAATGGACCACTCAAATGCAGCGTGTGCAGAGCCAAGACAATCTGCAGTTGTAATAATGGAATAGAAATTAAAAAAATAGATACTGGTGATTCTGACACCAGTATACTTCAACAATCACGGCACTAAGTCTGGGTGAGACCTGGCTAAAGATTTCTCCCATGCAATTATGTCAAAATTTTACTTAAACATCTATCACATCCACCAATCAAGCCAAGCATGAGGACCTGTAAGTCACAATTGTAACTGCTTCAATTAAAAAGTTTTTGAGTGTATTGCCTTGGTGCTGTTGAAATATTGATAGCACTTAATTATTAATGCAAAATCAGTAACAGAGGTATATACTAGGGTTCTGAAGCTAAAGAATAATTCAAGTATTTAAAGAATGGAATTAAATTTGTTATCTGCAGTAACCTATTTTCCAATTTCCAACTGATCAGCTTCCTGGTTTTCTCTTAACTCCCCCTTTTTCTTTTTACTTCCTCTATTTTTTGTCTCTCCAAGTAGCACTTGGACAGGGGCTATCCACCTGCTGCCTTGTGAGCCCAGAAACTGCTCTTAGTGACCCACACCAAGCTACAGGCAGTTTGTCACATTCTGCAGTTTCCTCCCTGCATCCCCTACTCCCACCTCCACCTTCTCCCAAAGCTTGTCAGTTTACAGCTACTGAGTAATTAAATGTAACAGTATCTGTCTAAGCTCCACTCAATACACCCGAAGTTAATGCTGTCCTTTTCAGAGTTTAAGTGTGCTCATAACTTTCTGTATACTGGAAACTTACGAGTAGAAAATTTCAAAAGCAACTCAAGCATCATAACTAAGATATGAAAAAAAAATCCAAAATAATGGCCTTTGAAGATGCTAACTACAGGAATTCAGTGAGATCACATTTGTTCATATGATCACAGATCAAAGCATTTCATGCTGCTATGAATATGAAATCAGATGTCTTCTCACCATGGTAAGCTGGTTTTCAAATAGACTCATAAAAAAAAACCTGAAAAAGCTGACCATGTCCACTTCAGTGGCTGAAAGTACACTTCACTTCAGGAAACAAAAGAATATAAGAGTAAGCCATTTAGCTGAAAAAAAGTATCTTACAAAAATTTTACTTGCTCAATTCTAGAAACCACAACAGTATTAATAAAACCATAGAAGACAACAAAATCAGTGTTTATTTAGAAGAAGCATAAGTCCAAACAGTGCAAAAAATTCCCAAGTGTTTATTGTTACAGTTTAAGTGCATATAATACTTCCATAATTTTGTGCCCTTCCACAAGAACAGACATAGAGCAGCTGCACAATTTGTTCTTTTCAAAAAGCTTTTACAACTTTGAGATCTCATCTTTATAATAGGGTAATACAGTGAAGTAGTTCCAGTGATGAATTCCAGATCTATATAGACTAGATTTCTAAAGAGTAAACTCAGTATGGAAGGTGTTAAAGTTTTTTAATATTCCCATAAAAGATGACAAAATAAAAAAGTCAATTGAATTAAAACAGGAAATATACACAAGACACTTGTAAAAAAACCCAGATGTTCAATACAAAATATTAATCTATCTTTAACAAAAAAGGAAAAGCTTTTCATAAGTTAAATGTATGGGCCCACACTTCTGAATGTCAACGCAGAGAAGTTATGAGGGTATATCTAAAGTTTAAATACAATCTGTACTGGCTACATTACTTCCGCAAATTTTATAAATGAATGATGGAAGACAGAATTACCTAACACAGGAACCTGAGCATCAAAAATTTAATTCCTATTTTTAAATGGTTTATATGTGTGACTTCCCCATTTGCAACAAGGATAACATCTGTAGCTTCTTTGGCTGAGGCCATCATCTCTAAATAGAGGCCCCAAACAAAATGGGAAACATTTCCACTGCTGAGAAATAACCAAGGAGTATAGTTTGGTTAGAATGCCACACACTATGGAACAATTCTATACTTATAGAAAAAAAACATTATATTTCTAAAGAGATGATTGTGAATACTCAACTGTCATCTTTAATTTTAAAGTATTTGATAAGCACCACAGTATTGACAAATCTTCATAAATATAATTACTTTCGAAATAAAAATGTCAAAAAAACACAGAAAATTTTATTATTCTTACTGGAACAGCTTAAAGTTTCTACTTTAAATTTAGATTTTTGTTTCCAATGTTATGTATGGATCATTTTAATCAAACCTATTCTCAGGGAAGTGGAGATAGTATCAGGATAGAGAATAGGCAATAAGGCTGAATTCTTTCTTCTCTACCCAAATACTTCCTAAAGACCTTACCAACTGTAGATAACGAGAAATACCAGAATTCACCCACTCCACCCATGTTACCATCGCCTATATAAAGCTGTAGTGTATTTTGTGTCTAACTTGGATAATAGCCACAAGGCTACATCACACTGATTGATGTGGATTAGACTTCTATTTCCAGCTTCCTGCCTTTCCAGGTGCTGGGAACTGGAGAGAATAGACACCAAAACTTCAGCTCCATAAATGGAGGATAAATGAATCAAGTGCTTCACCTCACCTGGCAATGACCTACATCCACCTGAGGAGCAGCAAGAGCATTATTGACAAAGCACCTTCCTGAGAGATGCTGATTGCCTGCCACATGAGGTTTACAGCCTTAACAAGCTGAGATGGGAAGTCCTTCGGCTCTTTGAATGTTTCAGATCCATCTCTTAAAGAGAGTTCAACTGGAACTCTTTGGAGTCTCTGAGCAAGACTGAACATAAATTATTCGCATGCAGGAAACCTTAAACCATTTCAACCCCTTGGCCAGAAAAACCATGACATGCCTGGAAGCACCAGAGCAATGATTACAGAAGAAAAAAGGTTTACGGCGTTGTTGTCTAATATAGGTCTTCCAGATATGTGCTTGGAGTCTTTTGTTTGGTGGTTAACAACCATGCCAATTGTCTGGTCAAAACCTGGAAAAAGACAAAAACTTCATTTTACAAAGCCAACCAAGATGAAGAGAAACTTAGTAACCAAGTATATACACCTTCCTAAATTTATTTCACTATAACAGTGTTAAATCTCTGTAAGAAGACATCATCAGACTAAGCTAAATTACAGTTAGTTTAATTTGGTGCCTTCAAAGAATGGGTATAAATGCAGTATTTTACATTAGAAGTTACTTCTTTTGAGAAGTACATTTCTGTCAAATCTTTTTTCTTTATGTATTTTCACAGCAAAGAAAGGAATGAAACAAGCTAAATTAGAAGAGGAAAAAGCTGTTCCAAGTCACTCTAAAGCAAAGGATGCTGTTTTGAACAAAACCAACTTATTAGCAGCATGTTTTCTGGCAAGAAGACATATTTGTTTTAAAAGGAAAATTATGGAAACACCATTATTACTTAATCTGACAGAAAATAAGCTCCTAACAAAGGCTGAATTTATAAATTCTATTTACACAGCAATTTTATACTACCAGCAGTTAAGAGTTTTTTCTGTAGTACTTAGGTAATTTCTTGCTCTGCCTCTGTATTATCAATACTTTAATATTACTTCATTAGGTATTACTATACAGACACCATTATCCTACGTTTTGTCCAGCTGCACCATTCTGTATGCTGATAAAAGCACACCAATCTAGAATGCTTGATCTTAACTCACACTGTAGTGAAGTGTAACTGGGTACATGCACATGCACACTTTTAAGGTTGGAATATTCCAAATGAAATCAGTATATTTTGTATTAATTTTTTTTCTTCTTATATTTTTCTTTCAACACTCACAACCTGGAAACTTCAAAGAAAGCTGCTACTTTAATAAAAAAAATTCTGTACCTCAGACAAAACTTAAAAAAAAAACCCACTACAAACCTCCCTGGCAGGTATATAGTTGGTAATACTGTTTTGAAACATACTTTTAAACCTGGCCTTAAATAATGCAGAAGAACTACAGAAAAATCAAACTTCAAAGTCTAATAGCTTAACTCTCAACAGTTGCTCCGTTTTAGAGAGTAGTACTTTCTTTGAGGAAAAACTGGAATTACTTTTTCTAAATATATGCCTCAATTGTACATAAAGTGTATAATCCAATCATGAACAAGTAGGTAAAGTAACAGCCCTTCTGTTAGTTTTGTTATTTACAGAACAGGTATAGACTGATAACATGGGCATATTTGAATCTTATTCTGCACAGCTATTCAAAGTTTTAATTAATATCTGTGCAGGCAGGGGTGGATTTTCTTTCAGAAACAGTGGGTACCACAGGCTATTAGATACACCACATCTAGGAATATCACCAAAAGAAAAAATATTGACAGAAAGGACTAGCAGCATACTGTTTTAAAAAAGAGACAATTCTTTATTCGCACTGCCATATTTATTGTTTTTCAAGATGCTGCAAAAAATAGAGTGTTCCTTCTGAGTCCACACTGAAAAGGGAACAAAAAAGTGGGCTGAAGGAGAGACACAAATGAGCAGCACAGTTTTCCTGTATCACATCACATACATTCCACACATGTATGTGCACAACATAGTATACATACTCCAGCAATCCCTTTGAATTTGTAAAAGAAACTGTGTAACTTGCATGCTGTCCCTGCTGCAGCTAAAAAGGTAAGCTGCTGAGCATGGAAAAAATACATGAAATGAAGAAGAAATAGATGCTGATAAATGCAGGCATGCATTAGCTAGGTTTACTCAATTCTCTCAATGCATCTGCCTCATTAGGAGCTTCAAACATTGTCTGAGTGCTTAAGTGTTTCTTGCTCAGGACAGAAATATCTAAAAATTCATCAAATAGTTAAACACTCTGTTGTATTTTGAACTTTAATGGAACTACAAAGAATAGAGCATAAAAATGCTGTATAGCCAAATCCAGAGCATCAACAACAGCTGGTAGATCTCACTGTAAAGGCAGACCTAAAGGACTTGTGTCTCTGAGGCAGTTCATCTGTACATTCACACCTTGACTTCCAATTAATAAGTATGCCAACAATGAAACCTGGAAACTTAAGTTCTTTCTGTAAACAAGCTGGTAAACACAACAGTGTCACATATGGTTTCTAAACAATTTTGAAACATAGGATAAGTTTACAGCTTAGCCTAAAGGTTGTCTGTAGTGTTTATTCACAGGCAATGAGTAAACACTGAAATAATTTAGAACCAGCCAGTAAACGTTTTTTTTTAATGCATATTGTCTTTGTATTTAAAGTCACAGCTAGTTTGTGATAAGCTTAACTTATAGGAAACAGTTCTCTGTATTATAGAGAAGGAACTACAGGAAGCAGTGAAAAAAACAGAAGGTAAACTATTGTTCACTTTTTCTTACTTAATTCTTACATTTGGGCCTATTGTTAAGACTTCAAAATTAGGAATGGAGCTTCTGCAGTGACAACTTAATTCAAGTAAATGGATAATATTAAACTGACATTCCTTCTTATAAAATGTTACTATAATTAGAGATATAGAAAAGGAGAGGACAGCAATTGCTTCTTCCAAGGTAAGTTGTTGGGTATTTGTCTCTTTCAGTCATAACCATGACAATAAACTACAATAAACAAATCAAAATGTGGAAAAGGGCCAACCACCCTCGCTCCTTTTCATTACTATGTCCATTTGCTCCCTTTGTCCTTCATGCTGCTATTTATGTAATCTTTCCATTTAAAAATCATATCCTCAGCCCTTCTTGAAGTTCAAGTCAAATTTTAGGTTACACTGGGAGAAAGGGAAAAAAAAAAAGAAAAAAAGAAGACTCTTACCACTGTATTGCATTGTAGCTCCCAAATATGAATCAACAATTGATCCCAGTAGGCCAGCTGCTGCACCAAACACTATAATGGGCCATTGTGGAGCAGATATTTCCAGATCACTCACAAAAAGGAGTTGAGTTATAAAGTAGGCTATACCTACTGTCATGCCTCCAAGCAAACTTGAGATCAGGCCCACTAAAGTAACTGCTCCATTAGTACCTAAACCAAATAAAGCGTAGCTGATTTACAAACTGATTTTAAAAGACTTGTGATAATTTAAATGTTTTACATTAAATTCAAACTGCCCACAGTGAGCTTCTCCCCTTACATCTACTGCAGCTTTTTACAACTCCCATTATGCTGTTGAGCAGCTTAGCCCGCACCATTACTGCCTGTTACTACTCCTTTCCTGTCTCTAGGGCTAGTTCTCTAGAAATATTCACCAGCATTAAATTAAATAAAACTAGACAGCACACACCTCTCAATGTCACCTGGTATTTGTCTGCTCTAGGAGGTGGTGGGGTAATAAAAGAAGAGATTTGCTCAAGAAAAACAGACCTTGAGATGTACACATTAAAGCAATACCCTCTTTCAGAAGTAGTAAACTACGACATGTTTTACCAGCACATTTAAAAGAATCAAATCCATAAACAGAGATGTTTGAGAGCTCATTGAATAAAAATCTTAAGAATGCATATAAAGAAAAAAAATTCCCATGCATTTAACTCTTATCTAATAAGATCTGTACCTCTGATCAATTTGTCAAAGACTCAAAAAAGGCATATTGCTTTTAAGCAGCAATGACATCTACCATGGAGACATCGTTTGACAGACAGAAAGTTCACTTTATTCACCCTTGGTAGGATATTAAAGGAAATGAGTGATTTGTTTATGAAGTGAATTTTCTGTACGGTCTCTGTTGAATATATATGTATTCTACTGATTAAAATAATGCCTGAAAAATATCAGTTGGTAACTTGTATTCTTCATATTAGCAGTATAAACTCTTTTACTATTGTCAGAGATTAGAAGTGACAGCATTCAGAATGATTTTAGCTCCGTGGTTGCTATGCTCATGCATCTCATCAAGATCAGAAGAAACACAGTTGACTATATTCCATTTCAGAGAATGCATTCCTGGTAACCTTTTCAAATCCCAGATTTCTGATATTTGTTTTTCTATGTCTTTCTTGAAACTTTTCAAGTTGGATGCATAATTCAAAACAGATTAACAAAATATTAAGAACATGTAGAAGAGGTAACACCTTACCTACTGGAACCTGTTCCCAGGTTGTTATCAATCTTGGTTTGCTTTTACTCATAACACTACCAATCTCTGAAGCCCATGTATCACCAGCAGAGCATGCCAAAGCTCCCAAAAGGGATAAGCACATCCATGATGCTGTGTATTCCTTTGAAAAGTCAATAGGAATTTCACCTGGTCCATTTTCTATCATATATAAGAGAGCCAGCTCAGTAGGAACACCACCATTACAGAATACCTGAAGCCAATTCCTCTGGCCACCTGAAGTACAGAAACTGAATTTTAGTAATTTCAGGAAACAGCATGAAGCAAAACCAAAATAACGCATATATAAATTTAAAACGACAGACATTCAAAACAGAAAATTTATGGCAATTTTTAAACAGAACAGAAGCACAAGCAAGGTGGCTTGCTAATATTCACAGGGATAGGGTCGAGGGAAGTCTCAACAGTGTTCCCTATTCTAGATGTTACATCTCATCTGACCCTTTGAAGGGAACAAGAAACATGCAGTATTTATTCTCTACAAGGGATCTAAAAGAATTAAAGTATTTTGGCTTACCTTCTTTGTATTCTGAATCTATTTGTTTCTTTATATCCTTTTTCCACTTAGTAAGTTTTGAAGAAGTAACAAAAAATACAAACAAAGAAGAGAAGAAACTGTAATTTGCGACTGTAAGGATAAATCCAACCACCAGTCCTATGAAGAAAAAAGAAGTATATAAAGTTTCTTCATATAACAATGGTTGTTTTGCAAAGCAATTAAGTACTTCAAATTTTCTGAATATGAAGAGTATCTTCCCGATAAACCCAGGACAATCATGCAATAAGAGAGTCTATTGAAAATTGCTAATTTTATTCTAACTGCTGAAACACGTGATTTTTAAGACCTTTTGCCACAAATCAGTTATACTGAGCAAAAATAAAAGAGAAGCAATAAAAACCCCAGAATCCAAAGAATATATAATTGAAATTCAACTCTGCCTGAAGAATATTATTATTTTTATAAGGAGCAAATATGTATCTGTGGCTGTGCCTCTATCAACAAGTTTATCATCAGTTTAGGTATTGAATGCCACATCCAATGTCTCCAAGATAACCTGTAAAACCCTCCTCCATATCTTAGCAGAGGCTATTTCTCTATTCTTTTTTTTTTTTTAGTTTCTGATCTTTATTACACCTCTTTATTTCTGTAATTTTTTAAAGTATTTGATCTCCTTGATGCAATTCACTTTTATATCCCCTTTCACAGGGGAGGCCTAATTTCACTCCTCACCATGAGATTACAATTCTAAAGGACTGAAAGAAAAATGGTTGCATTTAAGAGCAAATGCCAGTATAAATCGGCTAGCAGAGCTGTTAAGAGGTTGCAACATAAAAGTCAGAAAGATTTTTGTCAGTATAGAAAATGCTTCCTTTAACTCTCACAGACAGAAGATTTGCAAAATGGGTGACAAGGGAAGGAATGATTTGAGGCCCTGTTTGACTCCACTGAACATCAATTCAGGCAATGTCACAAGACAAGGGTGAATCACCTCACCCTGAAACATTGCATCAGATTTCAATAAACACTATTGTACACTACGCTGGGCTTTTCATCATGTGGTCTAGAAAAACTTTTCAGAAACAGTCATTTGTTCTTAGTGAAGTACAGATTTAAATTTCTTATTTTTGCCAGGCAAAAAAATGCCTAGAACTGCTTCTATTACAGAAAGGGGAACCATACAAAAAGAAGAACTGATGTCCCTCCAAGCAGGAAGGCTGCTGACACGATCAGTTTAGGGTCTTTCTTTACCACTACCTCTGTAATTTCCTTGTTTCTCTGTGAAACCTTCTATATGTTAAACCAATCCATGTGATTTAACTGCATACTGTACTGAAGTTTAAAAGAATCTTCCAGGTTTATATAACTATAATAGTACTAATCAAATCAATTACAAACAGTAGCACAGGGTTAACTTAACCGTTTAAACAGGCATAAGAAAAAAAAAATCAGTATGAATCTGGGGTTTGTATGCTTACATTTATATTTTATTATAATAGAACTACGTGAAGTCTTAAACTGTAAACAATAAAAAGGACCTTAAGTTTACCAAACATTTAGCTTAAGTCTCAGAAGAAACATACCTCCCAATGCACCACTGTGATCTAGACTCTTCTTCTTAAACCCCTGTGCAGCAATAATTAGTGGAACCAAGACTGAAAAAAGCCAGCGCCACGGAGAAATGGGTCGTAAAGTACCTGATAAATCAAGTAACAGGGTTACACATGATCCTCATAAAGCCTTTATGTCTTCATGTCTGAAAAGTCATTATTTCCTGATATATACTTAAATTTTGATCTTAATAGAGATTACAACTTTTTATTCTTCAGAAGAAAGATATTCATATGGACAGAAGGACAATATATCTGCAATTATTTACTCAATTTTTCCATTCAGCTATCAAAAGAAAAGATATTTTATGAACCGAAATTAATTACCAAAAACTAGCAAAATGTGACAAGAAATAAATATGATATTTTGCATTCTAAAAGGGATTTATGAACCTCAAAAACAAACATCTGAATTTACTGTGACAAAATTCCACTACCAAAAAAAGCCAAGCAAGACAGTCTGCTAGGTGAAAGTAATGTGACCACTTCATGAAACACCAGCCCTGTCAGTTCTTCTGAAAGATGATGTAAGGCTCTTGATATAAGGCTCTTTAAAATATACTTTAAGCTGATTACTTTCTCAGCAAGTTTTGAAGTGATAGTTTCAGTTTGAAAAACACACAAACTTCTAAAAGCTAAAGCAAATAGTTAATGTAGGTATAAAAAAAATTAAATCTTGAGAAGTTATTATTATATCTCCTATACAAATACAAGACATCACGAATCTTGCACTCAAGTAAGTCTCAACCTTGTAAAAGAAAGATTTCACAGAGGCAGAGAGGCTTGTCTCGTTGGAAAGATAAATGATGGTTTTCAACAAGGACTTTTGTGTCATCAGTACCCCAACCTCTGCACAAACACTGGCTCCCTGGTGCAAAGCAGGACACAGTAAAACACTCATTGCAATGTAAAGATTCACAAGAAAAAAATTCTCTTCTGTGTACTGAAAAACCCCAAAGCCTCAGTAGGTGAGCAAGGGGGCTCTTGCAGCCCAGGGCCGAGTCAGAAATTCAGAGGACGAACACCAGCTGTGTACTAAGAGCCCTCCAGTGCTGCAGCGTGGTACTGCTTATTACAAACCAAGGCAGCTCTTGGTGCAAACTTGAGTGTAAGCATTACTGGAACACAAAGGCGTTCCTTTCCTTTGGCTAACAAACAGAATTTTCATCTCTTCAAGGTAATTTTTAAACTAAACCTTTGGATTTGCTTGTAGGAGAGAAAAGCATTTGTATTAAATTACTACTAAGTAAGACCAAGATCTATAATAAAACAATGAATTCACACTCTGGCTTCACTAACATCTGGCCCACTGTTTGTGACTAAGAATTACTAAAAAACTGTACATTAATAAAAGTATGTTTCTAGTATTTTTGTATTTATATTACAGACTGCGAATTTCACCACTTTTATGGGCTGAACCATTTAAAGCCCATTAACTACTGTATATTTAATTCACCTCCTTGAAAAGCCAAGTTCTTTCCAGTCTCAGGCAAATGAATAACAGAAGTTTTGTGTCCTTCTTGTTCCATAACCTTTCCCTACAAAAAGGGGGATTTGTCCACAGTGTTCTCCTTTCTATCAGGACCTGTCCTGATTTAGTTGGTACCAGGTCTCTCCATGCTATACCGTAAATTCCCACTCACATATAAGAACAAGGACTAGAATATCCCAATTGTCAGAGAAGCTATACCTTTGGAGAGCAGACACACATAAATGAAGTTGCATGTTTAAATCCCATTTGGGTAGCTACAAATGACACAAATAAAAGCTGGTTGTGAAGCCTGCTTCTGCATACCTTCTACACATCTGGCATCTCACTACAAGCCAAACGAGAAGTATGCAGACAACACAGATTTAATACTGTACCAGAAGTAACCCATCCTAAATCACTGAAAAACAAGTGAGCATGGACATGCAACTGCCTCTACAAAGTCAGCTTATACTGGTGGGGTACATATTGTAGTTTCTTCTGGACCCAGGGTGTTACTAGGCAGTTGAAGGTGCTCATACTCTATCCCTATGCACTTTCAGCAACACCACAATGACACTGGAGCTCTTCCAGCATCAAACCAGCTGGGGTCTGAATGACAAGTCTTTACCTGTCTTAGAAACACAGTTGAATTCTTCTAGGCATAAACTGATACTGCAGGCAGTATCAGCTGCTTTTGCACACTGCCGTAAGAGTGGTCCTAGAGCCAAAAAGAGACTACAGAGAGGACTCGTGTCCCTGCAACTGCACACAACTGAGTCACAGCCAGCCTGAGCTGCCCGAGCAAAACGCTGAGCTGACAGTACACACCTCAGCCAGCCACTCCATCCACACATACCTCTCTTCTTATACCATTTCCCACTTCTCTGTTCCTCGACTAAGGAAGTCTTCCAGCATGACCTGTTCTGCACGTTGCAGATGTTGCTGATTCCTAAAACAGTTTTGAAAGCTGGCACACTCCTCCCATGCTGTCATGAATCTCCTCTGATACAGAAAGACCTCTCAGCTCAGCTTTTCCTCTCACTTCTTAATTTTTATTTGCTTTCTTTTTGAGAAAGACATCACAAAGGACACCAACATTTTAAATTGTACGTGATCCCTGGGCAGAGCTGCAAGTAAGCGGCTGTCAGCATCTTCTAAAGCACTATCACCTACTACTGCAAGAGGTGAGGTTATCAGCTCTACTGCCGAAGGAAAGGGCTGTGCACACCCCTCCTCTCATTTTTGTCCCCTGCCTAGAGGAGCCGGAGGGGAGGGTTCGTCCGTGGCCGTGCCATGCCAGCCTCTCCCGGCCTTTGGACTCACCGTAGTAGGTGCTTGCAGTCATCGACACGATCCAGAACGCCAGCGAAATACAAATGAGCAAGTTCAGGATGACCATATTCGCCATCATCTTGAGGTATTCTCTGAAGAAATCCTCCTGGTAATAGGACATGGGAATCAAGAAGGACAACACCTGATGGAAAAACACAAGGCGCAGGGCATCAGCGACACCGCCACCACCACCACCTTCTTCTCTTTCTCCTCCCGGCCGGCCGGAGCCGCGGCCGGGCCTGGCCCGCACCGCCCCCGGGGCGCTGCCGGGAGGCACCGAGGCGCTCATGGAGAGGCTGCTGCGGCCAGCCCGGCGGGCCCACCCCGGGCTGCGCTGCGCGGCGCCGGGCGGCCGGAGGCGCTCGCACCGCCCGGCCCCGTCACCGACCTGTTCCCAGGGGCCGCGGGCGCCGCCGCCATCCCGCCCCGCGGCCTCCCCGCGCATGCTCCGCCGGCAGCCGCGCCGGCCCGCCCGCGCCTGCGCCGCAGCGAGGGGGCGCTGCGGCTGCGGCCGGGGCCGGGCCCGCGCCGTGAGGAGCTCTCGCTGCCCTCGGTTGGCCGTGGGGTCGCGCCCCTCCGACAGACGCTGCCAGTGGAGATCCAGTTTGCGAAATAAAGCCAGGAATGACACGCCTGTGAAAGGCATGAAGTCTGTGGATAATTAGTGAGACCAGTGAGTACCTGGATGAGGTTTGAAACTTGTTGGAGCACTTCGAAGTTCATTAACAGCAAAAGAAAGAGACTTGAAACGTTTCCTAAAGTTGACTTGGGATGAAAACATGCCAAACCTGCCCGGTGGCTTTTCTTGGGGCACGTCAGAATGACTCCCAAAACACTCGAGTTGTAAATAAGCTGACATTAGCTGCGGGACAGACTGCACAGCTCCCACTTCCACACATCCGAGCTTTGTCAAAAAGCACAGTAAGAGGTGAAACTTCACAACTGCCCAAAACCCCATTGTTTTGAGACAGCAGCCTCAAAATAAACGAGAATTAATGAAATGAATAAGTTTTCAGGCATCCCAGTAGATAATGCTGGAGAAGCATTTAAGCATTCAGTGCTTGATCAGTGGAACATAGACCAAAACCTTCAAGTGGTACAGATGAGTCCCCTCGTGAATATCAATAAATAACATCAGGTGCTTTTTTCTTATGGACTTGTAGCAGTAGCAGCAGAATATAATATTTATTTAAATATTCAGCAAGAGGTGGAGTAATATAAAAAAGGACAGGAAAAGATCTTTGATACACAAGAAAAGTAGTTTTAAAGCTAGAAAATTCAAGTGAGCAATCTTGACTTAGGAGATGATAATTTCCTTACTGAATTTGGTAATAACTCTGGCTTGTGGAACCCATTTATTTTTGAGGCATGTTCTCTTATTTTCCATTCAGCATCTGGAGTAGCTTTCTGTCAAGGTGTGAACACAGTCCATGTATTCTTTTTCTCTCAGAAAAAGAACATGATTCATTTCTCTCATAAACGTGGATATATTTTCATGTTGTTGTGAAGGAAATATTCAGTTATGACTCAGAGCTGCTTCTTCAAATGTTGTCTAAGCTAAGAAACTTACTCCTTAAAGATATACCTGATTTTAGCTGAATAAAGTAGGCCTATTCCAGAGGCTAAAGTGAATGCTTGGGTGTTTACAAAGTATTTTCTCCAGGCAATTAAAGACAAAACTTGGATCAGGTGCCTTAGACAAGGCTTTATCTTATTTTCTGCTATATTTATTGGTAACAAATACTGGTAACACCTAAAATTTATCTCAAGTAGAGATGCCTAAAACAGTAATACTAATGTAGGAGTACTGATTTTGATATATCTAGTCTTCCTTCTTACCTCCCAAATTTTCATTAAACATCCATCGGAGGTCTGAATTTGAGATCTAACAATCAGTAGCTCAGTAGCTGGGCTGCTTTGTAAGAACAGGACACCTTTCAAGAATAGCACTGACATGACATTGCTTAGGTTCTTCTGCAAAAATCTAACTAGCTGAGGTTCTCAACCAGAACAAGATCAACTCAAACTGGTGGCTGAACAAGCAGCTGCTTGTTCTGGTACAAGGAACTCCCATAAGTGCACTCATTCAAACACATCCCTAACTGTAATAAATAGTGTTATTTAATTTATTGCTTACTTTTTGTTTTCTAAACTGTAACAGACTGATACTGGAATTTCTGGTGGAGAAACAAATGTTCCTGAAGGAATCCTAGTGCCCTGGCTGTTATGTGTGATTCTGTAAAACTGTGGGATTGTGATTAATGGTAACACACAGGCTGGTGTGAAGAGGGGGCAGGTTTGTGGAGCTCTAAGGGACTCTTCAGCTTTCTTCACAGATCCCATACCCTTGTGAAGCAGCACTTGGCACTGATTTAGGGACATACCAGACTATTGCACTGGTTTAGCTACAGACCTTGTCTCTTGGCTTAAAGCCAAAGGTGCTGCTGCTGCTGCTGCTGGAGTTTACCTGAGCACGAACAGCAAAAGGGACCACAGCTCTCCACTCCTGGTGTGAGAAAGGTGGTTCTGGTCAGGAAATGTCTAACAACCAGTGCATGAATAATGTGGCTTTGACTCCTTTTTCAGCTCTGAGTCTTTTGTTAGATGTGGGCTCATACATCTTTCTTCCAGTGTTTCTGATTGCCAACAAATTTTCCTGCAGTAGCTTGGTACGCATTAAATGTTGCAAGTAGATTAGAAAACAAGGAAGAAAGGCACACAAAATTAGACTTCTTTCTACATTTGGAAGCTGAAAGAAGTAGCTATAGTTTTGAAAGTAATGTCTACAACAGCTCTGTAATTGCCCCATATATTGTGTTTAAACTATTCTTTTCTAGATGTTGCCTTTTTTCACTAGGTCCTGTAATAATGGTAATAATAACAACAGCAACACCACCAACACCACTTTTAATTAGTAAAAGGGTTTTTAAAAAACTTAAATTGACATCTTGCTTACAATATTGTGAATACAGAATGAATGTATTTAAAAAGACATCCTGAAACAGTCAGAAAAGCATTATGTATATTTAATACATGCAATACATTCATTTCATAGTCAGTTTTTACTTATAACCCTCCCCCCATTCCTTATTCACACCTAATAGTAGTGATAAGCTTGAGAAATAAAAAAAAACAAGAAACAGTTGTTAACAACAAATAGATCTGAAAGCTTTTCCTCACACTTTCCCATCCAAATTCATATGTGGAATAAGAAAAACTTGAAAAGTTTAAATTAAAAAAAAAATTGAATTATAAGCTACCCAATATTTAGAAGAAGAGTTCCTTACCTTTTACCTAAATGTATAGGATGCAAAGCACTGCCAGTGCAGTCTCTAGGAGAAAAAAAAAAAAAAGAAAAAAGTATGATTTAATAAGAGGCAGGAATGTGAGATTATTAAAAGCAGCACAACAGAAAGAAGATTAGAAGATGTTACTGTACACAGCATGCTAATAACTCTTTTACACTCATTCTTTTCCTAGCAATTTAGATTTGCCATTATACAGCATAACATTTCTAAACTTTTCTGACAACTTTAGAAGTAGACTTTCTGGCTTATTTTTTTGTATCTCGGAGATAGAACTTTCCAGTTGTCTTCACTGCTTAAAACTTTGTTCACACTTATGCTTGATAGAGTGCATTATGAATAATATAATTTGAAAGTTAAATATTGATCTAAACATCTTTTATTCTCCTTTGTTAATCTTGTTTTCTCAATAACCAAAAACTGTTTGAAGACAAAATGCTGTTCAATACATGAAATTAAAAAACTGTAAAAATTGTTAACATTGTATTAAGTATAGCTGTTCACAATGGCCTTGAATAATATTCACACTCTTAGAAAAGACAACATAGTAAGACTGTAAAATTTTATGCTGATAGTGTATTTAGATCGTTACAGAAAACAGAAGGGGAGAAGTTATACTGCAGATAATTATCCATCTTAATTAGAGCATTCATAATTAGTAGTCACCTGTGAAAATACCAACCAAATTGCAAACAGTAATTTTCATACCAAAGGAGTAGCTATACAGATGAATTCCTAACAATTTGGAGGCAGTTAAAAATGTCAGTGCTTAACACTATAGCAAAACTATTCATACCAGGATTTGGATTGTGGACTATAAAGCAGCAGATGAAGAATAAATATCCAAATCGCTTACCAAAAAAGAAGAGAACCTAGAATGAAGCTTTAAGTATTAAATTTATTAAATATGTGTGGGTAGGCTTTTGCATTGTGTTAAATGAATGTATCCAAGGACAATGACACCAATTAAATTTATTCCTAGTAGCCTAATTGTCCTTTTTCCGGTCATTTATTACAAATGACCCAGCTTTTTACTATGTGTTTATGCTGTGTTTTTCTACTTTATCAAGTAGATAAAGGAAAGAACCAACATATTGAAAGTAGCATATGTTCAAGATTGTGATATCTCTAGTATATCTGCATTCTACAGAGAAAGAAGTTAAAGAATTAAACCAGAGTGCAAAAATATGTTAATGAAAAAAAAAGGGTTCAGCGGTGGGTAATTCAGTAATGGGGAAGGGTAACAGTAAGCAAGGCAGGTAAAGGTCTAAAAGGACTATGCACAAGGAGTGACCATCTTCAGTCATAGACTTGCCAAGATGGTAAAGAGGCTTTAAAGTTGCCGGGGGGGAGAACCTCCTTTCATCCCAGTCCCACTGGTTTGATGCCAGCGCCCCCACAAGAGATGCCCAGAACCTGGAGGAGGATCATAGTGATGCCTAAAGATTTTTAGCTTCTTTATATATTTGTATCTTTGTAGATTTTAATATGTAGTTGTACAGTTTCTAGCACTTTCTTATACTTTAGAACAGTAGTTACCCTTTCTCACACATTATGTCACCTTGTTGAAATGCTGTTTGGTCTATATTTTCAAGGAAAGGGATTTCCAACATGGACAGCTTGTTTTGCACCAGCACTTGAGAGATATAACAAGAGACAGGGCTAGGAACCCCTTGGAGGGACTCCAGTGGGGCATGTCCAAGGGTGGGTTTCCAGGGCAACCAGTCTCCCATTGGATGTACTAGCTAGATATACGAATTAGTTAAACTTCTAAAAACTCTGAAAATTTGATGCTGCATGTGCACATGGGGATAAGCTTTCATTGAAAGACTACTCTTTTTGCTATCCACTCTAATATTGTTTGGAAAGTTTTTCTTCTGATTTTAGGCAGCAGTTGGTTATCAGGAGAGCACCTGAAGAGCAGGTGTTCCAGGAATTCCAGCCACTCCAGCTAGTGAGTTGGTTTCATTGGAGGTCCCAACTTAAATGGCTCTATGAAAACACACACAGCATGGGGAACAACAAGGAGTTAGAGATGTGCACGTGGCTGCAGGGCCACACTCTTACTGGAACCGTGGAGATGGTGGGATGGCTTTTGTGACTGGTGTTAGAATGAAGTCATACCAGAAAGATGCATCTCTTCAGCAACAGATAGGAGCACCCTCATATTCACAAGCCCTCACCTTCCCGAGGGACTTCAACCATAACCATATCTATTGGAAGGACAACACAGGGGGCCATAAGCAATACAGGAGGTTCCTGAAGTGTGTTGATGATAACTTCCTTCTCCAAGCCAACAAGAAGAGGTTCTTTGCTGGGCCTTGTTCTCACCAACAAGGAGGGGCTGCTGTGACACATGATGCTCAAGGGCAGCTTCGGCTGTGAGTGACCATGGAATGGTGGCTTTCAGGATACTTAGGGCAGCGAGGACGGTGCACAGCAAGCTCACTACCCTGGTCTTCAAGATAGGAAACTGGTCTCCAAGGGTTGGCTTGGTAGAGTACCACTGACTGGCATCAGAGCTGCATCTCTGCTGTATGATGTTAGTCATGTTATTGTCTATGCAGAATTATGGCTATGCAGAGAACAGGACTGGCTGGATTTCAAATCGAGATAACTTTTAAATTATTCAGAATCATTATGTTACATACATTTTTATCCTGTGAAAACTCATGTCCTTCACATCTGTCACAGCAAGTAGGTGTAACTTGTCATACATAATGATTCAAATCAGCAGTTTAACTTGTTTAGGCAGACTGAGAAGCAGTGATGGAACTATGCACATATATATTTTTCCCACACTGGTCATAGTTAGATTTCAGGGTCTTGCTGGGGTTTAAACCCAGTTGGCAACTAAGAACCCCACAGTTACTCACTTCCTCCTCCCCACGCTGGTGGAATGGGGAGGAGAATCAAAAGCAAAACTTGCAGGTTGAGATAAGAACAGTTTAATAATTGAAATTTAAAAAAAGAAGAAGGAAGTAATAATAATGACAGTAAAAAGGAAAAATAAGTGACAAACAAAGCAATTGCTCGCCCTCTGCTGACTGATGCCAGACACCATCCCTGAACCCCAGTTAGCCCCTCTTACAGGTAACTCCCTCAGTTTATGTAACAGGGCAGGATGGTCTACAGTGTGGAATATCCCTTTTTCCCTTTTGCCAATTCAGGTAAGCTGTTCAAGTTATGCTCCCTCATAGTTGTTTTGGGTTTTCTTGTTCTCATTGTGGTTTTTTGTTGTTGTTGTTGGGTTTTTTTTTTTTGGGTTTTTTTTTGTTTTTTTTTTTTTTTTGGTGGGGTTTTCATTTGGATTTTTGTTTGGGTGGGGGGTTTTAGTTGTGTTTTTTGGTTTTCTGTTTGGTTTTTTTTTGTCTGTTTATGTTTTTTTGTTTTGGTTTTTGGTTTTGGGTTTTTTTTGGCTTCTGTACCACCTCACCTGTCAGAGCATGAGACCAAGAAAGTCCTTGGATAAACACAGCTTAGCAACAACCAAAACACCAGGGTGTTATCAACATTATTCTCATACCGAATCCAAAACACAGCAATGCACCACTACCAAGAAGAAATTAACTCTATCCCAACCTAAACCAGGACAGATCTTTGGCTCAAGAACTCTGTCATATGTACATTTAGGTTCTTTAGCAGACAATGCTAGTAAATACTGCTAAAGACTTAAGATTATTAACTTTCATTGAGCTTAAAATAATTTTTAAGAGATAGTGGAAGGTGAGGGGGTCAACCAAAGCTACATCTACATATGGAACAAAATCTTAATAAAAAATATTGTCTCCAGGTTGTTAGTGACCAGGCCTGGATTCTTACAAGCTTGCCAAGTATTTTAAATTTTTTTTGGTGTCTTCTTGTTATCAAGATTGAATGTAATGAGCTCAAAAAGAGATGTCTGACTGCAGACATGACAGTTTTATCAATGACTTGGAAATCACTGAGCGTGTGGAAGACCAATGCTTCCTAGTCTTGGCTTGCCAGAACTAAGCAGAACAAAGATAGAAATTTGATTTACTATTTTTAACTGACTATTCCAACCAGCAGACTAATGGATTTCCTAGGGGATGTCTGTATAACAGAAGTTTTGTTTGTATTCTGTACTGACTTTAGAAGCTCTCCAACAAAAAAACCCAAACAAAAAAACCCCAACAAAAAAATCAGTTACAACTGGCATGTTTTGATATTAGCTCAGCAGCACTTAGCAAAAGGAAAAAAAAATTGTAATATTCCTAAACATTTCCTAATAAAGAAACCACATGAACATGCTATCAAGTCCAACTATTTGTGAATTTATATTTCATTGTAGAGCTTCAAAGCGTAGACCACACTGAGCCACGTGAGCCACTGGAAGATGAAGAACAATGGAAATGTGTGGCTCATTTCAAAAATAATCTCCTTAATGGGATGGTAAATTACCCTTTCTTTGAACAATGGCTCAAGTACCCAGATGCTGTGTCTATGTGAATAGTATCTGACTAAGACTTTCCAAGCAGTTGCTCGTAATGTCTTTACCTGCATCTGAAATAAAAGGGCACTAAGCTGCACCATGGCTATTTGAAGGGCAAACTCTGCCCGTGTAATCAATGGGTGATAGTTTTTCATCTGTTGGGTCTCCAGTCAGGATATGACTTTGTATCTTCCCCACTGCCTTTTCCCAACATTGTTTTCAGTTGCTCTAGGCCATAGTGACTCCAGCTCTCTGTCTTTTCCATGTGGAGAGAGTGGGATGCTTTTGTAACAAAACAGACTTCATGCATTCTGGAGTGGCTGTACGATGCTGCAATGCCATGCAAGTCAGGGAAGACGTGGTGATACAATGTGAAGACTGACCCAAAAACTCAAGGGAGATTATATCAACACCATCAAATAGATGAAAACATATAATGAATACTGATCGGATCCTGGTAGTTCTGATAGGAAAAATACAGTAATATCTCTTCACTTCATCCACTGTTGAATGTAGTCCTCATTTATGTCTGTTTCAGTTGATTAAGACTGGAGGCACAGCAGAGGTTACTGCATAAGTATGTAATTCAGTTCTGACTAGGGAAGTATAGAAAAATAGTTGCTAGACCTCTTTTCTGCAGTTATATTTCTTAGTTTACATTTATAATCCTTTATATGCAATCTACTAAGGCATGTAAAATGCCTCTTAAATCACCTTCAACTTTACTTCATCTTTTTTTGTTACTAAAAGCATGGAATAGTTGAAAGTGAAGTATCAAAATTAATATGAATACTAAAACTGAATAAAGGCACTACTAGTGTTACATTATGTCTGGGTGTTATATACAGATGAGAGGCACAAGCACCAGCTATGAAGACACAGCTTAAATACTAAGGATATTGTCTCTCTGAATTAGCAACAAGTATTTTATGTTTCTATAGCAGTTAATCATAAGAAGTTTAAAAAACTTCACAAATGGGCAAAGTTTAAGGAAGGGAAGTAATATTGGTTAACGCCTTGTTCCAGATCACATGAAAAATTTAACAACATAAAACCAGATGATCTGCCACTTTTTTTTATACACAGTGAAACATTTTATTGAACATTTTATCAAAGGTTTGTGAAAGTTGCTTTGAGCCTTAAGCATAGTCTCTGGATCCTGTAGTAAGATAAATTATAAAATCATTTTTCAATTGTTACCCATATAACAACTATAAGGAAAGTCCACGAGGGAAATATTCAGCTGTGGGTTGAATGCAAATTCAAATCCACAGCATAATGGACCTTCCTCATTTATTGCAATGTAGAAATCTTGTACTTGGTCCTGTGCCACAGAAGACCCTACATTTAGTAGTAGCCTATTAAAAACTACTATGGACAGCAGTGGTGTCTTACTTTTTGAAGAGAATTATTTTTCTTACTTACACTGCAGCAATGATTATGAAGTTTTACATTATAAATTAAAACTCATAATTCTTAGATTTACTGCAGATTGTAAATTTGTATTTGTAAGGTTGTATCTGAAAAATTATATATTGTGTCTTACATGGGCAAATGTTCAGTTTTTTGTAAAACCAGATAATTATTACTTCCTCAGAAAGGTAAATATTGGAGGTTAATGCACTTGCCAAGTGCACTAAAGATTTAGCTGTATTTTGCAGATAGACAAAAGCAGCAAGTACTCTGTGATCAATTAAGTGGATTTTGGGAAATCTACTTTGTAATAAAGAATGAGGTTTTAATCATTGAATATTTATTAAATCAAAAAAATAAGTAATGCAAATGACTTTGCAGTAGAGAATTTTGGTCCTGGTTCTCCCAGGGCAAATACCCACACATCCAACTTCAAACACTGCTATGGAACTGAACAATTTTTCAGTTTAAAAACTGGATAATTTAGTATGAAATGTGAAAATATCCTGGAAAACTAAACCTACAGAATAAGGAAGGAAAGGTTTACTGAAAAGAGGTGGCTATTACAACACATGTTCAAAAGTTAAGCAGAAATATCCCTTACCGTTTTCTCTTCAGTCCAGATTCAGCAGAGCTGGTGGAGAAAAAGTATTTCAAAAGTAAGATGAGTTTAAGTCCTATGACAAAGAGTTGCAGATTCCCAATGTTTTCAGCAACTGAAGTTTCTCATCAGAAAGACTATTGCACTGCCTATTCTGCTGCTTAGTTGTGGTCCTTTATTCCCATTCTTTCAGTCAACAACGGTAAAGTGATGCCACAGGAAATCATTCCGTCCTGAAGCAGATTAAAAATGGAGAAGTCAAGACACTAACAAACAGGGCGGAGCCCAATCCACTCTTCTCATGCCAAAACAGTGTCAATTAAAGATTTATTTTCTTGTTCTCATGACTTCAGAGATCCACCCAGTGTCAGAAATTGGTATTGAAGTCCCAGAACATCCTGTCACTGTACACAACACTCTAAGGTAGCACTGGTTTTAATCTCTGAAAAAAAGTTTTGACAAGCTGGGAGCAGGTTGGGGGGGGGGGGGGGTTGTGGGGGAGTTGTGTGTGGAAGCACCTTCTTAATCTGTGAAAGAAATCTGCATTTATGCCTTATTTATGCCTTTCTCATAACAAACATAAACAAAACTTGGTGCTCTGTTTTTCAAGATATTAAATTCTTCAGTTCTGTGAACTCTAGAACATCACTATAACAACAGGAGGTTATCTCCCAGCTGCCAAGTCTTGCAAGTCATTTATTTTTTCTTGATGGCATGGACATTTCATAATATGGATGCAGAAATGAGAATGACTAGGATTCAAACAAAATCTTCTCAGAAGAAATCTCAATAAATAAATTAAAAGTGAACATTTTAAACATTCGTGATTATTTTAGTAGAATGGCTCGTGACTTTTTAAAAATATATTTTGCAGACTTTTGTCTTGAGACTTTACTGCTTTTATGTTAATTATTTGAGACTTCCACCTGTAAATATGTCCAATTATCTGGAATTCATCTTATATGTTTAATTTCTCTTAATGTCAGACACTGATTTAGGTATCAGCCTTAGGCACACTGGAGCTGGTTTTTTTTTCCTTCCCCTAAAGATTCAAACCCAAAAGAACATTTGTCAAAGGCTGTGAAACAAGAAACTCGAGAACTCTTCCAGAGTCAGAACTGCTACACAGAGAGATTCTGAATTTGTTTTTCTGTTTTTCCTGAAAATGGATCTTACAGTTTTACTAGAAAAGGCTCACATGCAAATATAGCTAGTAATGAAAAATTTTCTGTACAATAATCAGGCCACTAGTAGCTGCTGGCTGACAGAAGGTACTGAAACTTTTACAGAAATGGCTCATGACATGATGTTCAAGAATTGCCTTATGACATTTGCATATATACAGTCAATTTGAGCCTATGGATGTCACTCTCCTCCTACTAATTAACACAAGGAGATTTCAGCAATCTATCACCCCTCTGAAGTCTTGTTACCTCAGGGGAACTGAAACAACCAGCCAAGAAACTTTCCTTTCTGCATTAACTAAGAGAGAAGACTTTGATTATATATTTATACTGCTAAATGAAAAAAAAATTAAATAGCAGCTGTGTGCAGCTGAAACACTGACCTCTCAGTAATTAACACTGCTTAACTGCTGCTCTCCAGATGTATTTGGACTGCTCTGAGGAGACGATTCCAGGAAGACCCTGGAGAGTGGGCTAGTGCTAAGCACCAGCTGGTCTTGAAGGATTGAATCTATGTCCACCTATTTAGCAGAACAGGCAAAGTCAAATATCAACCCTCTGTGCCTTTGTGACTACCATCCCCTTCAACTCGTTTCCTTGCCAAGTTACGGTTCCTGAGTTTTCCTGAAAATAGTGTAAAGAAAAGTTGTTTGGAACTGGACAAAACATTTAAAATTCTTTAATTTCCCTACATATTCATAGTTCAGATTATATTTAAAAATAACAGTGAAGTGCTTCAAGAAAAACTGAGAAATTGTCCTGGCATTGAGGGTCATTTTAAACCTCTTTATTTATCAGTTTAATTCTCTGGGCCTGCAGTCCCAACACTTCACAGCTACAACTGAGAAGTAATATGCATACTCCTTTTTTGTAATATCACTTTATTAAGCCATATATTTTTTAAAGTCTGGCTCCCTTGTTGGAATGTTTAATAGTATAAATAATCAGGCAATCTGGTGGCACAGTCTAATGGGATGTCTTTTTCAGCTGGTATGAAACGACATCGAATGGAAAAAACGAAATAAAATCTAAATAAAAGAAATCAGGAAAAGTCATTGCAGCTGTTTTTCTAATTAAAAAAACCAAAACACCTTGATACTCTGGTTCTAGGATATCCCCTAATCATTGCTGTTCCCTACCCTGTTGCTGCCCATTTTTAAAAGGGAAAACAGCATATTTCCAACCAGCACAGGCACATTTTCCAACAAAAGCTCCTGTCAACAGCCAGGACTCTTGCTGTTCTGTCCTTAACCCTGTAGCATTACATCATGGCCCTGCCTGTGGAGATTGCCATGAGTGCCCTACTGCCATAGAACACCCTTAGCATCCTTCCATGACATCAGAGATTTTCTCCTACGGAAGCCAGACATAATCCCTTTTTTAAATGGCTCCCTGTGGCTCCACAGGCCATCCATAGAGCACAGAATGGTCTGCATTGGAAGTGACCTTAAAGACCATCTACTTCCTACCAATGGGCAGAGGCATTTTCCAGTCAATCAGGTTGCCCAGAGCCCCCTCCAAGCTGGCCTTGAACACTTCCAGCGATAGGGCATCCATGAATTCTCTGGGCAACCTTTTCCAGTGCCTCTCCACCCTCACAGTAAAGAATTTCTTCCTAGTATCATTTCTAAACCTACCCTCTTTTAGTTTTAAAGCCATTTCTCCTTTTCCTATCATTACACACCCTTGTAAAAAGTCCATCTCCAGCTCTCTTGTCAGCCCCTTTAGGTACTGGAAGGTGCTAAAAGGTCTCCCTGTACCTTCTCTTCTCCAGGCTGAACTGCCACAACTCTCTCAACCTGTCTTCATGGGAGAGGTGGTCCAGCATGTGATGTCTGTACTTCCACCAAAGGAGTGGAAGTTTATTATTGCTCTCCAGTACAAACTGCAGGACTTGCTGTCCTGATAGCACTTCTGTACTTGCACAAGAGCCATTGGCTTTCCTTAGCCATCAGTGTTACACCCATTCCTGATATACCTTTGGGGCGATGCACAGTTGGGGATAACTTTGAAAGCAACTCTTCTTAACATCCCCTTGCACTCCTACGCAAGCGCCTTGCTGCTATGTTGAAGCTCGTCTGCAAGCATTACTGCCTGCTCTTAGCAAAAGTAAAATATTACACTCATGTTTTTCCTTATGATGATACCAAACAAGAAATGGCCTTAATTGATCAATCAACAAGGACAGTGGGTCTTTCTGCCTGGCACATTCCTGTAAATGCTCTCATCAGCCTTTCTACACAGCAGTCACCATTTGCTTCTCTTTCAGAACTGTTTTGCAGGATTCAGACCTGGCAGATGAAAACATTGCCTGGCTGTGCCAGGAGTGCCAGTTACACCTCGAGCCCTCATGGCTGTCCCCAGATGACCACCTCGTTGCACCTCAGCTCCTCCTCACTTCGCTGGTGTGACTCACCTGGTGGCTCACCCTGGCAAGGGGGTGTGATTGCATCAGTACAAGCTTGGTTTGCCCCAAATTTTCTGTAAGAGCACAGCAATACTGCAGCAATTGTCCAATTTATTTGGTCCATAACATCAGATGAAGGGTCAAAACCAAAGATGCAGCACACTTAGACACATGGGTTTCCTTTGTAAATTTGCAAGTGGATTTTAAGCAGATGTCCAAACAATGTAACCACAAATACACTGATTTAATCATAAACTTTTTCTCAGGATGGGTAGAGGTCTGTCCATGTGGAAATGCTGATGCTACTACTGTCACTAAGAAACTTTCCAGACAATGCATCATTTTGGAATACTCACTGTACCACATAGAGACCAGGAGACTCATTTCACAGGACCTGTTGTCCAGGGGATCTGTCAAGCCCTAGGAGCCCAAGAGCATTTACACTTTGAAGGGGCTGAAAGGAAGAAATCTGTTTAAGAATTATACTGGCCAAACTTTGTGAATAAACCAGCCTAAAAGGGACAAATGCTTTCCCTTTGGCCCTAATATACATCAAGGTCACTATGAATAAAAATACACACTATGTCCATGGGAAATTGCAACAGGTAAGCCCATAAGGTTACTGCATAGCTCACCTAATTCACCACATAGATCCAAGCTACAGGTGAGCTCTAATAGTGGCAAGACTATTCACTCACAGGTTGAAAAAAAAATCCTTCCAGAACTTGCCTCTGAATGGGCAACTTGCCACCATTGTGGACCCCAGACCTGAGTCTACACGAAAGTGACACACACACAGGACTCAATATCAACAGCATCAGATCCATAAACACGCTCTGCCCCCAAACAGTTGAAAATTTTTGTATCTTTGCGTAAACTATTAAAATACCTTTCTTCAGTTGGCCTACCATTATGCTAAATTAAATATTTCAATATGCTGGGTGTGTTCCAATATCCCTCTTCACTCTAGTGAAGGTGTCATCATGCTTCCCATAGCATGTAATTTGTCAGTAAAACAACCAATCTGGAAAACCCTGAAGGCAGAAATTCCTTGTCCAAGGTCACAGATGGGAACTGATCCAAATTGATCCAAAAGGGATATGCATGAAGCTCCAACTCCTATCCATCACCTGGGATTAGTTGCACCTGGGAACACTTGTTATTTGAAAGCAAATGCAACATGCCACATGGGACAGAGTTATTCTCAAAATTGCAGGGCATTTTAGGATATTGCTTCTATATGTTTCTACAGTGTTTTTAACAAAAAGAAAGGTATTGTACCTTCCATATATAGATGGCAATACTACATTATAATTTCAGGGAAAAAAATCTCAGGAAATTATTGTGAAGTTTATTTCTTCACTTCTTTCTCCTTCCATCATTCTCTGTGGAACCAAATCCATTGCAGTATTTACCTGTCAAATAGAAAAGTTACAATTGCTTATATTATTTTGAATCATGCTAATTTGAGCTTTTAGTTTCAGACTTTATGTTTTGAGGAATATCCGAAGTATTTAAAAATCACTGAGGAAAATACCAAAATGGTGGTATAGTAGAGCTGCACACAATCTACTAGGTATGTACTTGCATATCTATCCAAGCATAAAAAATTACCACAGACACTTGATCTGTTAAATATCTCTAACTTGGCTGTAGCATCTGCATTCTACAAATAACACTATAAATAACTATGATCAACCCTGTCTGTACACAATTTGAAGAATTAAGGAACAACAAACATGCCATCAAATGGCAAAAAAAAGCATTACACGCTCACCACAGTCCTTGGGGTTAATCATGGTCTAGGTGTCCAATACAAGTACAAACTCAACAGAAAAACCCTACAGTCTTCTTTGCCCTAAAGAGGACATACGTTCTATGGTTCAGTTTCTGACCTTGCTTGCTCACTTCTCGTCAACATGTTGCCCACTTCTAGGAATCCTTGCTCAAAAGCTTGTGTAGGTCTCAAGTAGCAATGCAGGATCCTCATTGAAAACCTCTGAGGATACAGGAAAGGGTGCTGAGGTTCCAAGAGGAAATTTCCATTCTTTTTAGCAACATCTAGCAGGAGGGAGTTAACTGCTACTTGAGTGTGTTTAATCTGAAGTTATCTGCAGTGATTATTTTATGTTCCTAAAAATAAAATCTCTTGCAAAAGAAAAAAGCTTCTTGTATGCAAGAGTTCTGTCTTTTGGGAAGACAGAACTCTTAGAATCAGCTCTTCCATCAGACTATTAATACCTGAGGTGAAAACCTAAAATCGCATTTTGACACCTTCCAGATTTTAAAAAAGTCTTTTTTAGTAACTGATAGTTATTGAATAATTGCAGTCATAAAGAAGAGATTTTTCTCAACACCAAGTGCACGTCTGAGAACATAACAATGTGACTGATTTGTATTTTACCATTAATTCACCATAAATACCAAAATAAAAATGATAGACTATTTTTTTATTTAAAAAGCTTTTATGAGTAATCTTCTGTAAAATATAAATATCTCATACTTTTACCTCATTCAAGGGAAGATTCCTTTAGGTATTTAATATAATTTGATCAGATATATCTATTGGTGAAATATTAATTAATTTTAAGCCTGTCATGAGGTGAGTATTTGATTTTATCATTATGCAGCTCTGCCTGCTACTTGAATGTGATTCTTTGTTATTTTTTCAATCTTATGGTCTTCTCTACTTTTTACTTCTTTTTACTTTCATGTGTATTTTGAAGGCATTGTGTTCAAGACATGGTGTTCAGACTATGCTCAGTAAGAACTTACCTACACTTAGTGTTTATTTTGATGTTCGATGTTCCTAATTGGGTAGAAACTGCTTTCTTCTTTGGAACATTTCACACAACTTTCTGCTGAAAAAAAATAGAATGAAAAAAATCCAGAAGAAATTAGTTAAGAAACAGAACAACAAAATTGTGTGAAATTGTGCAACAGTGTCAAATTGTGCATTGACTGGACATTGTGTCAGCTGGCACAGGCAGAACACAGGAAAAACCACAAAACTGTAGAAGAAATGCAAAGAATATATTTATCTTTGTTACCTTACCAACTAGGGGATCTACCCTGAACCTATGATAGTTGACACTTGCAAAGCAAGAAGAGCAAAAATAATGTTACTTTCAGCCAAATATTATAGTACCAACAAATACTGAATGTCTTATATGTCTGAAATCTGGCCAAGTTCTTGTAACTCAGAAAGTGCTTCTGTAGAAGCAAAATTCACTTTACTTTTTATCATTCAATTTAATTTACATGATAAACATGTAACTAATTTCCTGCCTCAAACTTTGAAACAAGTTAAATTCTGCGCTCCTGTGTGGCAGGAGCTCTCTGGCTACAGAGAGCGGGCACAGACTTTCCCAAAAAAGTCTTGGGAAGCTGTGTAGAAGTTGTGGTAAACTTAGAGGAAAAGAATTTAAATAATTATTATTTTTCTTTCTGTAACTATTGTTTATAGATATAGTTTTTTAGAGTGTGTTATTGATAGCTACTAATTGTGTGTGAGAAGTCTGAGACACTTTGAGACCAATCAGGTCTTAGGTTCACCATTGTTTCTATAAGAACAGTAGATTTCTAATAATAAAGTGTCTTTCATGCCTTCTAGATTATGGAGTCAATGCTAATTATTACCCGACTAGGGGCCTGCTACCACACTCCTGTACTAACATGTGCCATCATCTGTATTTTAAATTATTCTATTTGTCATTTACTGAAAATATATTCACTATTTAATACATTTTTTTTCTCCAGCAGTAATATAATCTGCTACACGGCATGAAATCAAATGCAGCTAAAATAAAATTTCTTTCTTTTTTCTCTTAAGTTCACACATTTCAATGAAACCTCACCAAAAATTCTTTATCTATTACTCATGTCATAAGCAAGGAAGTTTCTTCATGTTTTCTATGTGAATGGCAGCTCCCTTGCAGTTTTCAAATGTTTATGGCCTTTGTTCAAATGTGTAGGTAGCAAAACCATCAGAAAAACACATTCTTTTTACACATGCCTTTTTATTCCCTTCACAGAAAAGAATTTAACACTATGAATTCCTCTATTTATTAACTGTGGTGAATCTGCTTCTTTCTGAAAATTTAACATTACTCATGTGATAACCCTAGATGATAGCAAAAAGCTAGGAATATCAGATGACTGAAATGAAAGAAGGGACATATGATACCATAGGATATACAAAACCACTGGAAGATTCTCAGGGTATTCTTTTACAGATGGTTAAGTACATATGGTTAAGTTTCCTCTTAGATAGAAATTTATAATACAGATCATACAGCATTTTTTGGATAAATTCAGCACACTTGTTGGATGAACAGTAAGCAAACATACAATAAAAATCAATAGAGTGGGAATACCTATGTCAGGGTAATTTCCCATAAAAGAGCTGATGTTTTGCCAATATTTTACAGTTCTAGAAACGTTTTCCTTTTCTGTCTAAAAGACACTGAAACTAATTTCCTACTGATGTGTGAAAATGCTTAAAAATAAAGGTGACTGTTCAAATGCAACTGGAATCAGACATATGCAAAGCTCTGGGATGCCTAAGTAAGGACGTGTGCTGGGAGGGAAATTTCTCCACCTTACATGTAGTGATACTGAAACTGCTTTGTAACTACAGGGGATTAGATTTCAGACATGGACACAGGCATCTAGCAATGTTTAAAAACCTGCTTGACCTCCAGCTGCTACTTGAGAAAGTTTTCAGTATGTCCTATGTAATACTTGCATGCTTTTAGTACTGTGGGATATGTAAAATAACGTAAGCCTGATTCCTAGAGACACCAACAATTTGAACAGAAGTACTGACACAAACAGCATACTAATGTAGAATGATGTATATGTGGGCTGGGGAGGGGGAGTGAAGCAGCAAACCTTTAACATGGTTCTCTGTAAACATCTTCGAAGAATGGTTTTAAACAGAAAAAGAATTGAGAAATTTAGGATATGATATACACCTTCCATTACTCTACCCTATTTTGGATGAAGTCACTGCAATGGTATCTATTTTGAGTCATATAGTTTGTCCTGTTAGATCAAAAAAAGAGGGTGAAAAGTGTTTTGAGCAAAGAAAAGTAAGCTTGTTTGGTACAACATTTTGGACTTTACAAAGCATATGCATTATCCACTCTCCCTATCCTTGCTGGATTTAAACAAAGTCTAAAGAGGAAGGCAAGGGAAAATAAAGAGCAACATGATACTGAGTTTTATTTTGGTGCTTGTGATTTCATAGCACGTTACTCACTAAAAAATACCTTACAAAACATCTTAATAATTCACTCTCGGGGAAAGCATGGACACACAGCCATCTTTCTCCAAGTTAGAAAACCATGGCAAATCTGCAAAGACATTTAGCATGCATAATTCAAAGGAATCTCTCAGGCTTCTCAGTTTTTAAAGTCAGGGTTTGTGAGTTTTACAGGAGACACCGATCTGACTTACAAAAGCTTTATTTGAGTTTTTTCTGCAAGAGCAAGTCATCACGGCTCTGCAGTCAGCAGTCTTAGTAGGATGTTGCATCCCTCAACAACCAACCAGGCAGCAACAGAATGCTACTTAGAGATATGACAATAAAACAAATGATTGAAGTTGTTCATTAAGTTTCACATTCTCTGATGCTCACTTGTCACTTTTATCACTGAAGGCATTAGGACATTGAACTTCTAGGCAGTTACAGCTCTGGAAGGCTTTGCAGAAACCTCCTTCCTAAAGATTTTAACATTAGTTTAGCTACTAGGACGGTTCTGGGGGTTAATGCCTGAACACCCGCTGCTTTCCCTTTTCTGGCAGCCTGTGTACTGCTGGGGAGCAGCAGGGCACAGGCCGCACCAACAGGGAAATGGCATCCAGCACCCTCAATGAGCACCCAGGAAGCATAAGCCCCCGCAGCCGGGACGGCGCTAAATGGGAGCGGCCACTGATCGTCCCGCGCCGGAGGGCAGGGCAGGGCAGGGCAGGGCAGGGCAGGGCAGGGCAGGGCAGGGCAGGGCGCCGCCATGCCACCGCTCCGTTCCCAGACAGCACCGTGCCCTTCCATAAGATGGCGGCCTCCTCCTCCCGCCCTCCCCTCTACCAACATGGAGGGCCGCGCGCTCATTGGCGCTCGCAGCCCACCGCCGCCGCGCGATTGGCTGAGGCACCGGCGAACCCCGGCCGTGCTTTGCACCGTCTCGCCCCGAGCGGGGAACTACATTACCCAGAATACCCCGCAATAGGGGCGTTGTCCCGAGCCGCTGCTTCTCTTACGCATCTCGGCTCTGTCTCCTCCCAGGCGGGAGGGACGGGGCGTGGTCTCGCGAGAGTCCGCGCGGGCCAGCGGAGGGGGAGCAGGGCGCGCTGAGACCGTTGTCGTGGGCCCATGGCGGCCGCGGAGGCGGCGGCCGCGCCCGACCCCAGCGGGCTCTCCCCGAAGGAGGAAGGGGAGCTGGAGGATGGCGAGATCAGCGACGATGACAACAACGGCTTCGGGCCCTATGGCGGCGGCTCCGAGCATGCCGGCGGCCTCGGTAGCGGCGGTAGCAGCAGCAGCAGTAGCAGGCCGTACTCGAGGCGCCGGCCGCCCCCCGGGCTCCACGGGAGCGGCTCCATGTCCTCCCCCGGGCGGCCCTTCCCGCGCTCGCGGCACCAGCCTCCGCCCGACACGGGACACGTGCACGGCCACGGCGGGTACCGGCCTAAGGACTCGTTCCGCTCCCACCCGCCGGCGCCGCGGATGCCGCCCGGCTCGCACTCCGACACGGGCCCCCGGCTCTCCTTCTGGGAGCGCAGCCACAACGCCCTGGATCGGTTCCGCTTCCGAGGCCGGCCCTACCGGGGCGGTGGGCGCTGGGGCCGGAGCCGAGGCTGCTGCGATCGGCCGGGCAACCCTCCGGGGAGGCCGCCCGGAGGGGGAGGCGGCGCCGGGTTCAGTAGCAGCCAGGGCTGGAGGGAGCCCTCGCCTCGGAAATGTATCCTTGAGACGTGAGCGGGGTGGGGGCCCGCGCTGCTGCGGTGGGCCTGGGTGTGGCCGTGCCGCGCTACGTGGCCGAACGCCGTGGAAGGGACGCGTTTCCCTCCCGCGCTGGCAGTGGGGTTCCCGCAGCGGTAACGGAGAGGGAGGCTCCAAAGCTAATCCTGGGGGTTGGCCGGAGCAGCCGGCCCTGCTTAAGGAGAGGCTGCTGGGAAGTCGGATTAGTGCCGTGGCCTGGCTGGCGGCTTGGCCGATCCGTCGGGTGTAGGGAAAAAAGAAAAACATAGCCTGAAAGGAAGCTTTTGTCGGTTGGATTCCGGGCGGCTGCATTTCTAGCCCCAAGTGCGAATATTGTGAAGTGGGGTCAGGCTTTGGTGCGGCAATTTTAATATGTATAATTAGTGTCACAACTGTAAAGATAAAACCCTAAGCTTGTTAATTTGTTCTATTGGGCAATGAAGGATCTACTGTTTTTTTCATTTTCACTTTCATCCCTTCAAAGGCTATTACACGTAGGTTTAGCTTTAGTCTGTTTTAGCTAAGCTGGAGTGGATCTGCACACACAGATTGTAGTTTGTATGGTCATTCGGATGAAAGCCATACCCACCATTTCTTGTAGGATGTTCTCCACTGATTGCTCTTAAGAATTTAGGTGATTCAATACGAGAGTTCTGATATTTTGCGCTTTTCGGAGCAGGAATTGCAAAAGTGGTGGGAAAAGCTTACCTGATTTTTCTTATCTGCTAGAGGAAGTAAAGAACTGATGCTGAGTGTAGCTTGGGGCACCTGGGTTACTTGATGTGACTGCATTGTTGCCTAACTGAAAATGTAGATGAGTGTAAAAAACAGTGAGCAAGAGAGATGGTGGTTAAATCCTATTCTCCAGAATTTTACAGTGTTCTATTGTCCTTCATTTCAATAGTCAAAGGATGTGTTTTTGCTAGAACCAACTGTGTGGGTTGATTTCTTGGGTCTCTTGAATCTTGTTTTAGATACAAGATTATTATTTATGTCATTAATATTTTATTTGTTTAAAGGTAGATGGAATCTGTAAATTAGCAATAGAGATGATTTTATTTAGTCTCAAGTTATGGCATTATTGAAGGCTTCATTGGAGCCCTTCATTGAAGGGTTTTATCTTGAGAAGCCAGTGAAGATGTGATTTGCCCAAGGTTTCACAGTAAGACAATTCTAATGCTGAAAATAGTTTTCAGGTCTCTTTGCAGTGTTGCTCTGACTACCTGAAGGTTGTTATTTTCTGTATAAGGAGTTTTGCAGGGGAAATGTGGAGATTGTCCAAAACAGAACTTGTAATGTTTCTTAATGAGACTGATGCAGTCTCCTTCTCTCTTTTAATTAAAAGAGATTCAGAAACGAATAATTCCATTTTCAAACCAAAAGTAGAAAATGAGGTTGTTGGAAGTGTTCTTATTCCTGACACTTAAGATTTACGCATCTGTTAAAACATGGTAGATGGAGGATGTTCTATTACTTTTGCTCTTTAATAAATGAACATTCAGTTGTTTATGAATCATATAGTTAAGGAAGGCCCATGATTTTCCCTCAATATGAGTTACTATCTGTTTTTTTTATACATCTTTGCCACCTAATACAGTCAACTTTAGAGAATTAATAAATACTAAGGTACCTCCATGTTGCTAACATTAATGGAGTACCACTGTAGTTCATTGGCATGTGACTTCAGAGGAGACTTTCATATCAACTGGTACAAGGAGGCTTGTGGCCTGGAATGGTATCTGAAGTTCCCCCTGGTAAATAAAATGTTTTAAGGGTCTTGAGTCCTGATTTTGGCTTCTTCTTAGTAGCTGGTACAGTGCTGTGTTTTGGGTGTAATGTGAGAATAATGTTGATAACGCACTGAGAAGTGCCTACTCTAAGTCATGGACTTCCAGCGTCCCGTGCTCTGCCAGTGAGGAGGTGCACAAGGAGCTGGTAGTGTGCAAAACTGAGACCCAAACTTGGCCACGGTGTTGTTGCATACCACAGAATGTCATGCCCCGTGTATAAACTGTGGGGAGCTAGGTGAGAGCCACTGATCGCTGGGCATCTCTCAGTGTGTAGTGAGCAATTGTATTGTGGATCGCCCTCTTTCCTTGAGCATTATTCTACTCTTTTTGTTATCTCAGTTTTCATTATTATTACTATTTTACTTGATTTTCGTTATTAAACTGTTCTTTTATCAGTCCATGTTCCCTCAACCCACGTTTCCCTTTTCCAAGTTCTTTCCCCATCCCATTCTGGAAGGGAGGGAGAAGTGAGAGTGTGGGGTAATAAGTTGCTGAGGGGGGGATAAACCATGATGGTCTGGTAAGACGGGGATTGTTTACTTGATTTATCCTTGGAACTTGTGCTTTGCACCACGTTTTGTAGGAATATATATATAAGTGGAATAAGGGACACTCTTTAAGGTGGAACACTTAAAGAATTCCTGTTACTTTTTTTGGATGTTAGCTTTTATTAGGCTTTTCTCTTTCAATTCTTGGCAACTTTAATGTTAAGCTGTTATATAGTAATTCTCCAGGAATTCTTGCTTAGAGAATTGTGGAATTTGAGTCTGAAATACAGAACCATTATGGAACTTCCTGTTTCCATTGAATTCTGAACTCTTCGCAATGTACATTTTTCTTCATTTCTAACTCCCACTTTCTTCTTTGTGGTTCTTGGATGAAATTTCTCTTGAGTTGGTTGAAGCACAGTTGTTTCAATATGTACATGCTTGTCTACCTTTCACAGCACTTAATGGAGTCTTGTATTCTATGTGTAGAAGCACTAAAAGAAATTTTCTACGTTTGTGAACCACAGAATTTCTGGTGGGAGCTTCTAGCAATTGTATTATCCTGAGCATAAAAAACATCTCAAAACTGTCTTGTTATCCATCTCCAGGTGACTTTGGAAGCTATGTAAGTATTCCAATAGCAAATAGCAGTTAGACTTGTTAGCTTCCAAATTCCCTGTGACTTACAGAATTATGACCGTAGCTGGCTCTTTGGAAGTAGATATGTGTTGGAAGGGAATTTATCAGATATTCTTATTGCATAATTTGGTGTTATACTGCATACAGCTTTTAGCAATTTAAACATATTTATAGACTGATTGCTTTTTGGATTTTATGTAGTTTGTCTTTGCTGGTTTCTGCTTTTTGTGCTGACACTTGAGAAAGCACTATAAAGCAAAACATTTCCTGGTATTAAGGAAGTAGCTTTTGCAGGATACTTGGAGAGGTTCTTCATACTAACATTAGAACTTGACATAGCGAAATACCCAAGTAGTTGATGCTGTTGTGAGCAGAAGATAAATGTGTTTTCCTTTGAATTCAGTATGTGTGCATTCAGAGGACACCTATTTTAGCTTCTGGTTTTACTCTGTTTATTGTTTTAAGAGATGATGTTGTTGAAAAAGCATTTTGTGTAACTGGGTGTGTGAGTCAGCTGTTATCACAATGGGTTGATACTGTGAGTTAAATGAGTGAAACCTGACTTGGTATCCTGAAAGATTTCCCCTTGAGCATGATTATTTTACATGATCATTTTTGAGGGTCAGGTTAAGGTAAGAGGAGTTGATAGTGATATAATAGTGACAATGTTTGTTCTGGGTTGAGGTGCCTAAGAATATTTCCACTGCTTGCCTTGAACATTCATAGGTAAACTTTTCCGAGTAATTAGTAATTCCCAGTTGTCTTCAGCATTTCTGAATGTTTTGATTGCAAGTCTTTGTTACTATTTTTTTATTCCCTTCGGTTGTTAATTGATTCTTCTGTGCCTTACCTCATTTGCTGAACTGCATTTACTGCAGTGTGTAATTGTGCTATGGCCAGACTTAGTATTGGCTAGATGTGGCATTTTATGGAAGTCTAAAATGAGTAAGAAAGAATTTAACCTGTCTTTTTCAGAATGTCAGATGGCAAGTCAGTACTGGAGTTATGAATTCTGGAAGTTTGACTTTCCGTGATAGAGAACCATCTCAGCATTATAGCTGTTGTTTCCAGGAGGGTGGTGTGAGTAAGAGATGAGACTTCTCAGCAATTCATGACCTTCTTGTCATAAGTCGGATATTTGAAATTGTTGGTTTGAGAAAACGTTTGTCAATATGTAGTAATGGCTACAGCTTTTGTGTGCTGCTTGTATTTATTCAGGATATTTTTCAAACTAGCCTTAAGGTAAAATACATGAGAATGGTCCTAAGTTAAATTTGTTCTAATTGGTCTTCAGTGGTAATATTGATACTGTTTTATGATTACACAAGTTCTTGTCTTGAATTTCTTGACCCGTATTTCAGCTAAAACTTTTGGAAGGTCCCCATCTAGAAAGCAGAACCACTCTTCTAAAAATGAAAGCTCTGTGGAAGAAAGTTTTGAGGATCTGCTCTTGAAGTATAAGCAGATACAATTAGAACTTGAACACATTAATAAAGATGAAAGACTGGCTTTGAGCAACAGGGAAGAAAATGAAAAACAAGATGGTGAAAAAACAGTGGACACTGAGGACCAAAAAACTGTAGAAAATGACAGTATTAAAGCGGACTCTGTAAAAGAAGGACCTCCTGAGGAGAAAAATCCGGTTATGGGCTTTCAGGCATTTGAACTGAAACCTCTCAGACAAAAACTGCCTACTCCAGCTGAGAGGAGCAGATTGAAAAAAGGCAAAGAAGGAATGAAGCAGTCCTCGCAAAAATCTGAGGCAACAGAATCTGGCCAAGGTAAAGAAATACTTGTAAAGTTATTTTAGCTTGTGAACTTCTATTTGCTTGCTATTGATGCCTTGTGAGGCTGCCTAGAACAGAGGCTAGACAGTGTTAAAGGAATAAAGTAGGTATTTATTAAAAAGTCCTTCAAAGGATACACTTTAGGCAGTACAAGAGTCCGGCTGTGGCTCCAGCTTAGATGGACACTTGGTCCTGAGTGTTAACAGTTTTCTTTTTGGTCCATTTACAAACTGGGGTTAATTGTCCAATTACAAGTTCAGGTTTTGAAGTCCCATCCTCCTAGATTGCTCTCCTCGGTTTGCTGTTGTTTCCACTTTTTTGGGCCTGAAGCTGCAGCAGTATTCTTGGTTCTTGAGCTGGAAAAGGATTTTGTCTTAACTGAACTGTGAAGACAACTTGGTAACACTTCATATGAAGTTCACAGTTGCACACTAAGGCAGTACAGAATCTGAAAAATAGGAAAGCTAAAAACTTCAGGCACCACTGTTACTTATTGTATTTATTAGGTGTTGGGGAAAACTTTACTGTAATTAAAATGTTACTAGTTAAAGATTCAATGTACTTAACTCTTGTGGTTTTTAATTCATTGAATTACATAAACATGTTTGGAAGCATGTTTTTGCTTTGGATTTGTATTTTAAACAATGTGTTTTCTTAGACCGATTGTTTTGCAGAAAGCATGAGGACAAGACTTGAAGGTTTTAATTGCTGTTCACAGCAGAAATCATTGACTGTCTGCTGAAAGTTTTACTTCTGCTTTTGCTTTATTTCTTTTCTGCAGGAGCAAAATGTGGGGTTTTTTAGCTGAAAAGAGAACATTTAGAGATCCCTTTTTCTGCATTTCACCTTTTTGTGTTTTCTTAAGTGTAGGATGAGGATCATGGACTATTCTAAGTTGAAAGGCAAGGATCATCAAGTCTGACTCTCAAAAGTTAATGTCCCACACAGGGATCAAAAACACAACCTTGGTGTTATTAACACCGTAAGATATTTTCACAAGAATTACTTTGATCATTGTTGGGATTCACGAGTAGTCAAGGCCAGAAATGGAAAGGGTTTGTAGACAAAATGAAGCCAAACGGTAGAATATTAATGTCTTGTCTAAGATAGTTCTGGGCTGCTGACTAAAAAGAGTAATTGCTGAGATGCATTAGCCAGTTAATGAAAAACAAGTGATCATGTCCACCTGGCCTGTACTGAAAGCATTTGAGCTTACATCTAAGTCTGCAGTAAAATGAGGCAGCTGACTTAAGCTTCCTACTCTTAGGGCTGCATGTCGTTCTAGTAAGTGATTGCTGTGGTTGAGGATGGTGCTTGAGGCTATCACTTGTCATCTGGTGTTCACTAATTTGCCAGCGTGTGTAAAGTATCAATTTGAGTGGGAAGAGACAAAGTAGTTAATGGATTGAATAAGAATGCAGGTGAGTAATTGGCAGGAATATGGAATATGAAGAAAGGTAGGACTAGAGCACTAAAAGTCAGAATGATTTATGTATGACTTCAGAACAAGACAGATCTTGTAAAGAAAACAAAAGAGGAAACTGATAATTAGTAGTCAAACCACCTCATTCTAGGTAATTTCTCCCCATTATGTGTTGCCCATTAATAATAGATTTTTTTGTGTTCTTTAAGAGGTCATACAGGTTTTATTGACACATACGAAAAAACTAATTTTGGTAAAAGAGAAAAACTAGTAGTCTGTGGGAAGAGTACATAACAGGACAGCAGTAAAACAGCTGTTTGAAAAGCAAAATAGTCTCAAAAATCCAGTTTACAAACTTGAAAGCACTGAAGTTGAGCATACAGTTGATATGATAGTGAAAAATAGATGCTGTAATATGCATATTAAAAGCATTTAATTTTTGCATGATATTCAAATCTATGATATATGATTGATCTGAAAGCAGACAGATTATGTATGAGTGAATGTTTATGACAATGTAAGGCAGGCTTCCAAAGAAAAATTCAGCTAATTGGACTTATTGCAAATTTATGTGTATTAAGTGAATATATACGACATTAATCTCTTTACTGCCACAATACCTGCTCCACGTATTGGGAAATCAACAAAATCTGATTTTCACATTCTATTTCTGTTTAAATAATGTACTAGATGTTTCTGCAGGCTTGTAAAAATTGAGGAAATTGTCTTAAAAATTAGGGAAGTTTCAATCTCTCTCAAATTAATTCTCTGTGGTTCAGGCGCTCTGACAAGCTTGAGAATATTCCCTACTTTACTTCCCATGTTGTGCATTAACCTGTTGTGTCCATGTTGTCCCCTTCTGGTTTGAAAGAGCATTTGTACTTGTATAGAATGTCCCTTCATATCCTTGCATCAAAAAAAACTACTGTACCATTTGTCTCCTACTTTCATCCTGTGAAGTGAATGATTAGGAACTTCACATAGTATGCTAACTTTTTAAAATTTTTTCTATAGTTCATATGGGTATTAGATATTACTCTTCCTTTTTTTTTTTTTGTATGTGCATTTCTAAAAAAAGCATGCGTGTGCAAAGAGAAAGACCATCAGCATTTTTTAAGTTTCACTTTTGTTTACGTATAAGGTCTTGGTGTACTTTAAACAGTGCCTTTCTGAATGTAGTTTTTATGAAATGGTAGGAAGAGTTAAAGCTGTACAGAATCTGAATTTATTTTTTGCCATTTTGAATACTGGGAAGGAATCTTCCTTTGAAGAAAGAGTAATATAGCCAAAAAAATCCAAGCTTCTCTAAATTTTCTTTCTCTAAAGTTTCTTTCCTTTGTCTGATGCATATAAACATGGATGGTTATATAAAAAATGGGTAATTATTTTTTTCAGCCAATTATATTACTGATTATTTGCTATAATAAATTATGTAATACTGCAATACGTACAGCATTATGTATACATATGTAAAATATAGTATGTTAATGTGTTTATATATATGCATTATGAAAATCAGCTATATTTTGTGACATCTAAGAAATTAATATTTTAGCATCTAAATGTTTATAATGGAAAAACAGTGCTGTACTATTCATTTCCACTGTTCATTCCATGATAACTTTTTTCTGTTTGCCTTTGCTGTGAAATGGAGCAAGTGTGTTCTTACTGCAGCTTTGGGCCTTCATATTTAATTCTGCAAAAGAATGACCAGTTACTCAAAATAGCTGCCAGGGAAATATGAGATGCTCAGGACAGCAGCTGATACGAGGTGGTGGTATAAAACGCGTGACAAGAAGTCTTCTTTTCCCCTTGTTTGCAAATCTGTTTTTCTCTGTTTCTTGACAAAGTACATGTGAACCTTAAGACAGAGTTACTAAGAAATGACAAGTTTTGCCTTAGGCTTATGGAGTCATGATTTTATCAGACATGCCAAATTTATATGAATGTTTGTTCATGTGATCTTGCATGTACCACTGCTATTGTTTTATACCATGTATCAGTGATACTGATAAAATATAGTTGTATGTAGATTAAAATTCATGTATCATTTTAATGTAGTTCTGTCTCATGAGAAACAGCATGTTCAGAAATATGGTATTTTTCTCTTGGAAGGTACAGAAGACAAAGAGCAAACATCAGTGCGAAAGCTTAGCAGTTCAGATGTTGCATCTGAAAAGGTAAGAAAATATTCCTCCATAGATGAGGCATGATTGTATTATAGTACCTGATAGCTTTTTCCAGATGGCAGTCCAGAAGCATTCCAGTTGTAGGAACTGTCAGTGTTTAATAAATGACACCAGTAAAAGTAGGATTTTGAGCTTTCTTTTAGTAAAAATGTTGGGGAAAGATTTCAAAAGACCTTACAAAGAAAAAGTTGCTAAATTATGTTTCTTGACTTTTTGTCTTGTCCTTTCTTCTGTTTTCTTCTCAAGAAGCTGCTTGATGATGAGGAGGAGATGTCTGAATTGCAACTTAGGCTTCTTGCACTTCAGTCTGCTAGTAAAAAATGGCAGCAAAAAGAACAACAGGTGATGAAGGAAAGCAAGGAAAAATTAACAAAAACGAAAAGTGTAACACAGAAAATCAAAACCAGTACAAAAGCACATTCAACAAAAAAACCTAGTACTACAGGTAATAAGTTTGATGTTACTGAAATGGCTGTCAGTGGTGTGGCCTATAAAAGAAAAAGCTAATGTGAGCAATGAGCCCTTAGCCATTCTAAACTCTCTCACATTTACTCAAATCTCTTGAAGAATCTAGGATTGGGTGGAACCAATTAGGTAGGATGGTGTTAATCACAAACTTTTTTATTTAAAGGCAAGCAAGCTTTGAGGAAGCAACAGACAAAGACATCAAAGAAGATGCAGCAGCAAAAGGAACTAGATAGGCGGCAGAAAGAGGAAGACCAGAGGAAACAAGAAGAGGAGGAGGAGAGAAGAAAGAGAGAAGAAGAAATAAGAAAAATTAGGGACCTCTCAAATCAAGAAGAGCAGTACAATCGATTTATGAAGCTAGTTGGAGGAAAGAGGAGATCAAGAAGCAGGGTAAGAAATTTCTTACGTGATATTCTGGTGCTACATTTAGGATTCATGAATGATTTGTCTTGCTTCACTTGGTTTTGTGTCACCTTCCTGTCTGTATCCCCCTGTTCTTCTCCCTGCTTCCCCCCCCCCTAGAATAATCAAAATATAGCAAGGAAAGAAAAGCTCAGTGTACTTCAGTGTTTACAGTGCTTTAATCTCATGCTAGACAAGCATTCTTCTTGGATTTGGAAAATCAGTTTTCTATGAGTTGTAGCTTTGCAAGTCAATGATAAAGCATTTTTCTTCTAAAGGCATTTTGAACATAGTGATCAAAGAACAGCCTGTAATTTAACAATAACCAATTAGTGAAACTTCTTAGGCTTTTTTCTTTTGGATTTCAATGTTTTCTTCTCCACATTTTCAGACTTTTTCTGTGTATACAACTTCAGTGGGTTGCTTCTTTCAAAATGTCAATGTTGCTTTGTAGTGTTTTTCAGTGTAGTATTTAATCTATTTTGTTGAGACATAAGATATGCCAAGACAAAAGATAATTAGTTTAACTTTACATAGTGTCAAATTGATGAAGTAATAGAGTTAGTGCAGTGGTCATCATGCTATCCTTGTGGCTGTTTTTGTTTTCTCATATTGAGATTAGCAAAAGGCACTTGAATAACTAATGCTTGTCTCTAAAACATCGGTACATTACAGAAAAAAATTACTGTTTCTATAGCATTCATTCTTTCAGCCTGGAAGCAATACAGCCACTGGAGCTGGGTGCTTCAAGTGCTTGGAGCCACTAATGCTGTGAGAAGAAACAGCATGTAAGAGAATTGAGGCTCCCCGTTTGAGGTCATGTTGTAGAAGAATCATACTTATGTTAATACTGAGTGGAAAACAGAGACTAAAAATGTTTGACTGCAAGCAGTAGATATTCTAGAAGCTGCCAAAATGTCTTCTGTCTGCTTCTGAAAGATACAAGTTAAGGAGTCTGAGAAGTCCTTAGGTGTTCTGCATATTTTCAGTCCTGAGCATTGATTGGCATCCATACAGTATTAGGAGATCTTTAAACAATCTGATTTATGAGTTGACAGTCTCTGGGTTTGTCTCAGTGTGGCATGTAGCTCCTTCTGGGACAATATAAAGGTTCTTCACCTGAGAGTTTTTTCTGGCAAGGGTAGTTAAAGCATTCTTGGCAGTTGCCATGGCAGATTACCAGAAGTAATAAGCATTTAATTCACTTGCAATCTTTCAGAAATATATAACCATGTCCATTTACCAGATATATAATAACCTAAAAGGTATTTAAAAATTGTTTCCATGTATCATAACACCCCATCATCCTGGAAGAGATACAGTTTTAAAACTGCCTATTTGTCTAGTTGCTACTTGCAGTGGATTTGATTAAAAGGTAATATTCAGTTACTTCTTCTTGTACAAGATAAGTAAATTGTATTTATAAATCAATTAGAAGAAAAATTCTAAGGGCCTTATTCCAGAATTTATTTCTTAGTAGTTTACTCTGAAATAATGATGTAAGACCAGGTAAATAAAATACATTTTTGTGTGTTTAGTCATCAGATACAGACTTGAGATGGTCTTTGGATAAGCAATCTACAGAGAGTGCAGGAGGCACTATATATCAGTATGATAATTACGATGAAGTTGCTATGGATACAGACAGTGAAACTAACTCACCAGGTAAGACTTAGTTACAGTTTTCGTATATGGTGGTTGGTAAAAATAGATAAAATGTAGGAAATAAGCCACTGTTCTAGAAAGAAAGTGTTTTGAGCTGTCTGAATTATAGAGCTAACCTTTTAAGGTGAACTAATTGTGTTAATGCTGACTCTTTCCATCTCTGCTGTAGTGGTATTTTTAAGTCTTCAGGGTATTTTTTTCTCAGCAGTACTGGAGGTTTATGCTTGTATCTTCCCAGTCAGCTGTGCAGGGTGTTGACTGGACAGACAGCAGCTTTGCAAAAAAAGGGCTGGGGGTCCCAGTGGGCATTGAGTGACAAATGGGTTAGCAGTATGGCTTTGGGTGACAGGCAAGCCATAGCCTGTGTTCTGGCACTGTGACTGTTGTGGGTCAGTGGCTGGAGGGGCGTGTTAATCACTGATGAGATTGCCAGTTTTCTGGTTTTGCAGTAGGAGAGAGTGACATTCTACAGTGAGCCTAGCAAAAGACCCTTTTGACTAAGGAAAACTGTTTCAGGCTTGTTTTTCATAAAGTTCATCGAGAGATGGAGCACTTGGCTTACAGAAAGAGACTGAGAAAGCTGCATTTGTGTTGAGAAGGCTATGGAAGGATTTTGCTCTTTTCTTCACCTACTTAGTGGGCAGTTGCAGACAAGACAGAGCCAAACTCGTTTGTCAAATGGCAACAGAAGGACAGGTAGCACCACTTAAATTGTAACAAAACAAATTCAGCATAGATAGAAGATAGTCAAACACTAGTGCAGGTTTAAATGTTGTAGAGTGTCCATGGTCAAATATACCTGGAATTTGATAACCTGACTTTGGGGGCAGCCCTGCTTTGGGCACTTGTGCTGGGTCATACACCTTTCAGAAGTCTCTTCCAGCCTAAGTGGTTTATTGACTCTTGAGTCTGAGGTGCATTTTAGGTAGTTGGGTTTCTGTGTTCCATGTCAACATGTGGATAGCTGAGAAAACTTTATTAAGCGTAGTACTTGACTGGCTACTTTTTTCTCTTGCTTTTCATCTTCCACCATTTTTTCTTTTTTTTTTTTGCTTCTTTTTTTTTCCTTTCTTGTCAGCCTTCCTTATACATTACTTTGTTAAAATACTACACCTGCTATTTTGTATGTGTAAGCTACACAAATCTCTCTTGATGAAGCATCTCAATTTCTTGTTCAGTGTTTCAGAATTTATCAGCAGTGCTTTGGGTCTGCTTCTGTCCTACCTTGTGTTGTGTTTTTGATAGCCTGTAATCAGGCTACTGAGATACCTTGTTTGAGAAGGTAAATTCTTGTGGTTTAAATTCAGTTTAAGGGCTGCATTACCGTAGCAGTACTGGTTGGCTGTACTTACATTTTGTATGTAAAACAGAAAAAGAAAATGTAACTATTCTTTAAAAAAATTACACATACATGTAAAAAAAAGGCACTGTACTGTGCCTGGTGTTGCCTTTGAAATTAGTGCATTGTAAAAACATTTCTCTTTCTCCTCCGTTAGATCAGTTGAAACATAAAGCATGAGTTGTTGTTTAATAAATACCTGTCAGGTATCTTACATTCAGTATTTTAATTACAGCTTCTTCCCCAGTTCAGCCTCCTTTCTTTGAGTGTCCAGTAGGGTATTATCCACCTCCAGTACCACCAATTTCCTTGCCACTACCTCCTCCAATTCCAGTAAGTAACCTTGATAATTCTCTTGTATCCGATTTCTGATGCTAAAGCTAGGATTAAATTTAGATTCTGGTTTTGGTACTATGTTTAATGATTCCCTTGAACTATCTGTTAGACTTGTGGTTGCTTTTTAAAAACTCTTTATTTCAGCTCCCTCTTGGCTGATGCAGTTGTTGGTTAATGGAGGGTTTTCTCTGTTGAATTGAAATTCTCTTCATTGTTAGAGCTGTGCTTTTTTATACAAAAACCAAAAATTGTCTGAAGCACATAAGGAAAAAGAATGATTTGGAACTATTAGCACAAGGCAACTTTGCTCCTTATCTCTAGGCCACGTATGTAGGTAGGTAGGCTTGATGTCTGACTTGTTACCTAGAAGGGTGAAAAGCCAAGACATACAGCTCATCAGTCATTCAAACTTTGTGACTTTTGACTGTGTTTTCTGTCTTCTCACCTAAGAGTCCACATGGAAGTTCAATTAGCGTGGAGCTTTTTTCATTACCTTTTTTTTAGTGAATGATTGTTACTCTTCTCAGAAAAGCAATAGAAAAGTACCATTTCTTCTCATGACAGCTTCTGAACTTTTGACTAAGGGAAATTGTGTTAGCTAAGACATTTTCATGAAACTGTTTAAAGACTGCTGGTCAACTGTATTTCTCTGGCTAAATGACCTCTGGTTCAGAGTCTCACTTACATTTAGTTTGTATTTCTCCACAGCTTCCACTATCTTAATCTAAGTTTATTGCTTCCATTAACCTCTGTGAGAAAAAACTTACTGTTCAATCACAGCCTTTGACAGGGATGTAAGTGTAGTTTGAGTGTTTATGAAACTGACACAGTTTAGATTACTTCTGAACCATGGAATAATCTCGGTCTCAACTCTGCTAAGTAATCATAAAGGGGTATTAATTTTCACATTTCAAATCTTTGTTTTATTTTATTTTCTCAGCCCGTACCATCTTTGAGCCATCTTTACATGGAGGGTATTCCTTGTGTTTCTCTTGAGCCACCTCCACCTCTTCCCCCTCTTCCCCCTGAAGAGCCTGAGCAGCCGCCAAAACCTCCATTTGCTGATGAGGAAGAGGAGGAGGAGATGCTCTTAAGAGAAGAATTACTCAAGTCTCTAGCCAACAAGCGTGCTTTCAGAGCTGAGGTACTCTATTGTTTTTTGAATGTAAGCCTCTAGATGGCAGCCCTGACCAAAATTTCAATGTGACCTGCTGTAAGTGAGGCTTACACAGGGGTATTAGGCTGCATTTCTAGAGACTTAAAAATCAACAAGAGCCACTCTGTAATTGTAAATTGCACCTTTCTTGTTATTTCTGAAGGAATTATGAAACTTCAAGGTACTGAAAATGGAGTAAGTCAAAGGAATGGAGGTTTTCTTTTTAACTTTTACTTTTGAACTTTTCAGGTAAAAAGTAAGACAAGTCAAGTAACTTTGTTTCAGCCTCTTAGGAAAAGGTGTTGGAGGAGGTTCACTGGTTTTTGTTGTTGTTTTGAACATTTCTCTTGGAGTGAGAAACTAAGCTTGTGGTTTTGAAAAAATATATTGGTTTTGACCTTACTTAAAGGGTCTTTGGCAGTTGACCTGTGAATAACTGGCCTGCTCTTTTTGATATTAATGCAGAATTGCAATATTTGTCTAGTACATTTCAGTAGTCCGGCTATATCACATTTTCAAGTTCCAAGACATGTATGAAACAGTCTCATTTATACTAATGCTTTTTTAAAACAGCTATGTATAGTGTGTATTTTTAAGACCATATTTTGTTCTCCTTTTTAGGAAACATCAAATAACAGTGGTCCATCTTCCCCTCCTGTTCCAGACAACTTGCAGCCTGTGCCAAGAAGTAATCTGTCTGCTGTCAGTATTAATACCGTGTCTCAGCCACGGGTGCAAAGCACAAAGTTTGTTAGAGTACCGAGGCTTCCACGAGCAGTGATCACAGTAAGGAAATACTGCTGCTTCCTACTAAATAAGGCTATGAGTTGAAACTGAGCTCAGTTTAAGTGAAGAGCAGACTTAGATTTTCTAGTGATACAGCACAGAAGAGTGAAGCTTCGGTTAAGCATTTGAATTGTTAGTCACGTTGACAATCCATATGCTCTTCTAGAAAGAATTTGAGGCAAGAATTTATAGCTGAAGAGAGCATCAAGATATGCCATCATACAGTGAACTAAGAGATTGTAAATCTAGTTCAATTATTTCCTTATCCAGACTAGCACAGACACCACTGTCAAAACAGAGGCAGTCTTGCTCTTCCTTCTGCACCTGGCCAGTTGCTGTCTTCCTTCCTTTAAAGTGGGGTCTGGAGCATCAGTCCCATAGCTGAACTTACTTAAGCAGACATGCTAAATTGGTTAGAAAACTAACTTCTGTGGGGGAAAAAGTACTTTTTCTTCTAGGAGGAGTTGAATTTTTTCAGTGAATGTACATCAGTTAGCATGTCTATGAGTGTGGCTGGAAGAGAGTGTTTGTGAGGAGTATTTATGCACCAACATAAACTGGAATTTCACCTGCCTATTCTGTTATGGTGAAAAATTAGTGCAACTGGAGTATGTTCAGCAGTAGTAGATAAAACCCATATCTTGACAATTGCCCAGAATATCAAAAAGAACCAGTTGTGGAAATTTGAGTATTTTTTGTTTTAAAAAATAGTGTTTTTTTTGATGGGGTTAATGCTTTAAAAGACACTTAAGAGTTTTGACAAGGTTCTATTCTGAGATGAAGGGTAATGTATAGCTGTAGTTGTCCAGATCTACAGTGGGAGATCAGAAGAGCAGTCCTGGAAATGCGGAAAAAGTTACTTTTTTCTAAGCTGGAACTCCAGAGCATTTGAGGTTAATCTCGGTTGTCTGGTTGTTTCTGCATTTTCCTTTGTGCTGGAATTGGCAGTCACCTGGTCTTCAGTGAGCTTTTGAAATTTGTGTTGGCAAAAGGTGATGAATCATGATTTCATCTATTTATTACATTCTGTTGGTGTTCTCCAATTAAACTGCCTGAGCAGCTCACTCTTAAGACCAGCTAAGTACAACTGGGACAAGAGGCATCGCAACTGTGTAGCAGAAAGATGAGGGCGTTTTGGCTTGTCTGCCATGCCAATTCTAATGCAGATTGGATTGGCTGGTGCCTCTCAGTTACTTAAAAAATGTCTTGCAAATGACAGATGATAATTTTAATTGCAATTAAATTAATTAATCAAGTATAGGAGTTAGATGTTTGAGATTTGTATTCTCTGACCATGAACCAATAATTATGCTGCAGATACTTGGGAGTAGGTTGAAAACGTTGGAGTACCTTTCATATTACAATATCAAGACTATGTGTAATATTACTGTCTTGTGGAGATGTACAAATGCTTATATTTTTCTGAAAATGTGGGCTTGGTGTGTGTGGAAACAAAAGGAGTTAACCTTCTTTTTCTTTTCTGTTATACCCGTGTCTCTAACTTCGTTTTCTTACTGAAAAACTTTTTACATTCTCACCCCAGCTTCCAAAACACAAGTCTGTTGTTGTTACATTAAATGACTCAGATGACAGTGAGTCTGATGGAGAGCCCTCTAACTCAACTAGCAGTGTGTTTGGAGGACTAGAATCTATGATAAAAGAAGCAAGGAGAAATGTTGAGGTAAATGCTGTCAAAATTTTAATAATTTTAATGATTTTTATTTATATATGGAATTTAAACTTCAGAATTCAGTCAAGAAATACTGAATTGCATCAGAAGGGGGTAAGAGTTAGTCCTGTCTGGAGAACTACACTGTAATTTGGATTGCACAAACTACTAAAATTTTTTTGTTGAAGATGGCATCCTGAGGCTAGAACTTGGAAAATATTTTGGTTTGATTTTTTTCAATTAAAATTCAGTGCATTGTTAGGAAAAAACATAGTGGCATAAAAGATCTTCCTAGCCTTGAACAGCTAAGTTAGTGCTGAAATTCCGCTTACAAATACTACTGGATAGCTGTACTTTAAACTATTGTGACTGGTACTGACTTGAGTCTAATTGTAACAGGCATCAAAAATCAAAGCCCCTCCAAAATCAGAAAAAGAGAATGATCCAATGAGAACTCCAGAGGCTCTGCCAGAAGATAAGAAAATAGAATACAGACTTCTAAAAGAAGAGATTGCCAGGTAACCTTAGTTTAATTGTTAATGTAAAATGTGTTTTATTTGTAGCCCTTTACTAACTAGTCTACTTTTGTAACCTGAAGGAAGATATGAGTTTAAAAACTTTGCCATCACCTTCAGGCTTTTCCCCCCATACAGTTTTTTGGTAAGACGACATAGAGATCTAAAGAAAATCCTGGGATTTGAACTGACTTAGAGTAACTGATTGCAGTTGTGGAAAGTACTTTTTCTTTTAACTTGAAATCTTATCCTGATACTCTTTTCAAAGATTTAAAAACCCTTGGGGAGTGCACATTAAAATGATTGTTGAAGCTACTGAGCAGCTTTGTTTTTAACATTTGTTTCAGTCGTGAGAAACAGCGCTTAATTAAGTCCGATCCAGTGAAGAACAATTCATCCCCCGCGAATTCTGATGGTGAAGTTGATGGAATTGGGAGAATAGCAGTAGTGACCAAACAAGTCACAGAAGCAGAAGCAAAGCTGAAGAAAAACAGGTATGCATTTTACTGTCCTAAGCCCTACCTTTTGCTTAACAGGATGAAGAGAAAATCTTTTCACATGTGTAGCATTTAAAGAACAAGGAATGACTTTTCCTGTTGTCTTGGATTATTCAGCCTTTAATTCTATTGCTGTGCAAAAAGAATTGTGTTGTATTGCCAGTGTGGTGTTTGATAACTTTTAATTATGATTTGTCATACTAAGTGTGTTCAGCTGTATTTATGTTCTGTGACAAGAGTATGATTTGTGCCACCTAATATGGCTTTTCTCTTCTGGCATGTCTCTTCCATTTTTCTCACCTTAATTTCAAATTGCAAAGTAATTGGAAATAGAAGTGCTTTGCATCCTCTTCTCAGCTTCTTTTTCCACTTGATTATTTCTGTATGGTCTTGTGAACAAACCAGGTTGTGATCAGTCATCAACTGAAGAACAATCTTCTGTCGTCTCTTTATCCACACCCGTCTACCTAAGTGTTTATCTTCCTTTGATGCATGGTTTTGTAATTTGTCTACTCTATTGCTGTGCCATAGTATTATGGCTTGTAATCTGGAAGTGTGTGGATGTGCTCTAAGACTGAAGTAGGCTGTTACTTAACAGAAAGCAAGAATGTGTGTTTTGGTTGTCATTCTATTAAAAACAGTCTTAAAGATAGAGCATTTGCATACCTTCTTTGTATGTAGAATGTTTTTTTTCTGCATTATACTTACATGCTGAACGTGGGATGCTGAAATGTGCTGTATATATTGACAGTATTTACTGTCTTATGGATGTTAGGACTGTTTGGAGAGGCATAATTTGTAGTCTTTTTGTGAGTGAGGAGAGCTACGTTCTTAAATAACTGGGGTTTTGAAGGAGCAGCAATTGCTCTAAGTAGTTTACCTTTGGAAAAAATTGTGTACATTCCTTTTTTATTTCAGAATGCTGTTGATAAAGGATGAGTCTGTCTTGAAAAATTTACTGCAACAACAGGCCAAGAAGAGAGAGAATGTTCGAATTGCTGAAAATAAAATTAACAAACTGGCTGAACAGCTACAAGCAACAGAGAAGATCTTGAATGCTAACAAGGCATTTCTCAAGAGGCTTCAGGAACATGTAATTGGCACTCTGAAATGCTTGTTTCGTAGAGTTGGAAATCTTAAAATGGGATGCCTGATTTTTGGAGGCAGTAGACTTTTCTTTGAATTACTTATAATTCCCACCTAGTTATAATATATCTCATTAATTCCATGTAATTATATTTTATTATGTGGTCGTATCTGTAAATTTTCATCTTGCTGTAGTATTTAGTTTTTATATTTATTTTTTCAGATACATAAAGTTCAACAACGAGTTACAGTAAAAAAAGCTCTGGCATTAAAATATGGAGAAGAACTTGCTCGAGCAAAAGCAGTAGCAAGTAAGGAAATTGGGAAACGAAAGCTAGAGCAGGATCATCTTGGTGTAAGTCAACATGCTTTTAAACCAAACTACTTGGGAAAGAGTATCAATTTTGATTAACAAAGTTCAAGTGGAATTTCAGGAAAACATTTCAGAAACAATGTAGGGAATATTCCTATTGGTTTTGTTCATTTGAAAATTCAAAAAAAAGGCATTAATGATTTGAGGAAGAAAACTCTTCAAAACCTTCATTTCAATGCTAGGGGAGTGGCATTCATAGATAAGTAATAAGAGGAGCTGTGTGGCTGTGAAAAAAGAAAATTCTGTCTGTAGGCATCAACGATTGTGTTAAACTATCAAGCTAAGTTGCTGCAGAGTGGGTCTGATACTGTTTTGAAAAACAAAATATACAAAAACAGGACTAAAATATTTTTCGAAACTTTAGTCCTCCTACTCCCAACATCACTCTATGTACTTGTTCTATAGCTCAACTTTTAATTTGGGCCAGAACTTCTGTAGAAGCCTTCCCTCCCTGTACATGATAGAGGGTAATTTTTATTGCAAAATATGCAAATCTGCCACTTGAATTGTGGCAAACCTTTGTTTTTCTGCTCTTTGTTGAAGTCCTCAGGCAAGAGTTTAAAATACATTTTTATAAACTCTGAATTAAATATTTTGGCTGTGTTTTTCCTTCCTGTCAATAGATCAGTAGATGAGAAAATTGAAATAAATAGGTTTTTTTTCTTCTTTCTAGCCAAGCAAAATGTTGAAATTGGATACCTCCCCTGCATCAAGTCCAAAAAAGCCTTCAGCAGAATTGATTGCACTAGAGAAAAAACGACTGCAGCAACTAGAGTATGAATATGCTCTAAAGATCCAGAAGTTGAAGGAGGCCCGTGCACTTCAAACCAAGGAACAATCAAATACTACACCTCATGTAGAAGAGGAATCTGAATTTGCATTACCTCAGCCATCACTTCATGATCTTACACAGGACAAATTGACTTTGGACAGTGAAGAAAATTACTTTGATGATGAAGTTTTGTCTAATTCAAACAGAGAAAGAAGGAGATCTTTCAGAGAATCGAATTCTTTTACAAAGCCAAATCTTAAACACATGGACACTCCAAAACAAGAAACTATAAACAAACTTTCTAAAAAGGCTTCCGAGGAGCCTGAGCTGTTCCTTGGGTTAAATATTGATGAACTGAAAAAACTTTATGCTAAAGCTGACAGCTTGAAAGAACTGCTAATGAAAAGTACTGCCTTCATTGTGCCTAAGGAAGATCTCTTGTGTGGTCAGGTACATGTTTTACAATTAAACTGAAGCTTGTCATTATTAGGTGGTATTGCAACTGCTGTATATCTGTTTATCTGTTTCCTAGGAAATTTCAGTGGATATGGATTTTTTTACGTCGCAAAGTAAACAAGCTGAAGTGAAACCATTTCCGTTTGGACCGTATCGTAGTCCTCTTCTGCTATTTAAATCCTACAGGTATGAAGCCTATAGCAGCTCTTTGACTTAGGCTAATGTGTTCTTGTTCATATGGTCTTCAGTGCTCTTCCTTGATACCCAGGCGTGTACAGAAAGACAAGTCCTAGGGAGAAACTTGACTATCTCTTAACAATATTGCCTGGTTTAGGAAATCTAATGATTTTATTCAGTTTTTTTTTCTGCTATGCACATGTCCCTTGGTTTTGTGCAATACGCTGCTTTTACATTGTATTGCGCATTGTTTGATAAAACTAAACTAAAAACGTGGCTAAGTGTTTGGAAACAGGATTTTTACATCTAGGATGAAGCAATGCAAATCCAAGAAGCATATTTCAGTTATGCAGTCTTTGAACTTGGCTAGGATTTACGTAATCTGAGTCAAAATTGGCTCAGTCATCTATTTTTGGATTCCTCCTCAGTGGAAAGAGGCATAATCAGAGTGATTCATCTTGACTTGACAGTAATATCTGCAAGTGTAATCAATTTGGCACATCTGTCTTTTGACTAAAGAGAACTTTGTTCCTACACGTCAGATTTTAGACAACAAAAGTTGAATTTAAACTGGAGAAGTTTAAATCCTACCATGTGCTTCAGCTTTTTTATTGCTATGGACTTAAGCAGTTGAAGATGGAGGAAACCATCTTTACAGGAGTATTCATTTTAACTTGTAGGTTATGATGTCAATTCCTGAAGGAGCTAGAAATCCCAAAATTGGTGTAGTCAAACTTCAGCTAAAGATTTAAGAGAAGTGTTAGTCTACTAGACTAAGACTGGTTTTGTTTTTTTATGTGTTCTAAGGCTGAAATGTGTATTTCTTTCCTACAGTTTCCTCAAGTTAGTCTTTAACACTTATCTTTACACTTGTATTTGATGTTGGTCTTAATGCTGATTAGAGCATGAGATTTTCTTTAAACTACTGAAATGCACTTTCAGTAGTTTGTTTTCCATACTTGGTTTTTATTCCACTCCTGTTTTCATATTAATGAAGTTCTGCACCTAAAGGAGATGAGAATGCTAGAGGAAAACTTAATTAGGTTGAGAAATATTCCATTGTTCCCTTCCTCTTGCTCTTGTTTTTACCTTGTTCTTAGCCTGTAGGTTAATGATGCTTTTGGTTAGTAGCAGGGATTTGGAAATAACGAGATTTAATACTGCAAGTGATTTTTCATTACTTTTTTAAGAAAACGGATGTCTTGCCTTGTGTACTTTATGACCATAATTTGCTGCTTCATTTTAGGTTTAGTCCTTATTTCCGTACCAAGGAGAAGCTGTACCTCAGTTCAATAACATATAGCAATATGATTGAGCCAAAACAGTGTTTCTGCCGCTTTGATTTAACAGGCACGTGTAATGATGATGACTGTCAGTGGTAAGTTCTTTATTTTTGTGGCTTAAACTAAACCTCTCTTCTAGATGTCGGACTCTGAGTCTGAAAGAAGTACAGTTTCCTTTTCTTTGAAAGATCTGGATATGTGATCTTATGCACAAATTCTAGACAAGGTTATTTTTAATACTCTATTACAGATACTTAGTTGGCAGAAAAACCTCTTTCAACAAAGCCATGAAGAATGAGGAGGCTCTCTAGATGTAAATTTAGAAAAATAATACGACCTGATAGAGAATATCTAATGTTTTTCTGGTAATTCAAATGGATCTGGTTACATACAACTTCAGTATAACTTTAACTCGTAGAACCTCACATGGTGGTTGATTCTGTTAAGCACACTTGATTTGAAAAGTGTATACCAAATCAATGATTAGGTGAAAAACCAATAATATTGTAGTGTAATTCTAGTTTGCTGGAAAATTACTAGCTAAGTTTCTTTCTTTAAAGGCTGGTGTTAAATTGTATTAAAAAATAATTTGTTTACCAATCTTGTGCAGTATATTTAAAAGTGGGATATGAATTGGCTAGGAATGTACTCAATATGGAAACATAACTACTGGTAAAATAGGAGTGAACTCTATTCTGGATCAGCTTTTAGTTGCTGTCATCAGACAACTGTTTGACTCTTTAAGATATAAAGTGATATCTAATTCTTATAGTTACGTTATTTGATCTGGAAAGTTCTAAATACTGTGCTGTAGGCTTAAGTTTAGAAAAAGCCCAGATACATTTAACCAACTTTCATTTAACCAACTTTCAAAGCAAACAATACTTTTTCTGTGGGTATTGTTTTCTTTATGTCTCACCCAAGTGTGTACTAAAACTTTCTTAATATTTTGTTGCTATGATAAATGTATTAATTGCTTATTTATTTGTTTTAGGCAGCACATGAAAGATTGCACTCTTAGCCGTAAGCAGCTCTTTCAGGATATTCTGTCTTACAATTTAGAACTGATTGGCTGTTCAGAAAAAAGCACTGATGAGGAAATCAGCACTGCCACAGGTTATTGAGTCTTTTGTTCTCTTTTGTATCTAAAAATTATTTTCTGGAGGGAATGATTTTCAGTAAAAGCTCTAGGTGCAAGGACTTTCATGTGAAGCAGTATATAACATACAGCTATATGAAGTTTCTTTGGTTGTCCATTTCAGTCCTTTGTAGAGGGTAGTTACATTGGTGTCTTACAGAAAGAAAACAATCACTGGTCTGAGGAACATTTCATTCAAAAAAAAGTATTGCTGGAATTCAGGGTGTTGGGGAGCAGTGAGCATGGGATCTTTACCTCTCTCCTTCCTCAGTTCTTTCTGTAACTATGGGGCTGACCTGTTTCAGTGGAGCTGGAATTTTATAACAATGCCTTTGCCATATAGGCAAGTTGCCAAACAGAACTTGCTTATTTTTCTTTTTTTTTTGTGCTAGTGTGTTAAATTACCATGCCTCTTAAAGCAGTCATATTTCATAAATTTATCACAGATTGGGTTAAATTACTGTTAAATTACTCAAATGTTTTAATCTATATGCTTACCCAAGCTGCACATATTCTTGTTTCAGAAAAATATGTTGAAAAACTTTTTGGTATAAACCGAGATCGTATGTCAGTGGATCAGATGGCTGTTCTTCTGGCCAGCAACGTCAACGAGAGTAAAAGTCACAGTAAGTAGCTTGGTAGATTAAATATATATAAATGGGTAAAAGCTATATAAGTATCTTGATGATTTTGTAAACCAAGTTAATATAATTTATTTATCTCAGTATTATAAATTCTGATTATGGTAGCAAAGTCTACAGAGTTTAAAGCAATAATACAATTGTTTTGGAGTTCCATTTGTAGAATTTATTCATGCACTTAAGCACAATGTATTTCCATTAAGTAGTATTGAAATGTATGCACTTCTGTCTGTTGAACTCACAGAATCTTATTATCTGAAATTCTTATTAGGAAAAATATTTTACTCTTGAATACAGAAAAGTGAAAGAATTTTTACTACTTTGTTTACAGCCCCTCCACATACAACTTGGAAAGAGAAAAGGAAGTGGAGACCCAAGTACTGGAGAAAACCTCTGTTAGATAGTAGCAGCAGTGAAGAGGAACAGTTTGTTGGATCTATTAAATATGGTAATCCGGATGTGTGGCACCCTTTAAATGAGTACTAGAGGAAAAAAACCCACCCAGCTCATTCTAACACTTGATTTTTAAAGGTTTTTTTGAGAAAACCAGGGCTTTATTTAATAGTTTTCTTTACTTTCTACTTCCTGTATGCAGAACTTTTTTGCATAAATTTTTGGGTAAAGGTTTGAGCTACACTTCTAATTCTATTAGATTTCTTCTTTAATGTGACTGGAAGTTAGGGTGGAATGTCTAATTACCTGTTCTTAAAAGGAGCATTAGGAACTGTTTCCCTAGAGTGTTTCAGCCTTGCCCGTATACCATTAGGATTCTAAAAAAGTTTTATTTTGCTTCAACAGCCCTGCTTTCTCCTTCCTCCTCCCCCTAACTTTAAATAGTAAAACATCAGGGTTCAGTTGCCTTAGATTTGTACTGAATTTGTATTTGGTGTGAGGTCAGGAGTTAAAAAAACACTGTAGTTAAGCAGCATTTGAGACTTGAAAGCTGCTAGAGCATCAGTAACCTGATAGCATTTCACATGTGACTCTTGCAGGTAGGAGCTTTAGGATTTGTTAGCAAATCTCTAAAAAGGATTTTTTGAGACTCATAGTTGAGATAAATTTTTCTTTGTCAAATATGTCTAGTTTGTAATGCTGCCTGATGAACTGCCATAGTTGGTGTCAGTTGGTCAAGGCAGACTTCACAGCTAATTCTTTCATTCCTTCACATTTGGAATATAACCAGTTCTCTACAAGCAATACAGTTTGAAGGGTGCTGAGATAATGCTATTTAGTTGTGATCAATGGGTATACTTGAAATATGTAAATGCCACCTCTTGTGAGAGTTACTGGTCACTACTGTTTTAAAAAGGAAATTTTCTTTTTTAAAAAATTTGTCTATTATTTACAGCCCATCCCACAGAACATAAAAAAAGAGTTCCAGTGCTTGATACTGTGGTGACTCCAGATGATGTCCGGTATTTTACAAGTGAGACTGATGATATTTCCAACTTGGAAGCAAGTGTCCAAGAAAACCCCTGTGATGTACAGCTTTGGATTAAACTTGCATATAAATACTTGAATCAAAATGAAGGGTATGTCTGTTACATTTGAGGCCTTGCTACATTTGTCCTTGATGCTATGATCAAGTTTTCTATTTGATGTAAAAGAACTTTCTTCAACAATGCCACAAATAATGCATTACTTCAAGCAGGTTAAAAAATAGATTATATTTCCTACTGTATTTAGTACAGTATATGAGTAATAAATTACACTGATGGTTTATCTTTGGGTAGGTTCTGTATCAGAATGGAAGTTGATGGAAAGTAGTGTGGAAGAAGAAGGAATGGTTTATGTTTGAAAAGTGCTCTGTGTAAGATTACAGTGGAATGTTGTACTTCCAGCAGTAAAAGTCAATGAACTCAAATCATTCTCCCCTACAGACTGAATGGTTGGAATAATTTTTGAAATTACGTTCATCAGCCATCTTTCTTACAAGTACAGTTTTGATAGTTGGTTTTATCCCTGTAGAAATCACACAATTGAGCACTTGGTTTCTTATTTTGTGATTTTTTAAAAAAAAATTTCAGTCTCCTGAGTTTCTCTAGCTTTTCTTTCTTAAAATTATGCTGCAGGGTACCATGTTGGCAATCAGATAATTTGAATAGGAATTCTGTTATGATGGTTTCATCCATTATGATGATTGACTTCAGTTTTAATGGTGAGGTACAGCTGAGCAATTGTAGCAGGAAGGAAGGGGAATGGAGAGGAGCAGCTCTACTTTAAAAGCCTTGTTTAAACTGTAGATAGTGGGAAATGTAGGAAAAAATCAGTTTAACTGTATCAGTAGGTGCCTGAACAATAGAAGGGGTAGAACTGGGAAGGCCAGTAATTGAAGTATTATTGGCAAGTAGCAGCATGAGAAGAGCATGCCTTCTAAATATAAGTGTACTTGGGAAACAATCAAGAAAAGAGGGAAGAAACCCTAGTGGAAGATATGCCTCCTTTTCTTAAAACAGCCACCTCTCCCATTGCTACTTCCTCAGTACTCTGAAGAAATTGGACTGCTCTAGTAAGAGGAAGTAGTGGGATTGGGAAAGCTTCAAATTTATGCATGGTTAGCTATGTTGGGTTTTTTTTGAGACTTGTATATTTCTTCTCATAAATGTCCATGCAAAATGATTTCTAAAGATATTTTTAGAGTAAGTGTGATCTCAGAAGCTTTCTGTGGTTTTATGGAAGATGTATTTATGAATTAAAGCTTGTCTCTGTGGCTTGCAGTATAGTCAGTCATTTCAGCTAATTTTATATTACTTGGTGAGTATCATCTCAGGATTTTTTTTAATTTAAAAAAATAAAATTTCAATTTTTTTAATGTCTCAGAGACATAACCTGTTTGATATGCTGAAATAAATGCTTATATATAATGACTGTAGGAAGTAAATTAAATATTTAACAAAAATACAACTTACTTTACTGCACCTCTGAAGTATCTACTTAAGTTCTTAAGCCTGTATGATGTAAATGCTTTTATATCCTTGCAGCTTGAGAACTTTGCTTACAGCTCAATCTTACCAATTGTCAGTTAATTTCAACTCTTTTATTTGAATTGCTAATCTTCATAGAGTACGTATTTCTGTGCACTATGATAATTGTATTTCCTAACCTCTGAAACCTGAAAACTTACTGAAGCTTTGAAACCTTGATAGTTAAGGGTGATGTTTAAGAAAAGATACTGTGTGTGACTTCATATCTAACTAAAAGCATCCATTTTCATATTTGATACTGTGGAAGTAATAATACCAGCACAGCTGATGTGAGTCCTTTTTTCAATATTTAATTTTTACAGCTCGTCATCTGAGTGTTTAGATTCTACTTTAAATGTTTTGGCTCGAGCCCTGGAGAGCAACAAAGAAAATCCTGAAATTTGGTGTCATTACCTCAGACTTTTCTCAAAAAGAGGAACCAAGGAAGAGATACAGGAAATGTGTGAAACAGCAGTGGAATATGCTCCCTCTTATCAAATTTGGTGGACAGTAAGTAAAAATTCCAAAGTATATATTAAATGTTCCTGTAAGTGTGTGTTTTCTACTCTAAAAAGTCAGCATACATGACAGGGAAAGTGTCAGATGAAAAGCACTGTTTTTGAAAACTCAAAAGTTGAAAATTAAACGATTCAGGTTCTTGCAGGTTATTTGTAGAAATCATCAGTTTTCTTCAGGTAATAAAAGTTATTTAAAATCAATGTGTTAAATTGATTGCAAAATATGGGTGTTCTTGTACTATTAAAAGCAGTATCTTTAGAGGTTTAGTATGAAAATTTGGCGTGGTAAGATAGCAAAAGGCATTATTTGAAGTTTGTGATCTGTGTGATTTTTAAACCTTAACCTAGAAGCTTTGCTTGTATTTGATTGTTGTTACTATTATTTATTTCTCTCTAGTTTTTAAATTTGGAGAATTCCTTCGATGGAAAAGACTATGTATGTGGGAGGATGCTACAGTTCCTAATGGAAGTGACAGGAGGAGGAGAAAACCCAAATCTTGTGTCCTTTCAGTTGCTGGAGACACTCCTCTACAGGGTTCATTTAAGCCTGTTTACAGGAAGACATCAGAATGCTCTTGTTCTGCTGCAGGTAATTACCAAGTTACCACCCCAGGAGTGTTTTCATAGCATCACCTTTTTAATGTATTTGACTGTGGTAGTTTGAACTGTGCCTTCCTTTAGGAGAATTTCTTCAATAAGTAGAGGCTTCTGCTTTGAGCTATGATGCCATTGTAAAAGCTGGATATAGCTTTGAGGGTTTTGTTGCCTACTTTCTTTGTTCATGTAGCTAATAGCCTAGACTACTAGGTCTCAAAATAATAAAGTATCTTTATTGTTTGGTTTCTTGTGAACTGTAGATCAGGTTTTTGCAGTGAAAGGTCTGAGAGTATTGCCTCAGACATTCAAAATTGCTACAGAAATTATCAAACCAGTAGTTCTTGGGAAAGAGCATAGTAGTTATCTATCAGTATTGCCCTACTCTAAAATCTGGACACTGTTAAATTAGATTTTATTGCTCCTGTCAACTCTGAAGTCATTGGTTATCTCAGGCCAGAACTATGACTGTAGAAGTAATTTAGGTGACTGTTAACTCTTGTGTTGATGATAAAAGTGGTGGCTGAGGGTGAGAAATGGACATCACCCTCTCCCAGAGTGGGAGCTCTGTCCTTTCCGTTGCAGGTTGTTTCATTCCTGCCAGTAGGTGCCACCTGTTGCTTGCTGCAGCGTGTCACTGCCCCCAGAGTTTAAGAACCTCAGGCTTTTGTCTGGCTCCAGTTGGAATGAGAAAGCACAAGGCTGTGCTGGCTTTCCCCAAACGTACTGAGAAATGTAACTGTGAATGCATAAAAAGAGCAGGGCTCTGGAGAAAAAACTGTGTGTCAAATCAACATGGAAATCCAGGGAGAATTACACTGGTTGGTTACCCTCACCTTTCTTCAAAGCATCATCACAAAGTCAAACTTTTTTTTTCCAAATTAATCTGAAATGTGTAGTTCAAAAGAATGGCTTGGCAAGAGATTATTTAATTGTATTTCAGAGAGAATAATTTTGAAGTAACTGCTGCTTCAGAGTAAATAGCAGTGTGTGTTGGAAAACTTAAAAGCAATTCTTTTCAAGTATTTTGTGGACTTATTTTTCAAGTATTAAGTGAAATGCTTTTGAAACACCAGTTTTCACCAACTTGAGGACATGTGTTCTGCTGAATTTTGCATAAATTTGCAAATATATTCATTCTCTTGAAAAATGCATTCTTTGATCATCCTGTGTTTGTCCATAAAAATGTTGGCACATCGCTAGTCATGAGGTTCTCTTGTGTTTTAGAAAGAAATTGTGTTTAGACTTCATTTAATTGCATGCCCTAATTATTTTATTTAGTATGTGCTAGTTTAACTGGACTATTCTATCTTTGCATGTGACTAGTAGAAAAACTTGAAGTAGTATCCTTGTTCTCAGTAAGGTTTCCAAAGCATTTTTTAAAACATGTCTAGAGATGGTGGACTTTAATAGGTGTAACTTAGTAGTTTTATGATTAGAATTTAATAAATAAAAACCCCAAGCCAAACAAGCAACTCCAAATGCACAAAAGTAGGATATAGCAAGTTGAATCCAGGTTGTAGAGGACTTGAGATCTAGAGCTACTGTATTATGTCTTACGGAACTGGAAGTAATAGGAGAATAAAGCAGGAAAATGGAGTGAACGCATGTCGGGAGATGTGTGTTTTCAAAGTGTCTCTTCACTTCTTGCAGTAGCAATTTTCTGTGTTTTTTCTGAACCTTTTACTACAAACTGTGTATAATTTGAATAGCCACGCATTCACATAAGCTGAGTATGATTCTGATTTACATAAAGAATTAGTTCTTGTCTTCTCTCTAGAAAAGTTTTGAGAATATTAAAACCTACTCTTCCTGTTTTCTTTTCCTGTTCTTAAAGACTTTGTGGCTGAAATGTAATGTATTTCTTTCAACCTTTACAGAATGCTTTAAAATCAGCAAATGAAAAGATGATATCACAACACCTTACTGCAAGTGACCGTTGCTTGGCTTGGCTGGCTTACATACATCTAATTGAATTTGGTGCTCTCCCAGTCAAGTTCTATGATCCAGCTAATGTCAGTCCTTCAAGGATTGTACACAAAGAGCCATTTTTAATACCATGGCAGACAGTTCAAGACGTGAAGACTGATCCTGATACACTTTTAGCTATGTTTGAAGGTAAGATTAGGATGATAAATATTTAATACATTCTTCCCATGTTGTAATTCAAGAAGTATTATTCAACTTTGGAATTTCAAGTCTGTGCTGATGGCTATGTTAAGCCGTTGAATTAATCTGGTGAATATTGCATTTTAATTTAATAAGAATAGTGAGGAAAATCCATGTTCTTGGGTGCTTAACCAACACTCTTGAGTTTTTCATCTGTGGTTTCAACTCACAGCTTTGTCTTGGTAGAATATGATAGTTCAGAGAAAAAGACCAGTCAGTGGCTTGTGATTGTATGACATTGCTAGTTTTCTTGGCTTATGCAAGCATAAAGCCAAGCTCTAGTTGTCATTCTTTCTTACCCTTTTCCCCCTCAGTAGGATATGTGTATTGGAAAGTTGCTTTCCTGGAATATTAGTGTATTTCCTTAAAAGAGGCAGAACAATGCATTTGTTTATCTTAATTCATAGTTCAGGTAAATTGAATAAATTTTTTAAAATGAAAAATGAAGATAGAAATTGAGTTCTTAGCTTATGGTAGTGCTGCCAGCGGTAGACTTCATAGTAGCAGACAAATACTGTTATATAGTATTTCTAAATGTCAGTATTTGGTGGTTAGCCAGCAGCAGTATGGAGTTGCCACTGAGTAAATATCTATGCTGCTGTTGGTAATGCAGTGTTGAAATACTGAAGGATTAATGGAGTAGCCCAGCTGTGTGAGTGAAAGCAGTCTAGCTATGGTAATGGGGTGTTCATTGTTGGATGACTTTTTATTATGCTGAGGAGAAAACGAATATCCTGCATTAGCTTTTGCCTCAATAGCTTTCAGCAGCTACACTGAAAATCCTGGAATGTGATTTTAAATCTAGGGATATACTGCTGTCTGTAACATTGCTTTAATGTTTCATTGTTAGGATGATTCCTATTTTTAAAAGGACTAAGAGATGAAACTAAAAGTCTTTGCGCTGTGGTGATAAGTAATGAGAGCTTCCAAAGATGATCATCTATTTCTAAGAATTTGCAAAAAAAGCACTCTCAGAAATATCTTCTCACACTTATGTATTTTCCTTATGTTCAAGGAGACATTATGTTAAGGCTTCACATAACTTTGACACCGTTTCAGATGTAAAGGCTTTGTTTTTTACTTTTGTTTTGAAGATGCAGTCAAAACATGTACTGATGAAAGCCTTGAGGCTGACAAAAGAATAGCTACCTGCTTTCCTCTCTATAGGAACATGATAGCTTTGCTGAAACTTCTTGAAAGGTAAGTTGTTTCAAGACATCAAGACATTCTTAACTGGAGTACTCGACTTTCTTTTTGTTAAGCTTAACCTTTACTTTTCTTTAAAGGTGGGAGTCTGCTGCAGAACTTTGTAAGTCTTTATTGGAGCTCTGCCCTAACAACTGTCAGCTCTTGGAGAGTTTGGCCACCTTGTATTTGCAGATGAAGCAGAGTGAAAATGCCCACAGGGTGTGGATTGGAGCTTTTGAGAAGAATCCTCAGAATGCAGAAATTTTTTATCGGTTGTGTAAATTTCTTGTTTCACAGGTAATACTCTACTTCAGAATTACTTGCTGGTCGGCTAGCTCTGCAAAGTTTGGGCTTAGTGTGTTGTTTAAAAATCTTACGAAATTGATTCAACTTAGTGATGTTTTTGTAATGTCTAGTATGCCTTCCTATAAATAGGAAAAGTATAATTGGCAAGACAAGTGACATGATAAAAGATAATCTTAGCAATTATATAAAACCATAGATTTATAATTGGTGTTGTTCTAATTCATTGTTAGTAATATCTTTAAGAAAGAATAACAGAAAGTAAAAGCACATCCTGTAATATTTTTTCATCTTCTTTCTACTGCTGACTGCCCCATTTAAGCTTCATTTGTGAGAAAATGATGACAATGGAGCATTGCAGAGATAGACACACCACTTGTAATTTATTTTGCTTATATTAGTCTTATCATATTCAGGTTGATGTTTGCTTATTAGTCTCACCATATTCAGATTGATGTTTGATTTTTTTTTTTCATTAAAAAATAACCCCAAACAACAAAACAGGAAAGGTCAAGCAGTATTCTTCCACTGTTGCAAGATTTCGTGGCAGCTTTCTTTGAGAATACATGCCAAGAGCATGGTCCCATGGATCTCTTAAGGTACGTTTAGAATAATATTTCAATGTAAATTTTGGAAATATTGGCATTTTCTTGAATTGCATGATTATTAGAACTTTTAAACTCTTGTTTTTTAGCAGGCATGTTTTGCCAAAACTTCACTGAATAGTGATTTGGCATAAGATTTACACTTGTTTTTGCATAGACACTAATTTGTAAAGCCATGAATATCTAAAAATAAAACAGCAAAAAGGTTGAGTGTCTGGATTTGGGTAATGAAAATCAATCATATATATACCAGAGTTAGTTTTGTTTTTTTTTTCCCCCTAAAGCTAGGTGTCTAAAATTACACATCTAAAATAACACTGTTTAGGCACTTGAAAAAGACCTCCATCAAGAGGTCCAGCATGTTATAATTAGATTATTTTTGAGAAGATACAGGTTTCATATGTAGCCTGATGATTTTCCCCTGGAATTTAGCACCTAGCTGAAAGACAGAAGTTTTGAAATCTGCAAGTTCCCTATGATGCCTGTGAAAGTCTTCAAAGCAAAAGCTTTCCATGCTAAAGCTTATTCAAATGAGCTTTTGAAATGTTTTTATCTCTAAGTTAGGTGTTAGATTTTATTCTTGCTTACATTTGTTTACGTACTTGATGCATTTTATGAAGGAAGAGGAGAGTCTGTCATATAAGGCAACATTTAACTTTGTATATAATGAGAGTTAATGCTTTTTTATTAATTATTTCTATATTTCTGTGAAATGTTTTCTGTACAGATTTTATCTGGGTAGAATTAAACTGAAATTTAGGTGAAGTGCATTTTTTTAGTATTTTTCATGAACTGGACTTTGTAACTGAATGTTACACCAACATAGGATTCTTCCATGTAGAAGGCTATTCTTGCTTACTACTACTTTTTTCTCTTGTAGATATCTCTTGAATTTTCCAATGCCAATTGAATTTACATCACCTATGTATAAAGAACATCTTACAGATGATGTTGTTAACCAGCAAATCCCATATCTGTGGCAGATCTACTGGTGAGTTTTTTCCAGGAATTTCTGAGAAAGAGCTATTGTGTCTGAGTAAAATTGCATTTTCAAAAGCAGAGTATTCATTACTTGCCTAAGGGTATATCACTTTGGATTCTCTGAATAAATGATTGGCCAGTCCTTAGAGAACCTGCTGGCCTGCTGCACAATGGAGATAATTTTATGAAGCTGAGTTGTATGTCAGCTTAAATTTTCCACTTGAGAAATCTTTCAGAAATTCTGACCTATAGGAATGGTAATATGTGTGTTCATCTTAAAATGTTTTTTGTTCGTTTTACTTTTGGTTTAGGTTGCTGCTTCTAGTAGTGTTTTTCTTACTTTTGGCTTTCAGTTGTCTCCCTTTTATTTTACAATAGCTTTACTTTATATAAGTTTCCATTCTGTTTAGTCCTCATCTCCCCAGCTCCTTGACTCCTTGTTTTAGCTGTTCATGGAGAAGCTCCACAGCAAAGTGATGCAGGAGGGTGACCTATTCCTTCACGAGAGGTTGTAAAGGAACATGTGTTTGTCATGTATACACAGTTTTTTTTTCTATTTCTTCCATCATTCCTTTTGATAGCAGCAGTACAGGATTGCCAGAGACCACATTATTAGCTGTCTGGAACTTACACCAATTACTTAACTGTGGTTACTGAGGTGCAGGCTTATACTGTTTAAGAAGTTTACCATTTCATGGTCTGGGTTTGTCAGTCTTCACAAGTAGCTATTTGGCTTTTCAGATAAGTAAAAGGGCAAGGATGATATTGCTTCACATACTGAGTGAAAAACCTCAAAACTTCTTCAACACTATTTCTTATTGTTTTTAATTGATAGACAGCTTACAGGTAAAATGTATAGTTTTCAAGAAAATTTGATCACAACCTTATTTAAAGATTCTTTATGGGATTTTTTTGCATTGTCTTATTACTGTCAACTTAAATACTTCTTAATTTTGATTTTTAACAAAATATCTCTTGACAAGCTCAGTTTTGGGTTTGCCACTCATACAGTAGAAGCATTGTTACTAAGACACTTTAGGTCGCTATTTAGTCATAAGGTATGCTGACTTAAGCTCAGATTCTTCTGTATTTTAGCACCTTCTTATAGGAGGGAAAATAAATATTCTTGAAATAGGTATCTAAATTACTTTCAGAGCTAATAATTGAGTGTTTCTCATTTTGAGTTTTGCTGCAGTAAGTATCTAGGTACCTGGGCCTGTGTTACCTATATTACCTTTCTTCAGGTATGGAGGACCAAAAACATAAAAGTTCACTTTTACCAACTAAAAATAGATTGAAATCTGCAAAGCCTTAAAGGTCTTGTAACAATGTTTTACTTTTGAAAGATCATTTGTGTGTGCATGTGTGTGTTTGCACACAAATGCATATACACACTATTTTAGAGTAGCAAATAGGTGAGTTAGTTAATAATTCCTGGGGAAAGCAGGAGTAGAATCACCCACAGATTCTGTAATTTTAGTCAGGAGGGCTCGATACCAAGGTCAGCTGTATCTTACTTTATATATTTCTGCTTACTCCTTCTTTATGAATTTGTTAGATTTCCCCCCTCATTACTCACTGCATGCCTTACTTTTTTTCATTCTTATGTTACACTTTGAAATATGGAGTTTTCATGTGTCTTGATCTAAGAATGTGTCTGGTACTGTCTTTGATTAGGTATTGTGGGTTGGTCTAACTGTATGTTTCTTTGAGAAACTGTTGAAGAAAATTAAGGGGGGTTTTTTGACTTTTCTTGTCAGGGTTTTTTTTTCCCTCTTATGCAATCAGTATGTTTCTACCCTAGATCCTGGTAATATTTGTTTCAAAATGCTAACTTTGTTGCCAGAGACTATTTCTCAAATGGCTTTAATTGGACTTCAAAATGTATTGTTCTGGAGCTCTTGAAATTGAAACTCAAGACTTGTCTCCATATTCTGTACCATTAGAGCATTCCTATTAGTATTAGTAAAGGGTACTTTACAGGAGTAGAAGACAGTTTGTAATATTTACTTTTAAGGGTTCAAACTTCATGGTTGTTTTATTTTTCCTTGTTACCTGCTTTTGAGACTTACCCTAACAAATTGACTATTCTAATAAGTTGACTGATAAATTAGTCTCCATGATGCAGTTAAGCTGAAAACACTGTTTTTGTTGTTGCATCTGAGAATGGGAAATTCCTAATGTGTCATTATCACACACAACAGTTTTTATCTCTTATTATAAACAGTTTGTGCCAGTCTCTTCATGCAAGTGTTGGTGAAGCACTGGATGCTTATGAAGCAGCTCTGGGGGCAGTGATGCAGCAGGAAACTGTTCAGAACATTTGGTTGGAGTAAGTTCTTAAGGGAAGAAAGTTAATTGATCTCAACTATTAAATGAACACTACCAGAACCATCTTTTTTCTTTTTTTTCTTCCAGTTACCTTGTTTTTCTCAATAGCAAAGTTGTTGAATCCAGCAACAAAGTTCAAGAATTCAAGCTTTTTACTGATCTAGTGAACAGATGTCTGGTGACAGTCCCTACACAATATCCAATTCCATTTAGTACTGCTGATTATTGGACCAATTATGAGTTTCATAATAAGGTAAAAATGTGACTGTGGGAAGTTTTAGTTAAAGTGGCTGATGACCTGTTAGCAGGTACCTGTAATCTATTGTTCAAGTCCAGCACCAGTATATGAACACTGAGAGCTAGAAAAAGAAGGAAGTGTCTAAGTGTAGTAGTGTTTTGAGCAGAAGAGTATGTAGCAGTAACCTTTTCAAATAAAGGTCCTGTAATGCAAAGAGAAACTTTATGACATGGTAATGAAAAAATGATCTTTTTCTACAGAAAAGAGAAAATTGGTGAGAGAAGGAAGATGTGGTTACACAGAAGGGGTCTGCAGAAGGAAAGAGTTTTGATCGTAGAAATTATAATGGTTGACAAACAGAAGAAATTAAGTAGGAGGAAAAAGTTGAGCACTTACACAGACAGAATAAAGCTTACAGAAATCTTGGATCCCATTTTGCTAATAAGCAGTGCATTTATGTGTTAAATGCAGGCTAGAAGGACTAAAATAGGTGGCGCTAGCAACTTGACACTAAATTCATATTATTCAAATTGATTTATGTGCTCTTGAGGGATAAGGTTTGAAGGTGGCAACTCATTTTAGTCATAGTGTTCATAGTTTGTCATACCATTATTCTTAGCAAAATAAGACTATCAAGTGGATTAATTGGATAAATTATGTTTATAATTCAAATTCTACAGGTAATACTTTTTTATTTGAGCTGCATTCCAAAATCTCAGCATTCCAAAACTTTGGAACGGTTTTGTTCTACCATGCCTACGAATCCTGGACTTGCACTGAGGTATGTAAAAATACTTTCAATTAAGGCAGGTGGTTAACATAACTATTGCTTTTTGTGCAAGATATGCATGATTTGCTTTCTACTACAGAAGTAAAACTATTCCTCTATTATTGCATGTTGCTTGAGGCATATTGTGCCTTCTGACATCATCTCAATCTTAGATTTGACAATGTTCTGTTCTATCTACTGACAGGTTATAATTATACAGAAATTAACTCTGCATTGTACATGATGACTTCAAATGGTCAAAATTTCAAGTGGGTAGAGAATTGTCAGATATATATTAAAATCTTGTTGTTACTGGTGATCTATTACAGGTGTAGTTTCAGAACAGATAAAAATGAATATACCACTCTATAATGGTGCTATCTTAAGGCTTAATTTGACATTTATTTAGCAGCGATAAATCATAATTTAAATGAAATCTGATGGAAACAACCAGTTAATATAAGCATTGCACTGGCTCTTACTTGAACAGTATTTCAAAATGTGCTCTGCCAGGATGAGAGTCCATATATTACTGTGTTCAGGTGTACTGAATGCATATTTGAGTAATATTGAGAAGTCCCAAAACACTCTTCATCATTAACAGTGACCCCAAAGAACTCAAAGCAAGGCTCACGTGTGATTGTGGGCATGGGGAGAGTGTGACACACCTGTTTGGCACATGAAGTTGAATGGCTTCATTTTAAACCAAGTTGCGATTCTGTCTAGATGGAACTTGCAGCTCCCTTAGACAGTGTTGATACTGCATGAAATGGGTGAGCAGAACTGACTGGATATTATCCCTGGATATTAGCCCCATTACTATAAAACTAATTTGTCTCTTTTCAAATGTGTAGTTACCTTGTGCATGCTAAAAGCGAATCCACTTGTAATATGCCAAGATCATCTTTTCTCTCTGATTTCACACTTCTTAGTTATTCTCTGAAAGTGTATCTTAACTTGTTTTGTTCTGAAGAACATATCAAATTTGTATATGGCAGCTTGGGCTATTTCCTACTTGCAACTCTTGACTCAGATTAGGTATAACGTATTTTGTGTAATGTGTTTCTGTCTTTGGATAGCTTTTCTATTCCAAGTGATTAGAGCACTGGTCCTTTCTCATGAATGCCTTTTACAGACTGCTTCTGCGATACTGGGAGGAGAGCAATGTTCAGATTCTGAAACTACAAGCCAAGATGTTTACATACAATATCCCAACATGCCTGGCCATCTGGAAAATGTAATGCAACAGTCATACATCTGTTTTCATAGCTATTGCTTTTGTTTGTAAGGTTTACTTCGCAAAGGTAAATCTGAAATGTCCTTCTAATTGGGCTTGTACTCGAAGCTTCTCTTTCTTAAGCTTATTTTGAGAGTAACTTCGTTACAGCAGACAGAGGTACTGTCACTTCTTTAAAATGAGAAATTAAATTTCCCTCTTGGGGAAACTTAAGTGAATGGATATTATGCAGATAAATATGAATTATGTATTTACAAGTTGCCTTTTAAAATTCAACTATTGACTTCTGTCTCCCCCTCTCTACCCCTCCCCTTTATATATCACAATAGCAGTATTCTCCATTATCCAGTGATGCTGAACTGATCTTTTTCTTCAGTGTTTGTTCATAATGGGGAACCACTGAAATGTCTTGCTCATGTAAGGTTGTTTTTAAAAAATGGCTATTTTTCTATTTTCACAATAGATTAATCTCATTGGAAGTTAGTTTCTTCTCAAGGAATTAGTAATTCCATTCCACAGTCAGTATTCTGCCATTAATGGCATTTAAAATAATTCAAGAATAAATGTTTTTATATATTTCTTTTCCTCAGAGCCATTGCTGCCGAATGCTTTCTAATGGGACAAAGAGAAGTAAGTCAACACAGCGTATTAAAATGAGTAATTATGAAATTCTGTAAAACTTCTCATTCCTTGGCCTTATCCAAAGCAATGATAATCTTGTAAATCCAAGATTTCTAGTTAGTTGAAATACTCTTGTTTATAGATGCCAAAACATGTGCCTCAGGTGTCAGAAATGTTTTTGACAATTGAGGTAGAATGGATTATGTAAAGAGTGCATGCTCTTTCTGTGTATCTTTCCAATACTGGGAAGGCTGTATTCTTCTCCCATTTTTTTTGCTTTTTACCCGGAGGAGATTGTTGTATTTTAAGTTCTAGCAGAGGGAAGCAAGACTCATGCTGGAAGATGATAGTGACTACTATCTTTACAAGTGGACAAGAGAGCTGGGGAGAAACTTTTTGCAAGGGCATGTCATACTAGGGTGGGAGGGAATAGCTTCAAACTGAGAGATAGATTGGATAGATTAGAAAAACCAGCTTTATTTTGAAGTGGTGAGACACTAACAGGTTGCCCAGAGAAGTTGTAGATTGCTTCCAGGGATGAGGTTTCTAGGCCAGACTGGATGGGGTTTTGAGCAACCTGGTCTAATTCAATGGAAGATGTCTCTGCCCATGGCAGGGGGTTTGTTATCTAGATCATCTGTAAGATCCCTTCCAACCTGAACCATTCTTTGATTCTGTGAAGTAGTTGGAAGGGTGGGGTCTGCCAAACTAGTGTATGAAAAGAGTCTCCGTAGTTCCTGAGCACACACAAGAGGTCCAATTCCTTTTTTCCAAAATAATAGGTTTACTTACTAGTAGTTAGAGTAGAGAAATATCAATCTGTGTAGAAACACAAAATTTTTTTTGGCACAGCAACTGCACCACTTTTCAAATAGAATTATCTTCCTGGTATTGTTGCTGTCACCTTCAAAATACTCTTCCACCTGTGAAAAAATGCTGTGTATTTGAGGGTGGGGGCTGTCATGAGGCCCTGGATTTGTGATTCCGTCTCTTGCTTGTGGTATTTGAGCTACTTCTCTGCTGTATTTGGTTTTGTGTCATCTTAATAGTGACTTACTCTTAGCATCCTTCTTTTTTGTCCTTGGTCTTCTGAATCAATACTAAAGCTTTAACTGATCCATAAAGGGTAGCATGGCTGTTGTTAGACTGACTTACAAAATGTTCTCTTTCCTTTTCTGTGGTCTCCTAGAATGTTTAAGAAGAACATCCCCCAAGCAGAATTACTTCGTTTGTTAGATCAAATAGCTCAAAGTCAGGACATATCAAAGGCTGGATTGCCTATTCAACCTTAATTCTGTCTCTGTGTTGATGGTTTGGTGTAATCTGTAATTAATCACAGATCCCTGCTTCAGTCATTGTATTAGATGGACTACATCTTAGAACACTGCCTATAGTAAGGCTGGTGACTGAAAAGACCTCTGATTTGTTTGGTTAGAAAAATATGTCAAATGCATAAAAAGAGGGCCCTTAAAGAAAATGAACCAATTAAAATTAAGGCATATGTGAAACACTGTAGCTGGATTACACCCAGAAGAAATCTTGTGGTTTTCTTCTGCAACCACCTCACTAATTATATGGTAAAATCACTTAAATAGTCACACACAGTGCAGTTGGGCTTTTGTGGGGGTCTTGGTCTGGGATGTAGTGAGCACTTAAAACTGTTTACACAAATCAGTGATTGTTCCAGATAACTGGATTTTCTAGTAAACAAGTAGGATATTGGTTTAAAATTGAATTGTGATTCAGATTCTGGATTTCCTGTTCCTGGAGAACCTGACATTTATTTCCTTCAGAGGTCATGTAAAGGTTTGTTAAAAGAATATGAAAATGGGTACAAGTATTTAAAATGCCAACAAATACCTCCCTTAGTGACTCTGATTGAAGTTGGGACTTAAGATACCAGTAGTTGAAGGACACTTGAGTAAGTACTAGTATTAAATATTTTGGTCCTCTATTTTGAACCATAAAATGGTAAAACCATTTTTTTGAGAGTTGCAAAGACTCACACTGATTGTTGAAGCATAGATAGATACATGCTGAAGGAAAAAAAGCCCATGAAACAGTTATTTTCATTGCAGGATTGTGATGATATGCAATAAACAAGACTTGAGACTACATATTGAGTGGTGAAAGAAATACTCAGTAAGCTGCTTCATTCCCTGAATGTGTTCCATCCTGTGCAATGAATGAGGCAAGAATCTTGTGAAGAAAAATAGCAGGTCCTCATTTAACTAATCATATTCATACAAGGGTCAGAATTAAGGTCAGACATAAACTTGCCTTTGCTTATAGTACCAGTTTAATGCTTGACTTCAAAACTATTTAAAAAATTATTGCAAGAGATTTTTGTGTTTCAAATAATTCATTTTGAGTGCATGAAATTGTGCTGACTTTAATACTTGCCTTTGTTTTACAGGTCCATCATTTATATCAGAGAGCCCTTCAGAAGTTACCTCTATGTGCAACACTGTGGAAAGATGTAATGTTTTCTCCTTATGATTAAGTTTGAGGTTTCATATAAATTCTCTGCATATCCCATATCCATAGATGTGGTGATGCTCAGGCTCTGGCTAAATCTTATATCTGCTTCCCCATCTCTTTCAGCAACTCTTGTTTGAAGCATCAGGAGGAGGTAAAACTGATAACCTGAGAAAACTAGTTTCCAAGTGCCAAGAGGTTGGAGTCAGCCTAGATGAGCTTTTAAATTTAAACACTTACAGAACAGAAAACAAGAATCTCTGAACGCTGGGTATGGTCAGCCATAAGTCCTATAAAATGCCAAAATCAGTTGAATGATTCTTCAGGCTGATCCATGCCCTAGGATCTATGTAAGGCAGATGAGTATTGCTGAGCATATCAAGTCTCCAGTCTGCTTTCCTTGAACCTGGAAACAATTAACATGACCTTCCTCTGGAAACATGAACTCCCTGTCTGGCCTTGCTTCTGGGCCCTGCCAGATTCTCATAACGTCATCTACGTAAGTATAGTTAATCAAAATGACAGACTTTATTTTTTTATGTTTTCTTTTTATTTACTGTTTTCTTTGTTTTGCTGTTCCTGATTCACTTGACACTCTCGCTGATGCCTGAGAGATCTGTGTTTGGGATTAATTTACTGGGCTGTGTTTACAGTAAAAAGCAACTAGTCCATTTTGGGTTTTTTTCCTTTTTTAAACCTTTTTTGAGACTTTTTCATTACAGGATTTAAAACAAAAGCAGCCGCTCTTAAGGAAAGTGTAACTGCCGTGGCCACAAGTATGCTTCTTGCACTTGAAGGCTCTAAGAGGGTTGCTTACTGCCCTTTTCTGCATTGGACTCATGGCAGAGACTATTAAACTTGAAGATTAAAGAAACTTTTGCAAATGCCAGTGCATCAGAACCTAAGAGTGGTCAATTATGTGCAATTTTTTGTAAAGAAATTTTAATTTATAATAAAGTTTAACAGTTTAAAGAAAAATATTTATCTGTTTTGTTTTGCTACTACCTTGCACTATTACAGGTATTTTTAGAGAGATATTTTCAATACAAGCTTTCCTTTAAAAGAAAAAATCTGTTGTCTTTTGTTATTTTGATCAAGAGATAAGCAAATGTGGTTGAGCTGCCTATTGTGGATATAGAATAACTGTCCCCTTAGGGGTTTTTTCATCCCCTTGCCTCAGGTACACAGTTGTTTGTCCCATAACAGCTATTCCTATTAACACTACCACTTCAGTAAAGGAAAATGCATTTTATATTGTCTTTTTAGCCCTTAATGAAATGAGGCCCACTTTCTGAAGTTGATACATGTACACTGGAGAGAGAGATGAAATACGTGTCAAGTCATATTAAAAGGTGGCTGTAGTACCTGTTGCTTAAGTGTTTCATTAAGATGCCAGTAAATGAGTGGTCTTCGTGGTAGCAAATGGGGCAAAGTAGTTTGACATATTATTTCCAATAGCTTTCAAACCCCTTTATCTGAAGCTAAACATGAAGCAGCTCTCTTAAAGAAGGAAAAAGTGGGAAATACTGGTTTTCATCCAGAGGAATGGAGTGTGTTTCTGCACCTTAAGTCCTTTTAAGCAACTCATACTTAATTTTATAATTCATGCTTAAGAATAGAACTTCGAGTACTCAGTTTAATGCCCAAGTTTTTCTGCAGACTACACAACCAGTATTTGAAAACTGACTCAAACCTGTTCTTTACTGGAGTAGGATGGTGTCCTGATTTTTCCCACAGTTATGTAGTGTGGCACACTCCACACAAGTGCAGTATTCAGTTGTTCTACTGAAAACCTCCTGAAGTTTGATGAATGCTGTCTTACATAGATTAGCCAAATATTTTTTCATAGTTTGTCTTTAAAATTTTCCAGATAAGTAGTTGATCTTTTTCTGCAGCAGTGGTTTTTTAGTGGGATACCATTTTGCCTATTCCACTCTTAAAAATGGAAAAGCTGTCAAGGGCTAGAGCACATGCAGTGCTGTCCTGTGTGACCCTTACTGTAGTCTCATATTGCACTTCGGGCTGTTACTTTGTGACCTTTCTTCCTTTGCTGTATAGCGACTTTATAGCAGAAGACCTTTATAAAGGAGACATTAAACTTTATATTTTCATCAGGGATTAATCATGTATACTCTGCCTTAATGGCTTCTCAACATACTTGGAGGTAGGGAAGGGGAAACCTAAAGCCCAACCAAAGTCATGTTCTGATTTCCATTGGCCTTGATCCATATTGTTCTGATTAAAGTACTCATGGTTGATGCATGTGGCCTTTGACCCAATCTTACTTGATGTATATATAAAAGTGGCCAATTGTAATAGGAATTGTTAATTTAGAAACTGAAATGAAAGAGTGTGAAGAAGCTGTATGGTCTTCAGAGCAGCACCCACATTCATTTTTTTTTACCAAGAAAGAAGAAAAATGCACTGCTGGGTAATGTAGAAGTTCCAGGAAAGAGTTAGTGCTTCCCCAGATCTGCGCTTAGCATGGAATTGTCTCCAGGCTCTGATAGTCTGGTAAGAGGGCTTTCTGTTCCAGAAACTAGGGGATTTCTAGCTAGCATTTCCAAAACTTAATTATTTACCAAGGTTATTAATTTAATCTACATACTATTCTTTCAATTTAGTGATCTTTCCTAAGAACTTTGGTTCTACAAGCAACTTTTGATTACAGGCAATGGTGGTGAAGAATTGTGAATAAAGGATAGTTCTAGTTAATCAAGCAAACTACTAGTTGCTCAAGAGGAAAAAATAAGTGGAAAGCACAGTAACTTGTTCCATAAAAAGTTATGCTGCTACTTGTTCTGTGCTCAGAACAGCTACTTTATGAAGGGTGGTTTGATTATTTGCTCTTTAGTTTAAGTCTCTGTGGAAATAGAGCATGGATCTGTAACAGTACTGGACCAAACTACTCCCACTACAGTATTTTTCATTTCCTGGCTCTTGCAAAGGCACATTAGCACGAGCAAAACATTCAGCTGCATTTATTAGGAAGAACAAATGGAAATTAGTGTTTGTTTTGTTTATCTTTATGTAGGTCTACATTGAATTTACTGATCTCATTTGGTGTTGGTTATTTTAGTGCTTGCCAGTTCCCATGGGACAGCTGGTGCTCTTACATTCAGCTGTGGCAAAGGCCATTTCCCCCCACTCCTGTGCTCTATTAGGTAAAACATGGCCAGCAGGTCCAGGCAAGTGATCCTTCTTAGCTGTACTGGCAAAGCCATTCCTGCAGCCATGCATCCTAGTCTGGCTTCCTGGTTCAAAAGAGGTATGGGGTTACTGAAGAGAGCCCACTGAGTGGCCACACAGAGGAATATCCCTCATATACGGAAAGGCTGCAAGAGGTGGGGCTTTTCAGCCTGAAGAAACCTCAGGAAGAGCTTCTCAATGTGTACAAAAGGAGGATGTAAAGAGCCAAGCTCTTAAGCTCTTAGTGGTGCCCAGTGGCAGAGCTAGAACCATTTGGCATAAACTGGAATGTGGGAGGTTTTGGGTGAATGTCAAGAGACACTTTTTAACTGAAAGTGACTGAGCACTAGTGCAGGTGGCCAGAGAGGTAGTGGAAACATTAAAAAGCTGCCTGGATGTGGTAGGCTCTAGATGTCCCTACTTGAGTGGGGGTTTGGAGCAGGTGATTTCCAGACAGCCCTTCCAGCTTCAGTGATTTTGTGATGCTGTCACGTTCCTGGTGTCCATAAACCTTTCGCCACCTTTGTCTTATCATCCTCACCTTCCACCCTGTTTATGTCCATGCTCCTTTAGTCAAGGGCAGAAAGCCCAGGGCCAGGCCAGTGGTGTTGGTCCTTTCTGACCATCCTTGGCTGAGGCAGAGCTGTGAGTGTGTGATCTTTTGCATTGTCTAACTTCATAAATACTTGCTGTAGTATATACAGGAGCTGAAGAAGTAGCTATGGAATTCATAGTGTCTTTAATGTTTTTATTGAGGTGTTCTCCCACTGCACCTCTTGTTTTATATAGTCAGTGCACTGATTGCAGTTACTGATAGTGACTTCGTGCCTGGCTTTATTCTGGATGAAAGTTATATTTTAGGGTTTTTAAAAATTTATTTTATGTAGGTTTTTGTTAAGATGATTGTCAGAAATGGAAAAATTGATGGTTTAACTTGAAACAGCTAAGGGAGGTGTGTTGATCTTGTGCAGCAAGTGGGACCTTGCCTCATCTCTGAGAGAGGAAGGTGTAGGACAGGCTTGCTTTCAAAATCCTTCAGGCATATTCCTTGTGCACCTGTACTGCTACTGCTGTGCTCACTAACTACTACTCAAGGGGGTAGCTAGTTTTGCACAGCGGCAATATCCCACCAAACATTAGAAATTCACATAATCTTCAGACCAGCCATGTGAAAAGTGCCTGTGAAAACTTCCACATCCTGCAGCTTCCCTGAAGAGCCCAATACAGCCCGGACTCCCATACATTCGCTGGTCTGTGCTGCTGTTCTGCATGTATGCTGTGCCCAACTGGATGCTTGGATCCAATTTCACATATACCCAAGGTCAAGATTGTGTTGATCACGAAAGATAGGATGTTTTTCCTTGGCTCCCTTTCTCTTGGATTTTGCTGTAAATGTTCTGTGAGATGAGTTTTTTCTGCGAGGCTCCAGAGAGCTCACATTGAATTATTAAGGTTGGAAAAGACCTGCAAAATCAAGTTCAACTTTTGCCCTCATACCAGCATGCCGACTAAACCAAATCACAAACTGCCAGGTCCACTCATTTTTTTGAACACTTCCAGGGATGGTGACTCCACCACTTCCCTGGGAAGCCTGAATCTCTCATTATGCTGGTCAGACCTTGAGTAAGCCCTTTCCTCCTCACAGGTAATTTCAGTTCACATCCCATTAGATGTCATTCAGAATTACAGGGCAGTGAGCTGCATCTTACCTGGGGAGTCTAGACTGTGTCCTTAGGTGACCTGCCATTTCACCTGATACTGGGAAGCATCCTAGCATTTTAAGGAGCAGTCAAAAAGGAGGTGAGAGCAGAAAAGGTTTTTTTTCCAGAACAGAGCAGGAGTGTCAGCTTATCCTTATCTGTAAGGTAGCTTTAGGTTTGCAAGGAGCCCAAGATCAAAATTTAGCTTAAAAGAGGATATAAACGTTAACTGCTGCTTTTTATTGCATGCAACTATTTGTTATTGTCCTACCAGAGTAGCAGATAATAAAGTTGAGTATGGCCTGTAACTGAAACTCAAACCTTGTAAAGCTGTTAGCAGTGAATTACCGATGTGTCTGTTTGTTCTCTGTTAATGGGAGCATAAAATGCCACCATAAAGTTTGCGCTGCTGCACCTGGGGTACTGGCAGCAGTGACTGTATGATGGCTCTGTAAAATGTTGATGAAGATTAAATGGGAAGAAGCCTCTCAGTGCAGTCAGGAAGGCTTGATCTGGCAGAAAATAACACAGAAAATACAGTGATGTTGTTATACAAGTGACTTGTTTCAGAATGGGGAAAACTCTTATCTGTGGAAAAGGTAATGATTAAAGTAATTTCTCAGCACTGCCACAGCATGTGATGGCCACAGGTGATCTGTGAGGAACTCCTCTATGAGATAATAATCCCTATTGATTTCTATCTCTATTTTCATTACTGTTAATCTGGCTTCCATTTGTGACCCTTGGAGTTAGGTTTTCTGGTCAGTTTGAGAAAACTGTGTGGCTGAGGAAAGGTGGTTGAGGAACTTTTAAGAATGGGTCTTCAGGGCAGTGATGTTTTTTCTTGCATTGACCAGGGTCAATACAGCATGAGTAGAAGGACAGAAGAACTGCTTCTACTAGCTTCCAGTAGGAAGTTTCAGTTGTGATTTTATGTGATGTGGAAATAGCCCATACGTTTTCAGCACCTATCTGGAATCACATCAGCTCTCACCTGTCCTCCTGAGGCTTTATTTGCTCTCTGTGTTGTGGTCTAACCCCAGTCAGCAACCAAGTACCACACAGCCACTTGCTAATACTGCTCCCTTTTCCATTGGGTTGGTGAGAAAAACGGGAAAGAAGGTAAAATCCATGGGTTGAGATAAGAAATGCTTAATAATAAATAATAGCTTTTAGTATTTTCCTTCCTTTCTCAAAAGATTCTGCTGTTTAGTGCCTCACATGATTACGTCAATATATTGCAGATGTTCCAGAGCTTAGAAGGTGATCCCAGCTGCTCGTTTTCCCTATCCTCTAATTGCAGAGGAATTCTAATTTCCGTAGCCTTCTAATTTTAACTCCTAGCCTTGTTCCCCAGCATCCCAGCAGTCAGGTGATCACCTGCTCACCTGGGTGATGGTTGGAATCTTTTTGCATATCCCACAGCTCTCTCAGGGATAGGGACTGAGTGGTTCCCTCTTGTTCCACCCCTTCCTCCTGCTCTTGTGATGGCCCTGCTTTGTTCTCCTTTGCTAAACAAACTCTCCTGTGTCCATTTCTCCTGGTGAGAAGGGGTGACTGATACCAGCAGGGCTGGTGCTCTGGGTCAGCTGCAGGGCCTGGGGCCAGGTTGGAGCAGCTGCAGTGCCTGTCACTGTCATCAAATCCAGGGAGATTCTTTTTCCATGAGGATCCTGAATAGTGTTGAGCTGGGCTCATAGGCCAGGGCCCAGCACACTGCAGTGATTTGTGTCTCTCTGGAGCTGCCAGGCTGATGGCATCCCTTTTCCAAGTATTTTCCTAGCTTTTCTGGATCCTGCACTTGTTCAGGGGGAGGTTCCAAAATGCTGGAATACCCCTGTCCTAGGCAGTTGCCCACACTCTCCCACACACCCATCCACTCAGAGCTGTCCAGTCTCAGTGCAGATCTCTGGGTGGTTTCCTAATTAGGTGTTCAACAGGACCTGGAGCACAATTAGAAGACACAGCAATAAAACTGTGCTGGTTTGAACATCCCAAGGATATTTGGCATTTGCAAGAGCTGTAGTAACTAGCCTGGAGGAGAAGGGGAAGATAGGTGGAGTTGTTTCTCCCATGGATTGGCTCTCTGAGGAGAACAGGTAAAAGATACCGAATAGTTTCCAGTAGACGGCTCACAAAGTACGAAGATGACAGCAGTGCTGAGTACAAGTAACGGATTTGTTTCATAACCAGCAATTCTGTCATATCATACACCAGCATTAAAGTACAGCGTGATGCAACTCAGATAACAAGCACAACAGCTCTGAGAGCAAGTAAATCAACACTGTGATCAGTGACTTAATGAATGTTTATAACCGGTTCGTTCTAACATGCTATAATCGTATTTGCTGTTATCTCAACCCTTCATTGCCCCATGTCGGGCACCAAAAAAAAAAAAAAAAAGGACTGTTGTGGTTTAACACCAGCCAGCAACTCAGAACTATATTACTGCTTACTCACACCCCTGTGTGAAGAGGAGGAGAATCAGGAAGAAGGTAAAATGCATGGGTTGGTGCAAGAACAGTTGAAGTTTAGGAACATATTAATAATTAAAATAAAATATAAGATGCTAAGAATTACAATGACAGTTATAATGAAAAGGGAGAAAACAAAAATAACCCATGTGCTCCAAAACCCCCCACCCATACTCCCAGTGATGTACAGTGCAGTTACTTATCACCCAACTGATTGATGCCTAGCCCATCCTTGAGCAGGGATCCCCTTGTCATGACCAGTTACAGTTTTATTGCTCAGCATGATACCATAGGGTCTGGAATATCTATTTGGCCAGTTTGGGTCAGCTGTCCTGGCTAACCACGAGAAGCTGAAAAATATTTGACCTTGTGTAGGCATTACATGGCAACAACCAAAAAAACCCCAGTGTTACCAACATTATTCTCATACTACGTCCAAAACATGCCACCATACCAGCTACTAGGAAGAAAATTAACTCTACCCCAGCCAAAATCAGGACTTTGAAACATTCTGTGATCTTCCTTTGTCTTCTAGAAGAGACCTTAAGCCACCTTTCTCTGCCAGGATAGATTGGATAGATTTCAGTAGGGAGATTACCACCATGAATTGCACTGTTCAGAACTCTGTACAGTCAAGAGAAGTCAAACTTTGAAAACCCATGTTGGGACAGCAGGAAAGAGTGGCAGTACATTCTTTACATCTCCTGACATAGACCAAAAAGACTGAAGAATGCTTTCAAAGGGCAGTGGTTCCAAACTGCAATTACAGATATGATGACACCATTTCTAAAGTGATTGAGAGAGGATCAACTAAGAATCTCTCTACTCAGAGGACAAACTCCATGGTTAAAATTATTATCACAAAAGTCATAGGATAGCTGAGGCTGTGTGTAAAGGCTGCCATGCAGTCTGTGCAGAGTTTGATGATGGATGCAAAGATGGTGCAAGGCTAGACCAAGTCCTGTAGCAGGTGCATACTATGGTGCTGTGCTGTCAGAAGCCAAATGTAGGAGACTTGGATAAAGCCAAAGACTGAATTATGGGTAACAATCTTGTTCAGACTGCAAAGAACTTGGTTTTAGAGTGCATCTCTTTGCTTCAGCTGAGAAATGCTGAGGAGGACTGGCATGTGGTGCTTGTGCACCAGGTCAGTGGGGTAGTTTTGACTCTGTAAGTAGGAACTCCTGCTTCTTCCATATGTTTTCTGGCTGTAAAGCCTCAGCATAATCTGATGGGTTGTCTGGAGATTATCGTGGAGAGAGAAAGATGCCACACCATATATAATGTAAGTGACCTTATAATTACATGATAGGAAAATGACCAGTGGAATTCATCTGGGAGGCAAAAAGTAAGTGGTTTTTGTCTGAAATCAGCACATGAGAGGGTCAGGGTCTGTAAAGTGCCAATGAAAATAAAGCATGTGCTTTTGTCACTTGTTCAGCATAATCCTTCCAGAGTTCTATATTATTTTTAAGGCCTTGTGCCAGGGCTTTATCAGATGAACTGAGATCAAAGGTTAGGCTTGATTATTTTTTTGTGTCTTTCTGCCTCTTTTTCTGCCCAATTCTACTAAGCAGTCCAGAGGCTTTATGTAATGAAAAGCTTTTGTGGAAATGGAGCAATAAAAACTGTTTCAGCCTGGCCTTCTCAGCTAGCACTTAGAGGGGCACAGAACATGCAGGATTTGCTCACTCTGTGTACTGAACCCTGATTTTTGATGTAGTGGAACTCCTAAGCTGTAATATGTAGAAATGGCTGCACAATTATCCATAGAAACCTGGAGTCAAGAAGCCTTGATTCAGTCACAAAGCACCCACTGATGAGGCTGGCTACTGGGCCTCATCCAGCACTGGGTTTTGTGTTTCCTAAATTGCAGGCAAGTGGACAATGGAGTGGACTGGAAAGTCTCTAAGCAAAGTCAAGAAATATACCTAGTTTGGTGTCCTTGGATATACTGCATCCAGTTCTGCTGGACACACTGATAGAATACTAAACCTACACCCTGGACTCCATCCCTGGGAACCATTGGATTTGTGCCAGAAACTCCAGAAAGATTGGTTATATTAATGTGATTGGGCAAGGCACAGATTTAAGCTGAGGCTAATAGTTCAACCTGCTGTTAGCATGCTCATGGTATGGTTTGGGCCCATAGAGCATCTCTCCAGTCTTGTTTGGTGAATTCATGTGTGGATCAAACACTGTTCCTGAGACAGTTTATGGACAAGACCATTCTGTTTTGGGGGAAAGAGGGGGTGGAGTGAATGTGTGTAGCTACACCTGGATGATGCTTTGAGGGCAGACAATATCCCCAGACAGTTTAATTCACAGTACAGAAGTAGCCACTGTGTCTAGAGGCAGGTGGCAAGTTGTGTGCTGGGACTCTGGAGCCAGAGGAGCCCACAGAACCAAGCACACTGACTGAATGCTCCTGGCTCTTTGCTGGATGGAACTGGGGCCCTGGAAGTCTTGAGTGCCCATGTCAACCTTCCCAGGACTGTAGGGTTTAAAAGCAAGTATATAAAGAGTTATACAGGGTGAAACAAGGGATGCTTTCTTAATAAAATGATTATTTTTCCATAAAAGCTATAGAAACTATGGTGGTGGTGATGGCAACAAGATTCCAACTTGACTGAGCAGTCAAATGTGTGCAGATGGAGGTACTTTCTAAGACATTTCTGCTTTTGAGAAGTGGTCTTACATCCTTACTGTGATTTTCCCACCTGCATACTTGCTGGGCTGCAAGAATTTAGGTTGTGCACATGGGGGCAAAGTCAGCTGCAGTATTGATCATCCCCTTGGCCTCTCCCTTGTGCTGTATGATTTTGGAATCATGAACTGTAAGACATCAATAGATTCAGGACATCCCTGTCCTATTTTCAGCCTTCCAAATACTCTGGGTTCAAAGCTTACCTTTTCAGATTGCTGAAGAAAACAGGAATATGGGCCTCTCATAAATAATAAATGCACAGATGTGAATAACAGCTTCAGTACACTTAGTTTCCTTGATTTCCTGACCATTCTTCTGTATGGACATGGGAGCCCTCTGCACATGATTTCTTAGCCACTGCTTTCCCAGATCTGCTTGGCTGGGGTCTGTTTTCTTTGCCTTTGACTTTCCTGATGTAATTTTCCTTGTGCTGCTGATGAGATCCTTCTCTCTTATAACGCTGGAGTTCTTTGATCAGTTTATCAGTTGATCTATTCTTTGATTGTTTCCCTTCTGCATGCAAAATGTTTTGCTGTGGCTTGCAACCACCTTGCTGATCAAAGATGCTGTTTCAGACTGGAAAACCATTGAAGCTGAAGGGCTTCCATTGCCAGCCTTTGGTCCATCTCCACCACCACCAAGGCTGGAGAGGCTGCAAAGGTGCCTTCTGCCAGAATTCCTCAAATTTGCACAGGGAATTTTCTCACTCTCCCTCTGAGCCTTTGAGAAAAGGGAGGACTCGCTGACCAGAAACTGTAGAGGAGTGTTTACCAGTGGCAGTGAGGCACACTTGGGCACAGGGTGGCACTAAATCCTGGCAAAAAAAGGCTGATGTTCTCCATCCAGCCCTGATTGCCCATGGCCTCAGAGCTACGTCCCTGATGGAAGAGGCAAAAGGCTGAGTATTGCAGAGGATCACAAAGTGAGAAATCTAAGCTTCCAGTAGGATGTCTGGGAATACTCTCTTAGCAAGTGTCTTCCTCTGTCTGTCATCTGTCCTGCAAATTCTGCTTCTGGTCATATTACACCCTCAAATCCCTGGGGGGAGCTTTTCCTGGAGTATTTTCTCATGTCTCCCTTGCAAATAAAGCCAGGGCATATTTCTGCTACCTTATTAAAAGATCTATGACATTTATTGAAAATCTCACTCACATTTAAAAAAATATATTATTTTTAGAAGGTGGTGGCTTACTTTTTAGTCTGGATCCTTCTTCTGAATCTTTTAATGGCTGGTTAACATCACATTGGCAGCCTAAACTTCTGAGCCATAAAAAACTTTGAAATGTTTTCCTTATGACAGAGGTATTTGGGATAGAAAATCTGAATGACACAAAAGGAGAAATTTGCCAGGGAGCTCTAAGGGGGAAATAGAGCTGAACAATCTTTTTCTAATTATTGTAATAAGAGTGCCATTATCAGAAATGCTCTGTGCTCTATTGGGAAAGAGAGCTATGCTAATAGGAAACAAAGATATTTGATCCTTCATAGATCAAAGCACTTTTAAGGTGCTGCTGTCATTATGAAAGTCTCTTGGTGTAAGAATGGTACTTAGTGGACAATAGCTCTATTGTTTGTCATTAAAAAAAATTAAAAATCAGACCTAATGTTTTATGTATGAGGGCCCGGATTTGAAGAGAAGTGCTTCACTCTACCATAAAGCAACAGTTTTCAGGACTATGCTGTAATTCACTGGCTAGTGAGAAATGTGAGAAATTCCACTGTGCAAATAGGAATATTTGGTATGGGAATAAACACTTGCTGAAATCCACTGAAGTGAAGAAATCCCTTGGAAAGCTTCTGAGTTCTATGCTGCAAAGGTCTGTGGGCTTTTTTACCCATTTTTCTTCTTTCTCTTTATGCTCACTTGTATTCAGGATATAGCTCTGAGAGCTTGCAACTAGGCTTTTGCTTCCTGTGTTTTTGCAGTGCTTAGAGCAGTCAGATTCTGGTCCGAGACCAAAGCTCCAAAGGGCTCTCCTAACACATGTAATAATAAAAGAAGAGAGAAACTGATACTGAGAACAGTTCATCTATGGCTCACAAAATGGATTTCTCACTGTTAAATCCTCTGGGGGGTGGGGGGAAATTGCTTAAAGACCTGGAAAGTCCTACATACACCCACAGTCAACATACACCCATGGTCTCGTATAAAGAATAGTGTCAAGAGAATGGGAAAAAGAGAGAGAATTTTTTGAATGGAAAGCCAATCAGTTTTTGTAGGTAGAAAAGCAGTATTCAGGGATAGAAACAAAATTATAAATACTGATATTTTACTTTGACCTGTATGTAATTTCTGTCCAAACTGGTATTACCTATTCCTATTTAAGTGGAATGAATAGAAGTGTAAAGATATTTGAATTCTGAATAGTTTGTCAGTTCACCAAACTTAACACTTGATGAAGCCAATAAAACACAATTATTTATTGTTTTGCTTGTTTTCTACCGTTTCTGTAATACCAATAAAAGGTGTAGTACAATCCTTCCCTGTGTCCAGCACATGGGGCCATACACAGTCTGCCCACTGTCATTTTGGTTTCTCTTTGCTGCTTTTTTGAAAGAGAAACTTGATGACTATGAGATCTTTTTAAGTGCTTTTGCTCCAGCACCTTCAAAGCTCTTTTCTTGTGGTTTTTTTCCCACAAGAAGAAACTCAATCTCTATACAACCTCCCTATGTTTGCTCTCCTAGAGATGGGAAAACTTATGCTTTACTTGTGGTACTTTTAAGCCCAGAGCAAGGAGGGCTCATGACTTTCAGTTGCAGAGCAGCTTGTTTTGTTTCAGGAGGCCATGGAAGCTGCTTTCAGTTCCAGAGGTGGCATTTCCTGAGGCAGGTATTTTGGCACCACTCACTTCACAGACAGAAACCTCTTACTGGAGAGCTTGGGTTGCAGAGCTGGAGCACTTTCTCTGAAGAAAACTCCAACAGAATATTTTTCTGATACGAAGTCTCTATTTTTCTAAGGTAATTGCACAAGCTTTCTGACCCATGGTGATCCTCCAGAGTTTCCAGTCTGCCTGACTTTACCTCCTGCCAATTTAAAGTGTATTTTTCTCTGACACAGCACATTGACTCCTTGTCTTTGTGGCAATGAACACACGCTAAACCCTGCTGTCAGTGTTCCTAGCTTCCATCCTGTATGCTTCATTGCCTTATTTCAGCTCAGCAAGAACGTCACTGTGCCTTAGAGACATAGTGTTCAATGTCTCAGGATTTGGTGTCTTTAGCTCTCCAAGTCCTCCAGAACAGGATGGAGAAGGTCTCCTGGGTGCCCAGGTTGAGCAGGACTGGGTATCCAGGTGAGTACAGGCTTTTCCAGAATATGTTCTGTTGTCTAAACCTACCAAAAAACACAGAAAAAATACAACCCCCCACAAAACCCCCCTAACAAAAAAAAACCCAAGGGAAATTCCAACAATTTGGAGGACTATCTGCACACTGGAACAAATATATATCAAATGAAACAAATTTCCTCATACTTTGCATTCACAGTAAGGCATTCTGTTATATCAGGAAACTGGTTTCCCACTTTATACATTAAAATGCGATGCTGCAATCCACTCCATGGGTTTAGGGGAATGTTGTTGGATTCACTCTGGATGGTGCACAGAAGAAACAACAAAATTCTCAGGAGGTTGAATAACAAGCATTTGCTTGAAAACTTTAGAACATTAAGGCAGATTAAGGCACTTGTCACATTTTAAAACCAGATCCAGACAAAGTAATGAATTTCACAAACTTTAGCTTAGAAAACTTAAGTGTAGCCACTTTTAACTTATCCAGACATAACAAGGCACTTACTGAGGCACTGACTAGAAGTTTTTGGTCTGGCTTGCAATATATTTTGAGAAGAAGTTGGGAGAAGAAAGAGAGAAAAAGAGGAAGTAGAGAGGAAGAAAAAGGAAGGAGAAAGGTATACAGTCACCATCCTTGGATGCAGTGATGAGACTTGATTCTTGCAATTTGGATGTCTGCTGGTCAAAGTGATGGTGGCAGTCTTGATCTGCCAGGGCTCTGGGAAGCCCATGGAACACAAAGTCCAGTGTGTTAATATATGCTCAGGATCAGTGGGAACGCCCATGTACCTCCTCTGACAGGGCAGATTTACACTGTCTGATGCAATACTGTGGATCATGTGGTACTTCAGGGGTCTTTGATGGTTTATGACACCTTCTAAGATATGACAGCTGCCTCTCACATCAGCACAGTTGAGCCAATTATACCCCATCACAAGGGATGAATCTTCAGACCTACCTGTAAATGTCCCAGTGTCTCCCTCAGAAGTAAGTTTTATACCTCAGCCAGTTATGTAAGGATTCTGGGGTAAAAAGTACTATCCCATCTCCCAAGATCTGCTTCTTCACTTCCCTTATCCAGCTCAAACCCCTGTTTATAGCCTCTGGTGGAGGGTGTGCACCCTCTCCGCACCTGGGCTCTCCTCTTGCAGGTCTTTGTCAGCAAAGCACCTGCTGCTTTTGCAAATGGCCAATTGTTTGAGCCATTCACCACCAGCATTTCAGTGTCTCACTCTGAAGCCCTGATTTCATATTCCAGAATTCATTCTCTGGCCACACAAAGCTCTCTGGAGTTCATTTCCATAGCCAACCAGTAAAGAGACCTAGAAGGACTTGCCAGAGGGCTGTGTGGTACTTCCTATGAGAGATGAAACACCTGTTTTGAGTAGAACAATCTCCCCTATTAGTTTCTTCTTAGAAGGCTGGGAGAGCTCCTTCCTCCAGGAATAGGTTAGTTTATGGATGGGAAATAACTGAGAATAACTGCAGTGACCTCCATAGATAGTCCTGAGAAGCTGTTGTTATGTATGGAACTGAATTAATAACTGCAGACACCTGTCTAAACAGTGATTGCATATAGCAAATGACACCAGATGCAGAAGGAGATGTTTGAAACTTTCTTCAAGAATTAGTTTTGGAGTCCTGAGACCTTCAAGGCTGCCTGCAGAAGACTCTGGTATGTGCATGCAGAAAACTTAGTGGAAGTATTTAGACTCACAGATGAACAGTTTTCCTCTTGTAAACAAAGCATATGTTTTACTTGACAAGTGGAAGCAAAGGTGACAAGTTGCCACCTGTGAAAAAATTAAATAGGGATTTTAAGTGGTCTCTTTGTCTGTGGCTAAGTTGTTTAGAAATCCTGGCTATGGGCCAGCTCTCAAGAGGAATATTCTTAATGTTTGTTTTTTCTTATGACTGAGATTGGAGCTTTAGATAATTTTGAAAATGCCACAACAAATTTTTTTATGGAGAGAACATAATCATGTTTCCTTTGTCTCCAGAGTCACTGGAGCACAAGTCTGTGATTCTCATTATATGAACAAGATGTTCCTAATGTTGATGCTGCCTTTTCTTTCCAGTGTATTTGCCAGGGTTAACACACGGAATCTCTTCTGCTTTATATATTAGCATGGGTAAATTTGCATTTTTCTTTAAAATTTCTAATCACATGTAGCTGGGATTCTGTTCAAGCAAAGACATATAAAGTGTTCCATCAGTTTTCTAGGCTTAGCTTCACATTATTTTTCACAATAACATTGTTGCAGAAGGACAGACTTATCCCTTGTTTGGCACATGTTAATGAAAGAGAACATGAGGTGCTTATTATGGCTGGTGGAGATCCTGGTCCCTCCCTTGCTGGTGGAAGCAGTACAGCTCTCCTGGAGTTTGAGAGCTGTCTTCTTTTGCACCTGAGCATCTGCACAATTACTCTGCTTCGTGGATCTGGAAAGAATTTTCTGACACACTCGGTGCTGCTGTAGCGATCCTATTTCTGTTTCTATATTGTCAGCTTTTTGTACGTGTTCTTTCTCCTGTCTCCACTACCTTGTCTTCCAGAGTTTCCCTAAGGAAAACACTACTTTTACTACATTTTAAATTATTTGATCCCTTCTTAAGTGATCAATCAATGAAATTTTCAGCAGCTTACCTTTCATATAGCAATCTAAACTATGACAGAGAAATGTCTGATTATGATATTTTTATTACAGTTTTACAGAACAGTCAGAGGAAAACAGTGGTGCCCCCGATAAACCAAAATTCCTATTACAGATGATTTGGATAGGAGATAGTTTGGTACTTTACATGGTAGCAGCTTTCTTGCTGTCTAGTATACATAGGTCATTACTACTGTCGAGTACATGTAGATCATGGAGGGATGAAGCAAATATGGAGCAGCAGCAACAACAAGGACTGCACAAGGGGCTGGTCTCCATTTGAGATCAATTATGATCGTCAGATTAGTCAGGGATATTCTCCCCTCTTCTGGAGGCAGAGACTGAAGCTGCATGCCCACCTGGTACAGCACTGCTTATGTGGTGCCATTCTCTGTGCTTCTCTGCTGGTGTCTGCTAAGGCTTGGCCTTTGTCCCCATCCATTATTTTACAGGTGATCCCATCTTCTTTATGGCTTTCACTGTATCTCTGCCTAGCTCTTTTTTCTTGGCCATCTGCAAATTCTCTGGGGACCGAGTTCCCAAATAAAACTCAGTGATGTATCTAATGAGCCTGGGTAGAGGCACGCTCTGCCTGGCTCCCTAAATAACCCGTTGCACAAGCCTGCAATGAACTCTCCTTCAGTTGTTACTGCAGAGAACACTACAGGTCTGTGGACAAGTGCTTCCAGAGAAGTTCCCTGTGCATGTGTGCTAGCACATTGCCCAGAACACTGAAGCTGTGACCTCAGGCACTACTGCTCACTATTTGGTACATAGTTAATAAAAGCCTTTCTTCCACATATCAAGATGTATAACCCCAGTGCCTGTTTTTCCCTTCTGCATCGAGGCTTTCATCAACCAGCTAATTCTTCCTTTGTAGGTATTCTCTTTCTCTTCATTACTCAAGTTGTACTATCTTCCTCCTAAAATAATGCAATTTCATTTTTCTTCCTTATGGTTCCTGTGTTGTTGACACTGTCTAGTGCACACTTGCATGTGAAATTATCTTTATTTGCTTGTTTTCTCACCATTTCTATGTCCTTAACCATCACAACACTTCCATCTTTTTGTATCCACTCTGAGCTCCCCATTCTTCACAAAACTCTATCATGCTTCTTAATATCTCATAAATATTCATTAATATCTCATATAATTCCACCCATTTGCATCCTGTCTCATGAAGGCCTCCGTCCTCTCTGAGTTATGCATTCCCCTACGTTCTTTGTCATATTTCTGGTTTTTGCTCCTAAAGATAATTAATTACTTTCTTATTCCCATTCTCTGTTGATCCTGTCCTATCCCAATAAGACTACTGTAAAACTCACCCAACAAACTTCTTCTGTGCAGGCCCTTCTGGCTGAAATGACCTTCCCCAAAGTAGCCTCATCTATCCTGAGAACCTGCATGCTAGTCTAAAATCCATTTAAATATAGGAGAATTCTACTTTCTTTTTAAAAAGTCTTTATAATTCATTACTTGCCATATGAATTCCTGACTGAACAGCTGCTTTCTGAGAGTTTTTGCTTCATTGGCATTTTACTTTCTTTCAAGTACTTCATAGGAATGACCTACAATCACCATCTCCAAAAAACCAAGCAGGTAACTGTTGCAGGCTGCAGTCTCTCTTAACAAAAATGCGTGCACTGTTTCACCTGTTCTTGTTGCCTACAAAATGAAAACAAGCTGTGCTCAGCTGCTGCCTGCCTTTAATTCAACTGAGCTGGAAGTTCTGGTGCAGCCTGAGCAACCTCTCTTAAGCCCCACCTTTCATTTGCCCTCAGCACCTGCATCCATTTCACACCTGATGCTGCTGCTGTCCCCTGTCACATATCAGACGAGCTCTGCCAGCTGTTTGGTTACCCCCTCACTGGCTTCACCTGCCAGATTAGGGGTCGGAGAGAAAATAAGGAATGATGTGGGAGAATTCGCTGTCTTATTAGAAGCAGCAGTGTTAGAAGTGCAGCTGAACTGCATCTCTCTTGTGCAGGGTCTGCAGGTTGTGGGTAACTTGTGCCCGACCTGAGGCACACCCTTGTCACACAGCTGGAGGTGCTGGTGTCACCTGTGGCAGTTGTGAGAGGTCACCAGCGAGGCACAGCAGCGTGCACAAGGAGCGGGATCTGCTCATAAGGGTCTGTGAGTAAAGTTTTGGTAAAGGATTTAGTCTGTGTTGAAATGAAACACCACTATTCTTTTTCTTTTTTTTTTTTTTCCTACACTATTCTTCTTTTTTTTTTCTTTCTTTTTTTTTTTTTTTTTTTTTTTTTTTTTTTTTTTTTTATGGCACACGACCTGTAACTTACATTTTGTCAAGAATTTCAGACACCTAGGGAGGTTAGTGTAAGTATTGCAATACATTGGAAAGGATTAATTGAGAAAGCACACCATTTGGTGAGATGTTAGGTCGTGATTAAGTGTTCTTTACTGCGTAGTCACATTTTATTACAACTTACATATGTTCAGAACACTGATAGAAAAGAAAGCATGTCACCTATTTACAATCACTACACATTTACATTATATTATTTACAGATAATGAATCTAGTAACATATATGAGCAGAAAATATAGCAAATATCAATATGAAACTGTACAGGGCTTAATCTCATGTCCTTTACTGTAGTTGCATTTCACTGTAATAATAAATACAGTTCTATATTTACACATTACTTTAAAAATCTGTTAAATGAATTTTAACAATTTCAAGTTAAAAATATCTGATCAAAATATTTCAAACATGCTTATAAAAATAAGTCACAAAGCCTTTAAGGACCTTCTGCAAGCTAGAAAAGTTCTGATAAAAGAAGCTTTTTTAAACTAGCCTTCAGAATTACATTATTTTGCTTCTCAAATTTCTTTACAAACTTCTTAAATATAGCAAGCTGAAAGGAACCTCACTGACATTAAGCAGAGCAGCACAGATGGACCTCAGTTAAATTAAAGCTAAGTAAACATGGTAATAGGTATTGTGCAATGGTTGACTGATCCTCTGTTTAATCCAAAGTGGTTTCAGGCATCGTTTCTGCAGCTGTGTGCTGCACTGCTTCAAAAGCCACAACCGATAAAGGATTAAGATAAGTATCCAGCTGACTTTATCATACATAATTTCAGAATTGGTTCATTTTTTTTCCCTGAAGGATGAACATGTCAGCCAAAGTCAACTGATGCCATCTGTAACTGCAAAACTAAAAATATGCCAGTGTGAATGGACAAGAAAATTAAGGCATTTGCACTGTTGGCAACAAATTCTTCATTGTGAAAATCCATCCTTGGAGTCCCAGGAAGTTTTATATACAGGAACAGATGAACAACAGAGATCATCTGTAACAGATTACCTTAATTGCTGGGCCTAGCCTAACCTTCCTAATGTTAAAAAATTAGTCTCATTCACCTGGAGGCTGAGTGGCCATTAACTGAGCAGTGAATACTGGGCTATTAAATGTTACTCCTTAGGGAGCTCTTTTTAACAACAACAAAAGTAGGTAAATTTGTGCATTTTTCTGTCTCAAGTGATCAGCTTACTTAAGCAAAAGCTGCCAGCTCTGAGAAAAGAATACAGGGATATCCCCTGATGGCTTGGATGAGGTCAAAGAATTATATTCTAGGTGGCTCTGTTGTCTGAGTTATTTTAGCAGTAGACTTGGCAAGGACTGAAGTCTCTTCTTTCTAACTAGGATGCTTCTGATGTGTAAACATATGTGCCTTGATTCAGCAAAGTATTAACAGATTTAAAGTCAGAGAATTCTGTTAACCTAATCAAGCGTTTTCCTAAACTAAAGCCATCAGAAGTCCTTGGATTTCAACAGCTGCTCCAGTATCTTTTTTGGCAGTACATCCAATATGAATTTAGAGATTTTTGGTGATAGTAATTTCACTAGCTAATGACCGTCTCTATCAACAATTTTCATCTTTATTTCTATGCTGCATATCCCTAATGTCAATTTCCAGTTAAGCATTTACTGATTCTCCTCTCAGATGAGTAGTCCTCTGCCTTCAAACTTCTGTATCCCAGGAGTAGCTACTTATAAACTATGATAAAATCACCTATTTCTTAAGTTCTTTTAAATTTATGATATTCATATCCTTTCCAATTTCACAATGCTCTTTACAACATGGGAATGCAATAAGTGTTCGAAATATCCCAGGAGTGCTTGCATCAGTGCTAAGAACACAGATCACACAACCTCTTCACTCCTACTTGATATTGCCTTGGCTAAGGATATTGGCTATCCTTACCCAAAAGGACATGGTGACCTCTAAACCTTCAACTGACTAGTGACTAAGAACTAGCAGCTTTCTAGAATCACTATTTCATGAGACAGAGATCATGCCATGAGCAGGATTACAGTTTTTGTTCCTAGATAAATTACCTTAAATTAACATTTCTGTCTGAGTGCCTTTGGTGTCCTTTAAAAATTCTCAGCATGCCAATTTTTTATATTGATGACTTTCTGTGTAGTATTTTCCATCTTCTGATTAAACAAATAATCTGTCAATTTTATCATCAGTAATTCTGGGAGTAATTTTACTGGCATGAAAGCAATTCAGGAACAAACTGTGCAGAACCTCATTAGAGAAATACCCATGTGACAATGTCTTGCCATTTACAATTGCATTTTAAATGTTTGACAGGATTTTGATTAACTTCTTTCACATCATGTTAATTTTTTAGCTTTTGCTGACAATTAAATATATTTTGTCAAATTAGATGACTTCCAAAATCCAAACCCAGTGCCAGTTAAACCATTTAATCAGCTTTATCAAACATGGAACTTCATTAAAGGGTATTCTGCAGAAACATCTAGGACTTGAACAGGACTACTCTTCCATTTAGATACCTTGCTGAACAAATGCCATACACAAATGCTTAGAAAAAACAATCATGCCACTGAAAAACTATTATTAAAACCAAATTGCAACAAACAGGAAAAAAAATAACCCAACCCCTGAAAACATGAGGTGATGGTTTGAAAAAATATTACAACTTTAATATGCTATTTTTGTCCTTGACCAACTGATGCCCTTTCTGAATAGTGCTACTTTAAAAGAGAGCAGCTGATATAACTGCACAAACTCTACCAGCTTTCATTTCCTCTCTTCATCCCAGCATTTCGGGAGCAGGCTGAGCAGGCTCAAGTATTGCATTTTCAGCCTGCCGCAAGTTTTGTCATTGTCTGTTTTCTGAGGTGTGTTGTAATAATTTAAAGGCACTCTACACTCGTATGCACACATTCACACTTACTTTCGGGATTAAAAATTTTGTAAACAGAGGTATTTTCTGCACTGTTTCTGCAACTAGCGACAGGGAACAAATGCGACTGACGAAAGACTGCAGCCTTCTGTCATTTGATAAGAGGGTGGCATTAGGGAACTGCTGGTGGGCATATCATATGATATGCTGGCACTTGTGAAGGTTACCAAGGCCTGTGTTGAGTCACAAGATTGTTTTTCTATGTCTTCTGAATTCACAGAGATCAGACTGGCATGTTTTGATCTCCTCCATATCAAAGTTTGCTTTCGCAGACTTCCCAAATCCTCCTTAAAATGTGGATTGAAAAGTATATAAAGCAGTGGGTTTAGGCATGCTGGCAGTGGGACAATCACTAGAAGTATTGACTTAATCACTTCTGGGCTGATAAAAGTGAGGTTTAGTAAGGAGGAAAAAGATAAGAAGGCCACAGGGCAATAAAGAATGCAATTAGTAAAAAGTAGCAAGGCTATATGTTTGACCATAGAGCAATCCCAAATGTTGTCTAGTTCTCCCTTTTCTAAACTACAGTAGAGCTTTGTATAAGCAACAGTCATTACCAGAAAGCAAAGGGAGTTCAGCAATACCAGCGCTACCATGTAGCCCATAGCAGTGGACTCTCCAAAGGGGAGTGGCAAACAAAGTGGAGAAACCCCATAATCACTTCCAGTGAGAAGAGGTATCACTGCAATGATTAGTGCCAACATGAAGCAAAAGGAAATGGCAATTTTTATGATAGCAGTGGAGGATTTTGTTTCAAACTTTGTAGCATGCTTTGCAGAGAATGCACGTTCGAGTGCAGCTAGGGTAAGGAGGAATATGGAAGCCTCTGAAGCAAAAATGGAGAGAAGGCCAGTTATTTGGCAACCAATTCCACTTTCCCATTGTGCTCCGTACTGAGCAAAGCTACCAAAAGTGGATGCATCCACGCCAGCCAGTACCCCCGCTGGCCAGGCCCATCAGGGCATTTACAATGGCCATTAAACCAATCAAAAGTTTTATGGAGGACATGTACAATGGAGACCTGAAAACCGTAGCAGACACCAGTGCATTGCAAATACAGGTCAAACCCACTATGGTCCACACTCCAATTCTGATCAGCCAGCTACCAAACAGATGGTCACATGGTTTGAAGGGACCTGAAATGCAAAAATAAAAAGGGTAAGGGAAGCCCATGTAAACAAAAAAACCCTTGTGCTTTCTAAGACCCTAAAGTTCATGCTTCTTGCAGATTCTCAGCACAGCCAAAGAGTGAATTTTAGTATAAAAAGGGAGCTGGAAATTTGCTCTTTCGCTGGAGTAATCTGAGACCTTGATAACTTGTTGCTAAATGTGTGATGCATATTGCATTAGAGGTGCACGTGTCTTTGTCCTTTGTCACAGTAGTCTATGGGTTTCTTTTCCTGCCTGGCAGTGCCACTGCAATGTGAATGTCAACTCTTGTAGTTTCAGGAAATGCTGTGATGTTTGTCAGTGTGTGAAAAAAGCTGAAATTTAGTTATCTCTAACTAAATTAAAACAGGTTCCTGACGAGTCCTGGTGATGTAATGGATGCGGACAGATGTACTTTGGCTATCCTATAACATGTCATTACACAGTCCAAGAAAATTGCGTAATTGTCCAAGAAAATTGTGTCTCTCTTTGCATTTGGGAGTGCTGCCTTTTTGGATCTCCTGTGTCTGAAATCAGGTCATTATGACTGAAGCTTGCTGAACACTTGAAGTATTCTCTATATACTGAGGTCCATATGCTGGGCAATTGAAGTTGAATGCTCTGCAGCCAGAGAAACATTATGTGCCTTGGCATGAGCCAGCTAGGCAAGCCCCTTACACTGGCCTGTGCTTTTCCATGAAGACATAAACCCTGCAGCTGAAATGACCTCCCTATAACTACAGCTGTTGCCATTAAGTAAGCATAATGATCTATTGCATCAGTTTGCAAGTTTTTCTAAGAAATTATTTGAAAAATCCAAGTTAAAATTTCTCTCAGGTCTGGTGATAACTTACCTTGAAGACAGCAATTTTTCAATGAACTTGGAACTTACCTTAAGGCCATTGGAGAATATGTGACAATTAAATAACTCTATTCTTTGACTTCCTGTCTTTTCTATTCCTCTTTATATAACTTTAAAAAATTTACTATTAGTTGTTGTTGCAAACAAGAATCATGGCTTAAAATGAATGCTGAAATACAAGTTCTCACTTGGTTTTTTTTTTGTTCATGTTTCACAATGAATAAATGGCTAGTGATATGGCTCAGTGTTTGCTGAATCAAACAATCAAAACTTATGACCATGGCTGGCTACATTCTACGATGACAATAACAGTGCTGGGTGTCCTTTGTGAGGGACTGTGTACACCGTGCAGTAGTGGTTGGTATTTCCTAAACATAGACCTAAACTGTGTGTTGTTCAAGTTGCTCATGTGTAAAATAACTCTGTGATGTTCAAAAGAATTACTTTAGCTTTGCAAAAAACTGAGAGAGCAAAGATTCTGCTGCCTTTATCATCTGTATCTTAGTAGAAGAGTCTTTCCTCTCTCATTTTCTTGATTGAGTATTAATTCTGGTGAAAAGGGGCCCAGAGCTTGGTGACTAGGGAAAGCTTGCTACACTCATAGTGGCTGAATAGTTTTGTGGAATTCAATGCAAAACTGTATATTATAGTGCAATGTATTTGTACTACAATCATCAAACTACTGCACATCATGTTGCTGTCCTACTATCTGATTAACAGTTTGTTCTGCATCTCAAATATCTACTAACACTGTCCCTAAATTCCTATCTGTCTGGCAGTTTCATACCTGGAGAAGGTGAACATTGCACTGAATGATGAGATTTCAAATCTTCTTCAAAGTCAAGAAAAAAGTCCTCAAAATCACGTTCATCTATTGGGGAGAGAAAAACCCAGAATTGTTACTGCAATTTTCAGGGAAAGTTTTTTAGTAAAAGTTGCAAAAATGCCTGTGGTATTTAAGGTTTGGTCTTATCTGTTTCCCTGTTGAACTGTGAGCAGAAGCAGACATATGCCTACTTGGTTTTGAATTAATGTACTCAGGATTATTTTCTATAAAAATAATCATGTACAGGTACATTCTCTATTGCCTAATTTCAGTGTGATGACTGCCTAGGAAGGAGTTTAAAATATGAATTCTGTTGTTGTGCCATACTACTAAGAATTAATCAAGTGTTCTGTGTTTCTTCTGCCATCACTAGCACATATTCTTGGCTCTATTCTTGCTGAACTCTGAGACTTACTGGTTTGCAGGGGCAGAGATAGCACAGAAAGCAACAGGGTGGCATAAATGTATGTGTGCCCCTACATAAGGGATCCAGTGACAGACCTGGTGCTGAAGGGGAAGGAAAATGCAGTAGTCTCGTGTCCTGCAGAACAAATGCCCTCTCTGGCAACCCTGGTTATGTGCATAGACTGGGGAAGAAGAGGCTGGAGAGCAGTGCCATGGAAAGGGACCGGGGGGTCCTGGTTGATGGCAGGTTGAACGCGAGTCAGCAGTGCCCTGGCAGCCAGGAGGGCCAGCCCTGTCCTGGGTGCATCAGGCCCAGCATCACAGCCGGACAAGGGAGGGGATTGTCCTGCTCTGCTCTGCTCTGCACTGGGGCAGCCTCACCTCCAGTGCTGGGGGGTGGTTTGGGCGCCACAATATAAGAAAGACATGAAGCTAAAGATATTAGAGAGCTTCCAAAGGAGGGCCACGAGGATGGTAAAGGGCCTTGAGGGGAAGCTGTATGAGGAGCTGAGGTCACTTGGTCTGTTCAGCCTGAAGGAGACTGAGGGGAGACCTCATTGTGTCTGCAACATCCTCACAAGGGGAGGCAGAGGTGAAGGTACCAAACTCTTCCTCTCATGACCAGGGACAGGACTCAAGGAAATGACATGAAGCTGAGCCACGTGTAGGTTGGATATCAAGAAAATGTTCTTCACCCAGAGGGTGACTGGACACTGGAAGAGGCTCCAAAGGAAAGTGATCACAGCACCAAGCCTGGCAGAGATCAAGAAGTGTTTGCAGAAGGCTCTCAGGCACATGGAGTGATTACTGGGGCTGTCCTGCACATGGTCAGGAGCTGAACTGGATGGTCCTTGTGGGTCCCTTCTAATTCAGCATATTCTATGATTCTCTAAGAAAATATGCCAAAGTGGCCACATATTTTGGCTATTATTCATCCTGAAGTCTGTGGGTAAGCCTAGGATTTGTTCCATTCTGAGGCTTGCAAGAAACTACATCTTTGCTGGCCTGCTCTTGTATGGAGTTACATACCAGCTGAACTACCCTGTCTCTCATATAAAGGGGAAGATTTATTTTGCCACATTATTATAGCGATTATTTGGATGAAAAGATGAGTGCATAAGTAAGTGAGATTTTTGAATGGCAGACCTAAAATAATGGATTTTGCTAAGCACAGGAAACTTAAATAACATATTATTAAGCAAGAGACAGGGAGAGGGCTACACCTATGACTGTAAAGACTTTTGGATTTGTTTAAAAGCACAGGTTGCTCACAGCCTTCACGCAGACTTAAAAGCCTAAGATGATGGTTACCTTGAATTTGTAACAGTCCAGAATCCTTTCTCTGAATGTCATCAAGGCTGCTATTATCATCTTTGTTCCACTGGCTGGAGATTCTGTAGTGGTTCTCACAAGCTCCAAAGGCACAGCACTGATAGGCATAAGGCATTTCCATGACCCTGCAGAAGAATAAGGCAGCATACCATGATAGTGGTTAAGCACCAGGGTTACTGCATTCTACTGCTCCTCTACAGTTAACACAAAGGAAATAATTTAAAAATCCACAACTGAAAGCAAAACCATCTCTGAGTAAAAAATCAGTCACGATAATGCAAAATGAGAATTCACAAATAAAATTCCTCATTGGAAATGCAGATGGTTTATAGGCTAATTTTAGAAAAAGCATACAGAAGTTTTCTTATGTGTTTTCATAGGAGACATGAAAGTGGGAGACCTATGTCTTGCTGTTGAGTGAATGTTACTCAGAACTGTATTTCTGCTTTTATGATTTTTAATGATTTTACTGTGTAAATCAACAGTTTCCCCAACAGTTACTTTCTTAATGGTTTCTTAAAAAAAAAAGCGCATCCAAAGATCACAATCTGCCTACCAGGCAAAAACAAAACACTTCCAAAATTGAATTTCTCCGCTTCAGGAAGAATGCGATCTTTTGGAAATCAAGCTTTATTCACCTCTCTCCACCTTCAACTCGTTTCACAGTAAGATGGCAAAAAGGCGATTGTTTCTTGTGCAGAAGATCAAGAAAGCAGTGTTCTAAACCAAAAGGTGAGTGAAATGTCACTGAGAGCAAGGTTTTACTTTATTAATTTTCTTAAACAGGAGAACAGTCATTGCAGGACACAGGATGCTCATTCTTAATTATTTTAAGACCGTTTTTATTCCTAACACTCATATATGTCAGTGAGTTCCAATGATTATGAAGGCTCCTGCTGTCAGAAAAGTGCACATTTCTGCTACACTGTGAATTTAATTCCTTTGCGGATGTGCAAATTCCAGGGGAGCATGGAAAAGCTACTCTCTGAGTTCTATGGACTACTTCTATTCCACAGATATATTTTATGCTTTGGAAGCAAAGCTATTTGATTTGCACAGCTCACCAACAACACATAGCAAAACCCAACAACTCACCTTAATTCCCAAAGCCCAATATAGCAAAAAGTTCAAAGAGAAAGAGGCGATTAGAAGTTATTCTGAATTAACTTAAAAGGAATAAAGTAGAACTAGATCCTCCTATCAGATTACTTTCAACAGGTTAATCATGTAAATTAACATAATGAGTGTAATAAGCAACCTCTAACCCCCTGGGAAATCTGCAGAGAAATCAAGCTGAATCAGGCCCAGTGCCAACAGGACTTAGACTTGTGCATTGGCCAAAAGCTCGGTACAAAGGGGAACAAACAGAATCTTAAGTTCTAAAGTGATTTTTTAAATTAGTGCATTTGGGAGCATTTAGGTTATATAACCTTACATTTCTGTTGGAAATTAACCACAATAATCTGTACTCTTGTACCCAATACAAAATTTTTAGGGTACTCAATAAAAGTTCAAGATAACCAAGATCCAACTGTCAAGCAACCACAGACCAGCAGATTCAAATATTTAATTTCTAATGCATTCATCTGCATGCCATCCTTTAACATAAGGAGATTATCTTGATTAAACATTTTTGAACACATTTCCCACAAGCCTTTCTTAAATAAACTAGTATTAAACCCATTGATTACTAGACTATCCATAGCTAATCATCTGGGATAAAAACAATCCAAATACCCAAATAGAAATTCCCTTTTTTTTGGAACAACAAAAACAATTATCAAAAGTAACGAAGCCACTGTAACTTGTGGCTTCAGACCTTTGGAAGGACATTGATATAGCTGGGGGAACGAACAGTTAGTGGATATTTTTGGCACAAGAGACTGACAGAAATATATTCTATTCTCTGATTATTCAAACAGATCTATGACAGATTTCCAGATCTTGGGCTCCTCCCGGCCTGCTGGCCTGTCATACACTGGAAATGTGGATTTCCCACATTGTACTGGTCCACTACTTTGATGGTGTAGCCAAAAATATTCATGGCTTTTAAATGATATTTAAAGACCAAGACTCCCATTTCTTATCCTCTCTGCAGGTATTTCTAACATCCATTCTTAAATCTGAACAGTTTATGTTTGTTTTTCCCCCAGCCTGTGTTATTAGGATATACACATAATCCTTAAATTAGCAAATGCTACTTAATCTGTGTGCAAAGCCCAACTGCACACAATGGCTGCAACCCAGAACACAGAGGACAAAACACACTTTGCAAAGCAGGGAAATAAGTATGAGATCTTCTTGGTGATAGAGGAGTTGTTTTTTTCCTCACAAAAGGTACATTTAACAAAAAAAAAAAAAAAGAGAAAAGAAGGAACTTTCAGGTGTACAGTGCTGGAGGCAGTGCTTTTTATGGCTGGTGCTTATTTGATGTGAGTGATTAGATTTGGACTTTGTCAAATTAAACTCTTAGAAACACTGCCTAACTTTATTTTTATATACTCCTTATCTTACTAATGATATCTGTATCCTTGATAATTTTTTCCTCTAGCAAGGAATGCCTCTTTTTTCTGTTTTTAGATTAAGCAGCAGAGAACACAAGGTCGTTTTCTCCCTCTCAAAGGTGGGGAGTTAATGGTGAACAGGAAGGCACAGTTATGATGAATGGAGCAAAGCACTGAGTTCTTTTCAGCACTGAATCAAAGCATCAGATAAAGAAGGAAGGAGTGGCTGGCAGCCTGACTTTGCCTCCTAAAGGCTTGCTGCAATAGGCTGGGCTCAGCTCTGCAGAGTGTACTAGTGCTATTGCTGATGATGGGGAAGGGGATGCTCAGCTCTTTGATGTGTCTGTTTTGATGAATTTAGATGAGTAGGAAGTTTTTATACAGGAATTTGTCTTTAATGTAACCACTGGCTAGTTACAACAATTGCAAATGGTGAAATTCCATTTTGTTTTAGATCTCTGTTTAAGTTTGGTGCTTGGTGCATTTTCTGTGCAGTGATCCTGTGTGAAATCTTGACCTCATTTTGATTTATGGTAAAAGTCATGCAGACTGTAGGTATTTTATCCAATTCTGGACTGGGTATAATTTGCTCTTAAGGATGTTAATTAACTCTAGATATCATACTTTAAATAAATTTTAAAAAAGAATTAAGTTAGTTTGACGCATCCTTGTTAACAATTTGCCCGGATGAAATACACTGTACTTTCATTTGAGTAATGTACACAATTTTGCTGAAGGGAAATTCATATAGAGTATAATTTGGAGAAAAGAATTTAAAAAAAATCTTAGTTATATATAATTCAGTTGAATAATGGATTATTCTAGGACTACTGCACCACCTCTTATGCCTCTAGGTCAAGGTATATGCATCATTGTATATTTGCCAGGTTGGAGTAATCACTTTTCTTGTGTTTACATCCTTTTAAAGAAATTTCAAATATTTTAGAATTGTCACCTGCCTCAGCATTTGGGCAAAGCCAATGAGAGAAGAAAAAGTATGGCATAAGCTTGGTCTCAACCAGTCATGATTTTTATGGTACTTGCTCCTTGGCCTCTGAGACCTGTCTCAAGATCTGTAATGTAAAAGAGGTTTAAAGCCTCTAGTACTTTGAATGCTAATGTCACAGTTTCACGCATGTGATGAAGTGACTGCCTAATTTCCCCTGTGACCAACCCATTTTTGGGTTTATTAAGACCTTTAAGGCATTGTTTCCTGACCTTGGAACCATTTTTTGCAGCTCTTATCTCAGTTTGTGTTAACATGCCATCACAGAAGTGTTCTAGGGTGGATCCTCCAGTGCTGTACAAAGAGCCTTAATCAGCTCCACACTTCTATTCATCATTCCCTTCCTGAGAACTCCAAACACTCCAGTCCCTTTCATTAATGCTCACATCTTGAGCTGTTTGTCTGCTCAGACTCTTGGGCCTTTTCCAGTGAAAAAGGCAAATCTAGTGAGAACCTAAGGATGGGCTCTCCGTCTTCAGAGATACTCAAAAGCTCTCTGGGTGTGGTCTTGGGCAACAGGCTTGAGGTGCTCCTGCCTGAGCAGATGGTTAGACAAGACAGCCTCAAAGGTCCCTTGCAACCTCAGCCACTCTGTGATTTTCTAACTATGTGCACACTGCTTAGCTGCTTCATATTTTCTGATACCAAACTTTTTACAGTAAAACATGATAAAGTATATGCTGCACTTGGCATCTTCTAATTAAAATATAAAAATGAAAAGGTAGTTAGGGGAAACTCCCAAAATACCCTGAAGTCAGAGACAAAACGCTCTTTGCTGTGACGCTGAAATAAGTTTAGCTTGTTATAGCGTTGTGCTGATAATGCCAAGGTCATGGGTTCAAGCTCCATACAGGCCATGGTCATCCAGTGAGTGGAAGAGCTGCAAATGATCTTTAGAGGACACTTCCTTCCTGTATCACAGAGGACCCACCGAAATTATTAGTATCAAAATGTGTTAGTAATAGTGGGAAAACATTATCTGAATCTTAATCAAAAGATTACAGAAAAATCACGTTCAAACATAAGAGGTGAAATCTTTTGGTCTTTCAGCAGTATATTCTTCCCTTGTATTTGCTGTGCTCTCATGATGTATAATGGGAGTTCTGTGAGCACAGTCCTGTAGAAGAAGGACATATCACTAAGCTGCCAGCGATATTGTTTTAACAGCTTTTGAAACATATCACCAGGAAGCAGATGTGGCTCGTACTAAGCAAGTACTGGGGTTAATATTTCAAAACCTTCATAGTTTCTTCAGTTGAAAGTGAGCATAATAAAAGAAGTCTATCATTTTTATCATATTTGCTTTAGTTTTAATGGCACAGATCAAAGACTGACAATACGAAGTAACATGCGTTACACACTGACACACCTTCCATTGCACATGAACACAAATGTGGCTTATTAGTTTTAATGATATACTCACTTGAGTTCTGGAAAATTTTCAGATGTTATCAAACTTTGTAGGGCATGATTTCCTGTTAATTTTAAATGAGTTAAACCATGTAGCCCCGTCACAGGAAAAGAGGACAAAAGGTTGGATGACACATCCCTGCGTAACAGCAAATAAAAATCAGCTTATGGTTTTCATTTTTTTTTCAGCACTAGAAGTGTCACATTGAAAAAATAGGTTAAAGTTTTCTAACTCAATAAAAAATGACTGCATTAAACAGAGGCCCCAGTGAATGCAGCAAAGCTGCAGCACTGCTCAGGAGTACTCACCTTTATGTCTAGCAGAAAGCTAACAGTAATATCTAGCAGTTAGTTCGGTCTCTGTTCCCAAATTTTGACTCAAAGCATTCATAGTGACAGTCTTGAGACTAGTAAATGAATTTAAAACCTTCTCCCTAGACTGTTTGAATTCAAAGGAGCCAAACAGCTTCCCACAATTGAGAAGATTCAGTGGGATGGTACAGGGCTGCCCTGAAAGCTGCCCAAGGAGCAGGTCAGGTGTGTGGGGAAGATGCGCATTTCAGGAAGGGACAGGTCTGGGCTGGAGCAGAGGGAGATGGCATTTCCAAGCTGAAGTTTGTCTGAGTGGCTGAGGGAAGACAGAACAGTGTGGATGAGCACAGATAGGTAACTTGGGGAAGGTAAAACAGGTGAATGAAAAAGTGATAAGTAATCAAGGAGATACAGCAAAGTAGTGAAAGAGGGGGACCCCAGAGGTAATGTTTTCTATTTTGCTCTCTCTCTCTCCCATTTACTCAATGAGTCTTTTCAGTTCCTCCTCACAATTATCTACTCTGCAATACTTCAGATGGGCAACAGTCAAGGAGGAAGAAGCAAAGTCTGACACAGTTGAAATGCTTTTACATACAGGAAAGTCTGGACTATACACTGAAATCTAAGGCCTAGGCATAAAATAAGGTATGTTGATGGACTGGGCTTCTACCTCTCTGGTTTAGTGTGTGTCTTCTTGCACACAGCACCATTAAAGAGCAGAGGTGAAATTCAGGTCCTACTGCAATGCTAAAAGTGACCACTGACTTGAGGGGGACCAAGGCTAGAGACTCCCATTTCAGGAAACACTGTGGTACACTGTGTTACTGTTTGTGTTCAAGGGCTCTTTTCTTTAATCCCCTCTGACTGCTGTCTGTTATTGTCCAAAGCTACAATTTACTGCTCACCTCACAAAGTAGGTAAGTCTGAGAAGGGCCCCAAAAGGGATATTATAGACAAAATTGTCTGTGTGGGCATTTGTCAGTGCACCATTCAGAGGGCTTTGCACATCAACAGAAATGAATACCTCTCCAAATTTAGGTTTAGCAGCTACCAGATTATCTGTGAGCAAATGCCCAGCATCATGTTTTTCTGACAACCATGCAGCAAGACTACTCCAGAGGAATTTTTATCATATCTTCCCCATACAGCCAATGCCTCATTGATTCATATCACAAAAGCATTACAGTGACAGTTGGAAGTAGGGAAAAAAATTAGTAAGCACTGAGAAGTGCTTGTGAACAAGGCCTGCAAAACTGGCTGCTGATGTTTTGATCACTAACTGCTCTGGCTGAACTTACTAAAGAGGAAAAGCTATTTCATTAAATGAGGAGCAATGAAATAGACATAAATTCTGGAAAAAAGGTTTCTTATTTAATTTTTAATCCAATTCCTGAGACCTGAAACACAAATTACAGGAAATCTTTACCACTGCTACAACAGAATAACTGCTAATAAATTGAATGATAGGAGGCAGATGCACTGATAATCTTCATGGGCCCCAAATGATTACACAGTGTTGTATGCAGCTTTGCTGTAATACCTATGTGAATTGAGGAAGTAGAAGGAAGCAGGCATTTAGATAAGGATTCAACAGACCAGATGATTAGAACAGAGAAGCCCTCAATTTCTGCTGGGGCACCAAGTTATTAAACTTCTGCATACTCTTGGAAGAAAAATGCAAAAAATTGAATGTATAAGATATTCAAATACTTACAGTTTGATCAGAGATGGTAAAGAGGAGAAGGCATTGGGATGAATAGTTTTAATTTTGTTCCAAGCTAAATCCCTACAAGAAAAGTGAGTATAAAATTACATACCCACTGAGCAAATATTTCAAACACTTGATTAGAAGGCGTAAATATAAAAAAGGTATCAATTACATGCCAATATTTTCAATAAGCTCCTGCATATCTCATAGTGCCAAGCATTTTTAAACTTTTTATTAGTCAGTTGGGGTGTTATTAAACTGGCTGCTTGAAATGTCTCAATTCCAATTCCTGCCACAGCCCAAGGCATTTCAGTCTGCTTCACAGCCTCCTAATGCAGCAGAAAGAAGGGTGGGTTATATGGACTAAGTCTTCTAAAACGTTCTCATGTGACTAAGAGCAGCAACCCATGGTCAATAGGCTTAACTTCATAATCTCAATTTTCACTGCCCCTGAAAAGTCAAAGAGACTGAAAGCGACTCTTAAAAAAATTTACGGCTTCAATTCTGCAAAAAATTCCAACCATGAATAATTTCTTGACAAAATCACTCCTCTAGCACCTAAGTCTGTGTGAAAACTGGAAACCTGCACATGACTGGACTCTACATCTTAAGATGCTGCTCTCTGTAAAAAGACTTCCCACTCCCTAGAGCTGATTGTAACGTGAACCTGCCAACAGATACCAGCTCTGGCCCAGTCAGTCTCTCTACTTCCACCAGAAACATTTAGAAATGACAGTTTCTATGGCTATAAGCTTAAATATTTTAATTCATTGCTGCAGGTGCTCAACCTCACAATGTTTGCTCTCCTTTCCCAGCTATGAACTCACGGTGAAAGACCATAGTGAGGAAAAACTGAAATAAGGATCTTTTGGGGTACATCTTGAGCAGACATTATGCAGCCCATGTTTTCTGAGAACCTGTGTGAATGTCTGTCAGGGGGTACTCACAGAGAGCGAAGAGCAGCCAGCTCCCGAAACGTGTCTGCTTTGATTTCAGCGATTTCGTTGTGATGCAAGTCACTGAAATAGCAATAAGGATCTCCTCAGTTTCAAAGACACTTGGAAGGCACTTTGGGGTGTTTTGGATTGTGCTTATGATCCACTTCAATAGTGTATCTGGGGTATGTCAAATCAGCCAGCAATAACCAAGTTAATTATACTCAAACACACATAGTTGCTTCTTTTTAAGCTTTTCAGAGTGGTTTAGCACTTACATTTTTTGGAGTTTTTTACATGCAGTAAAACAGGGTAAATCTTCCAGTAGGTTATAGGACAGATCCCTGAATTATACAAGAAAAAAATAGATTAACATCAAAAGAATGTTAAAAGAAAAAATAGCTTTCATTGTATACCTTCATGCTCAATTAAAAATAATTTCTTTTTATCCACAGTCACAGAAATGTACAAACTCACTTATTTCTCATCTGTCACATTTTGATTTCTAACTGAAGAGGAGAGAGGAGGGGAAAAGGCAAGATTTATTAACTCCATATCCACATTTGCAAATTCCTTGCACTGTCTGAAGATTTCCTGCTTCAAGTGTAGACTTCTGCTGAGTGTTTTACAGCAATGATATTGGCCATCTGGATTTATATAACAGATTTCCTATTTATCATGTGTAAATTCGGAGAAATACTTAACAATTTTAAATAATCTACTAAGCATATGAACTCATATTTTTTTAGGGAAGATCCAGTATTTTTCTGACAAGAGTCACAATCAGCTTCCCATTCTATACTTTTAATTAAGCAGTATTGCCTCTGATCCTTAGACTGCTACATCTTATAACTGAGGGAAATGGTCAAAAAATATTGGAACTAACTTTGAAATCAATCACTACATGGGGGAAAAAAAAACAACCTTAAAAAGACTTGAGCCAAAACTCAACAAATTACAGAATAACTGAAACATCTGGACTGATTTACAGTATAATATAACTAATCAAAACCAAGCCCAGGCAATTTGCAGAAACTGAAGGGGAAAAAAAAGCAACCAGACACCAGCCCCCACCACCCAAGAGTCACATCCAATGTGTATATATGTGTGCATGTGTGTGATGTTCAGAGAAAACAAAATGGGAAATTTGCATGTGAAAAGAATAGAGAAAAAAGCTTATGCCTAGAATTAGAAAAAAAATGTCCTTTTTCACAGTTATTCAGTATTATCACATGAAAGAGATTCACTTTTCACTTTGTTAAATTCTTCTCACTTCTCAAATTCCCTAAAACTGGTTCACCTCCACCTACTTAATCCCCTGGTAAAACTGTAGTTTCGCTGTTATTTTTTCCAAGAGGGGCATTTGGACTATTTTATTTTTGATTAGTGGAAGTTTTGCAAGTAATGACTGTGTGTGTCTTTAAGGTATTCTACTCTGATTTTACTCTGTAGAAAGGGAAGAATCAGTATATTTAGGGTGTGGGGGTTTTTTGTTTGTTTGTTGTTTGTTTTGATTTGGGTTTGTGTGTGTACAAAAAAAAGGTACACTGTGGCCCAAATCAGACATTACAGAGGAGGGTTCAAGTGAGCTAGAGGCTTTTAGGCCAAGGTAAAGGATGTTTTGTATGTCTGGCGGACACTGGTTATTCTTTCATCCACAGGTTTATCACTTAGGTCTTCTTAAAAATATGTTACCAGCTTGAATTTTGTACATACTGACACCCCTCCTCATACATGGGAAGAAACCCTGAACTTGACACCCTTCTCCCCTCAGTTTCTGTCAGAACTCCAGGAAATATTTTACTTGTTTATTTTTAGGGTCTTTTATCCCACTTTCTTAATACATGAGGCTCTTGGCAGCAGCAGAGGGCAAGTGGCTTTGTTCCCTATGCCCAGCTGTGATGAGGGAGCCTTTTAGGGCTGCTGGGATCAAACTCTTACAGACACCTTTCCTGCAGGTGAGCACACATCCAGGGAGCCTCGAGCATATTCACCTCAGTAGGATGCACAAATTGCCTTCCAAAGCACTTGGATGTGAGTTGAGTGTGTTTGTTTGTGAGTGTGTCTGAGCCAGGGAGCCCCTGCAAGGTCACAGTCTCCATGTAAGGCATGGGTGGTGGGTTCAGTGCACCAATATCCTCCATGGCACAGACAGAACTGATGTGCAAAGCAAAATGGGGACTCAGCAGGCTCATTCCAGTCTGGCAGCAGTGGGGAAAGAGCAGCTCTTGAGTACCTGAAATTGCTGATAAATCAGTTCCCTCCTCTTTTAAGTATTAGCTTGAATTATATATGGTAATACTCAAAAATAAAAAATGGGCATTTCCAATGGACAGTCCGACTCTACTATGAACTCTGTAAAAAAATTAATTACTGTATTCTTTGTTTGCACTCTGTTTTGAGATTATTTATTTTTTCTGAATGTTACAGTACATATTTAAACTTTTAATTCTGTGTGCAAATTTTTTTTCTGGCAGCAGACTGTCTTTTATCATTCTGGAAATGATTATATTGAGTCCATTAACTAAAACTTAATTTTTTCTGGAAACGTTCTTGACATTCACTCTGGTATTCAAATAATGCATTATAATTAGTGCTATTTCAATGCTGGCCAGAGAATTAATACCAAATAGATTCCAAGTGATGTAATACATAGAGGAAAGTGCTTTTGGCTCATTCTCAAAGAATTGGACACAATGATTACTTTCGTTAGTGATTAAGCAAACTCCAAGGAAATTTCCAAGCTAAAATAATATTGTGTATTTAATATACCAAATATGCCCAGCTATGTCAAAAAATAGTCTATTAAAACTTCCATCATCTACTTATGTCTGGTTGGGAAAGAAACTAAAAGAGGAACATAGCGAGTACTCAAAACTGCTGTCCTTACTTATATTTTCTATTTACTTCAATGAATTATTTGCCTTAGTGAGAAAAAAATCCCTAACTACTATAGGAGAGACAGAATGAATGAAAATAAGGTAGGTGTGTCTTTTTCTAAATAAAATCAAGAACCTTTTTATCTTTTCCTAAAAATATACTAAGTAAATATCTTTCTCAGCAATGTATGAGAAATCCTGATTGGTAAGTAGGTTGTAAACTTTTTAAATAACATAGGGGCCAACTCCCTGAGCTGAATTCCTAAGAAGTAATGTGATACACAGAAATAGCAGTAATTGGGTAATTTTGAAATCATAATAGTTTCATTTGTCTATTAATCTCTTGCATTAATGGCATGTTAATAATCTTACTGAAACGTACAGCACTTGGAGATTAGGTAACTGGTCACAAGCTGATTTGGGGAGAGAGGTGATCTGTGCTCCTGTGAGTGTCCTGTAGAAAGAATTTATGAAAAACCATTACTTTTTGAAGATTGAAAACCAAATTTTTTTTAGCACTTGCTTTACAATAAGTCAGTATACAAGAAAATAAAACAAAGCATAAATACTTCTCTAGCACTTACAAACTCTCCAGACTTGTAGTCCCTGTGAGATCAGGAAACTCTGTTAACTGTGAAGCACCATTTAAAGTCCTAAAATTAAAAAAAACAATTTCAATAAAATTATGGTGATGGAAGTGTGGGACAACTCTAGTATTACAATATAAAAAGAAAATTAAAATAAAAAGTAAACACATACAGAGTTCTTAGTTCTGGTAAGTGCTGAAACGCAGATTTTCCAACGAGCTGGATAGGGTTATCATAAAAATGTCTGAAAAAAAGGGATAAAAAGACATTTAATGAAAAATATTTTAAAATATTCTAAATATATTATTATACTATAATCAAATGAGTAAACTCTCTACAATGAATCACAGACTGCGCCCCTCTGGTTGTGGCAGAGGTCACCTTCTGAGCTTTTCTCACCCTCTAATCTATATTCACCAGCCACATGCCACATTTTGGACATTCAATTCGTCACTGTTTTCCTGTTTTAATGCCAGAAGCCAATCAACAAAATAGTCTCTCTTCCTCCCAGGTTTGTGAAGACAAAATTTCACATATGAAGAATTTTGTTATGACCTGAGACAAATGTAAGGATAGCACATGAAGAAGTCAGAACTTCCCCTATTCAGAGGAGACTCCCTTGCCCTCTTGAAGTCATGCTGCTTTTGCTCATGGAATATTACTCAAGATGAATAATTATTTTTCTTACACTTATTTTGCAATTTCTTAATTTGAAGTTGTCCATTAAGTTCATTTTCATGTAAGACGATGGGAATTCAGAATGGAGTCCATCAATAGTAATTTTTACCAGCTTTTATGTTGCTAGTAATGCTAAGAGATTTAGAAGTAACCATTCAAATAAAAGGTCAAAGGCCAGAGACCACTACTTGCTTCCCTTAATCAGGGCTTGAAAACTGCCATTCTTTCCACGAAGCTGGAAAGATACGAGCTTGTTTGCTGGATGGTGACGTGCTACAAAGTGTACTCGCAAAAACAGCTATTGACAATTAGCCACAAATATGATACTTAGTTCCACATTCTCTAATACAAAGAGCCATTGAAAAGATTCTTATCACTTACATTGTAATAAGTGAAGGATTACCCACGAATGCACGCTCAGGTATTGACTTGATGTTATTGCTATGAAATCCCCTACAGAGAAAAAAACGTTTATATGGCAAGGAAAAAAAAAGTCAAGACTCAGTCTGTAATCATAATGCACAATGATGGTTTTCTGTTTGTAGAAAGAAGAGTGTCTATATGTAAAGGTATATCCTTGTTTTCTGGAATAAGACAGAACTGAAAAAAACAAAAGCAAAGGAAAAAGAGGAAGAGAAGAGAAGAAGAGAAGAGAAGAGAAGAGAAGAGAAGAGAAGAGAAGAGAAGAGAAGAGAAGAGAGCAAAATTGCTGAACTTCTGCACTTCTCTACATGAACAAAACCATTCAGATGAAGTAAACTTCAAAGTGGCATTATAAAATTCAGGGTATATGCATGTATGTATATCAATATAATGTAAATATACACAAGTATATGATTTAAGAACATTGATAGTTAGATATTAATAATTAAATAGCTAACAATCTATTTCCCCCTGTGTTTGTTAAACTGCAACTGATTTTTTGCTGGATGGCACTGGTTTATCAAGGAAATTATTTTATACACTATATTGTAATTTTGATCCTCCCACAACCACCTTTTCGTTGAGATATTTTCAATGTGGATACAAACAAAATGTAATTGTGCCTGCTGGATAGAGAGCCAAATCTTTGTCTCATCATTAATTACTGGATTTCATTCATCATGAGTAATTCTCCATTGTGAAAAACAAAAGGAACAACTAAGATTTCAAAAGAACAATGATGATTTGTGTGGGAAACTCCCATTAGTTCAGTCGGGTATGAAGAAGGCTTCCCAGCTTAAATTTATGCATTACTAAGCCTCCAATTGTTCACTGAGGCAAGCACTCTTGGCCATTACTTGAACAGGTCCCACATTATTGGTTTTAGCTGTTTTGGCATTGTGCTACTGGTGATGAGCTTCAGAGCAAGGCTTTACATCCCTGCTTGCTTCGCATGCAGGCTCTAAGCACAACGAGCATCTCATCTAGAACCAGTAAACAGACTGGTTTTGAATGGGATCCCTTGCACGGCAGAAAAAACCCAAGGAAATGGCATGACTACCTCCCAGAGCAATATCTGCTACTAGCTGTGCACAAAAAGGTCACAGTTTGTGTTTTCAGCACAAACTGTGAGAGAGACACGAGGTCCCAGCCAGAACCAGCTGTACAAAGGTGGCCCTGCAATGAGCTGAGCCTCAGTGGGGCTGTGCTCCCACCAGGGCCTGTGGAACACATCCCCTCCTTATGGGATCAGCTCCCAGGGCCACACAAAGCACAGAACCACATGGTCTCATGTCTGTGCTGCATTTGGGATGGCAGGTTGCAATTTCAGACCCCAAATGTTTCATGCACATAGTTGATACTGAGAGGTGAAATCCTGTGGGGGCCAGTAGTAACCTCAGGCACATCAGGCAGTTTGCTGGTGCATTTGGTGCAAACTGAGTTACCCATTTTTGGCTGCTGACTCCAGAGGTCATCAAAAAGGCAATCCTTTGAGGTCACTGGATTTCATATTAATTATTTTATGGCATAAACAGCAGCTGAGGACATTTGGGCTGGGAAACTCATAGCCCTGCTGCCTCTTGCAGAGCTGCATTCTGGCAACACTGGAGGTGCTGAGCAGGAGTCCACAGTATCTGGGGGTACCTGCTCTGGAAAAAATCTCGGGTGGTGACTTAAAATTGACTTTTAGATCAGTTTGTGATGTAGCAGGGGTAAAACCATGTCCAACTAGTATGTGATTACTTATTTTGTTAAAAATCTATGCTGATAGTACCACTAACATGGTAAATAAGTCAAATTGAAAGAATTCTGAGCATATGCATAAATGTGTACATTGTGTGTATGATGTATGAACATAATTTAATTACTTTCAGTTTTTACTAATTCAACTGTTTTTCAAAATAAATTTGAATAATTTAATTTCATTGTTGATTTTCCTGATGCAAGCTATGCTTGTGCATATAAAAGTATTTATTCACAACATTACAAAGAAATTCCTACATATATTGAAAATAAATTGCTTTTAATTTAATAGAGGTGAGGGAGGGAAGTTGGTAAAATTTAATTAAACCTGATGGACTAATAAGGTTGTCATGCCTTCTTAGCTAGAAGACTAGTACATTGGATAGTTTGCAAAATCTAATTCTTGTGTTTGGGACTAAAAGTGAATTATTTGTGTTTGTTGTTTACTGTATTCCAGAAAGGAAGTTCCCGGAAAAGACCCACTGCACAAGGCAACATAAAAGTAAAAATTGTCAGAACTTGAATTGCCTAAACTGAACATTGAAAATTATTTTTTATGTATGTTGGCAGGGTTAGTTTTTCCTAGGATATCAGTTTTTAAGGATTACTGATAAAATCACCAGCATTAAAAAAAGAAATCACATACTAGACAAAACATCCTTCTTCCTAATATGAGCTCTGTACTTACAGCTCTTTTAGGTTTGTTAGTGTCCTGATAGCAGTGGGGAACTCGTCCAGACTGTTGTAATTTAAATCTCTGTGTGAAAATAGATATTATTATTTTGGTTATGCACTGCATAACAGATAACATAACACTGTTGGCATTTGTAATGAACTATCATGAGCTTCTATGCATTGAATAAAACATACAGCAAAAAGACAGGAAATCCTCAAAAGTGTATGGATATTTTCCAACAAAGTCTATTTAGAACACATTATCGTTCCTATTTTTATCAGCATTCTATTTTTAGTTACATATTAGCTATTCTGTAATAAAAAAATTAAGTAAATTCAAGTAGTACTGAGGGATTTGCTGTTTTATAAATTGCCCACCCTTAGCATTACATTAACAGGGATAAAAGTCTTTTAAAACAATATTCAATGGTTTTGGTGATCTGCACTTTACATGCCTAATACATTTCTCCATAAATATTTCTAACTGTATTGTTAATTTTAAGACTTGACAACAGTCAAGAGAATAGTTCTAACCATACAAATTGTAAAAATGATAGTGTAGCTATCACAGTGACCTCTGCTTTAAGAAATGCTCATGCTGTATCAGTAATTACTGTGATGCTCTCTGGCAATGCTTTGTGAGGACAATAGTCTGAAAAACTGGAGCAAAAGCCTTTTTAAACAGGCAGGCAAAACCCAAGCCACAGTTTACAATAGATTGAAATTGAAATAGTATCAGGCTGAAGTAATGTAGGCAGGAAACTGCTGTCTGAACTCAACAAGGCTTTCCTTCCTGCTTGTAAATCTCTCCTGCTTATTGACAAAAAGAGATTACAGGCATGTACGGTTTGGTTTTGCCCTCTAGTGATATGTGATTTCCAGACCTACGCCTCAATGCAAACAAATGATCTTAAAGCTGGCGTCCATCATTTACACCAAGATCTCTTCAGATTATCTTGAGACTATCTGGGAACTGGTCTGTACATTATGGAATTCCCGTGCTTGAGGCAAGTGCTGCACTGTTCTGTTGCAGGGAAGTGGCTGCACCTACATTTATTCCCAGGTTTGTGATTGTCCTCTGTGTTTTCATCTCTCTCGTGCCAGGTGGCTGGGACGGAGTTTGCAATTACTTATTCCATTGTTCTGTTTTTCCCCATTTGTGACCAAGTGCCATGTGAATATCACTTAAATAAACAAAACAAACCATTACATTTTCCCTCTTCCTTTCCCGTCCCCCTTTCCGGTGCTACACTAAGGGACTTCCTCTCAACTCACAGGCGGCTAAAAGTCCAAATTATAAAACTGCAATTCAGTGGCAAGGGATCAATGCAATCAAACTGGTGATAAAAAACCCCAAGGAGCCCAAACCTCCTTGCTTCCTAATCTCAATGACAGATGAAAGCAGGCAGTAAACAAACAGGTTTGTGGATGGGAAAGCTAATAGTCACCTTTAGACTAGAAATATCCATGTCTGAAACAATTTGTTTCTCGTAACTGGGTTTTTAACCTCTGTCCTGGTTGGATAAAACATCCAAAATCACTAAAAAAGATGCAGCTGACTGCAGCAGGTGCGGGAGGAAGCACATGCAAAGTTTTACTGTCCCTGTGGCATTCCTGGGGTCTGGGTGATAACATCTGTATTTGACTAACTGTAGCAAAATAATTTCTGCTAACCATTAGCACTGCATTCCTGTTTGGTATTTTATGTAGATTATGTTTTTTCTGGAAAGCTCAAAAATGTTTGAATTGATCTAAACAGGATTACAGTGGAAAGTTGAGGAAGTTTCAGTCTTTACCAGTGCTATTCTTTATCAGAGCTCTCTAAAGATGAAAACTTGGATACAATTGAAACATTTCACCCACTTGTAAAGCACATGTATACTTTGACTACCTAGAACTTTTGCTTTTTCCAGGTATAAAAAAATAAACCCATCTAATTTTATAACTCTCCTCTGTGGTAAGATAGTTTCTTAGTGTTAAAGCTTTTCACTGTGACAATTTCCCGATCTAGCTATTAGCTTTATTGATTGAACAAGACAAATAAATAGTACTAAACTTAGGCAACCATAGGTTCATGAATAGTCATTCCTTTTTCTATGCTCAACAGAGTTTTCAGCTGTCTTTCAAACAATTTATCAATTGACAATGCTTATTAAAAAGGCAAACTAATTTTATAGTCAAAAATAGGATTTACTACATAGAGTCATTGTGAACTATCACTTAGATCCTGTAGCGATTAGGCAAGCCAAAACCCACATTTGGCTTTTGGGCTATTTTTATTCTTTCAGAATATTAATGAAAACACTCTAAAAAAAAAAAAAAGAAACAAATAAGAGGTCAACTCACAATGTCTCTAGGCTGTGGAGCCCATCAAAGCATTTCTTTCCCAGGGAATAGATTCTATTGTTATGGAGATGTCTGCAGGGGAACATTAAGCACACAGTCAGGAAAGTACACTGCACACAGTGGACTAAAGCAAAACATTTTGATAGTTAAATCAAAATTAACTTATTTTCAGGCATGCATTGATTATATGCAATCATGCTTTTGCAGGAGCATGTATAGGTGACACCTCTACTGCTCACCACCCATTCTCCCAACACCTCTCCATTTGGTTTCACAGAAGGGATCTGTTTTAAAACAACCTAAACTGCTCAAAAGTGTTGTATCCTGTAGTTCCAGGCTGGGGTTTGCATAATGAATAGACATATTCTCAATGATTGCTAATTAGTTAAGTAACATGCCTGAAAAACTGTATGTGGGGTGTGAGATGTATATTTGGAAGATTTGTATTCAGAGATTGTTAGAGGGTATGGCCCAAAAGAGCAGCCATTGAGGAGATGGATAACACAGCAGACAGGTAAGGGGCATTAGGCTTGCAGAATGCAAAAAGACACAAAGCCAAAACACAAAAAGTTGTGTTTGAATGACTAAACCAAGTAATCTTAGAAGTGCTGTAATTTGCCTTTCTTTGAAATTATGAAAATCAGTAACTACTTCCTAAAATATTTAGCACTTGAAAGAATTTTTTATATTTTAAACCAATTCTACCCCCTCCTCCCTGCCACACATCTCAAGTCTCTGAGTTCTACCTATTTCTGTCTTTTAGATTGACATGGAAAAAGAAAAGCCACTCTGAGTGAAGCTCATTAATGTGAGTAGATTCAACTTGTAGCCACTTCAGGTAATTTAATTTAAAAAGAATGCCTTTTCCCCAGATTTTTCATTTCATTTTGTCCTCAAAATGCTACCCCTGTAGTAGACAGAAACTAAGGGAGGAGGGCTTTAAGAGAAAAGAAAGGCTGTGAATGAGTGGTTGCCAGGGCCTTCATTATATTCTGAAAATATTGTTAAAGATCAGAGGCTCTCTGAATGTTCTGCAGAACCTAGAGAAATTGAGTTTACCTGTCCATCAAAGTCAGGGATTCTGACAGCAAACTAAAAATGTTCTGTGGGTTTTTTCTTTTCTAGGAAGAAACCTAATCAACTCTATATTTTTAATGACTACTCTGACCTTTAATGCTTTAGTTAGCATGAAGAGTGCATCTTCAAATTCCAATTATGTTTGGATCTTTAATTATAAAGGTTTTGACTTGCTCCAATTGACCATGCACTTTTCCACTGTGTTGAAAGTTTGACACACTGTATAGAGTAGCAACCTAATGAAAGCAGAACCACACACAAAGATTTTGATGAGCCAAAAAGATCAGCTATTGTAGGTTGTGAGGAATGATTCAATTATTAATCACTACAAAGCCCAGATGATTAGAAATAAGCAAGGCAGAGCTTAAATAAGGAAATCTAACTGAGCAGAAGCAAGCATGGCATGAAAAGAAATTATTTTCTCCTGCATTTCTTAACTGTCCTCTTGCCACTACATTTCTGGTAGGGGTCTAGAGAACAATGTTCAAGGCAGTCTCTTGTCTTTTCCATTGCTGATATAAGTCTAGAAGGTCAATCAATCACAAGTCCATCCATTCTTTAACTTGAATGGGATTGGTATTTAATGTAAAGAGAAGGCAAAGGCTTTGCAGCACAAGTCAGGTGTTTATCCCCAGTTTTGGGGCCCCATGGAGGTAGAGATAGTGACTACAACTGTCAATGAAGAACCTTGATGTGTTCCAGGTTCAATGCTTACACTGGGGCTAGAATATGCTACCACATGCTAAGTGTCTTGATATGGTTTCTGACAGCCTGTAGAGCTTGATTATGTAATTCTCTCTTTAATAACGTTAATATTTTCCAAAGCATCCTGAAATTACTTCTCCATTAAGTTTCTCCAGGCAGTCTAGATTTTTTCCATTTGGTACATTCCCAGAAGATAAGAAGCTGAAACCATGATTCATAGTACACCTTCCAGATTTTGATGCCAGCTGTGCATGTTTGAGTTAGTTGAACCGGTATGCAAACGTAACCAAATACACAACTACACACACTTTCTATGACAGGAAATGCATATTTTTTCTACTGGATGGCATTCTTTCCAAGTTCCCCAGAAAGATTTCCGTTCATTTCCTGTTTCTAATCTTCTCTTTTTCAATCTTAGACAGCACACAATGCAGCCCTTCCTGTTTGTTTTGCTGACCAGATAGGGTGATTTTTAATTCCTTTGGATATTTTATTGAGATGGAAACTTTGAAGCTAGATCAAAACAAGTGGTTTAGCAAATGCTAGTCAAACTGTACCAAGATGCAAAAAAAAATCTGTTTCTCCAAGAGGCCAAAGCCCTTCAAGAAGATATTGTGTATAAAAAGCAATCAACAAAGCTTACAGAACTACCAAACTGGAGAGGTTTCCAAAGGCATAGTCCGGTATGTAATGAATTTTATTCAGTGCCAATGTCATTGCCTGAAGTGCCGGTAAACTCCTAAAAGCTTGGACAGGAATTTCTGTCAAGGAATTATCGTCTAGCCACAGGTGTCTAAGGGAGACCAAGCCATTGAAGCAGTTGGGGGGTACATAGTTGATGTGGTTGGCATCCAGACGCCTAGGAGAAGAAGAAACAGAGAAAATTGACTTCAAGAAAAGAAAAGTGTCTTTGCATAATAGCTATAAGAAGTTGTCACCATGAACATAACCCCAAAGGATGGGCATGGGTTGCCACTTCCAGTTTTCATTTCCTGGAGATTCTACATTCCCATCTTGCTTGCAGCCTCATCCTTGAGATCTAAAATTATGTTTACATGTCTGCTTGTCAGCTGGCTCTGCAGAAACAGTTCTTCTTTGGAGCCATCAACTCACCGAGAGCACACACTGATAATTTTTGAGCAGTCTCTCTAAAGACCAGTATAACTTTGTTTCCCATTTGTTTGAAACCTTAGAACAAAAAAGTGCAAGAAATTCATTCAGAGAATCTCTCCCAGAATCTACAAATCACTGAGCTCTGAGATAATTTGGACTTCCAAATGCTAAACACCCATTCCAAACCCCATAAATAGAACTCACTTTTGAGTCTCTGGAGGTTCCTGCTTTACCTTTTCTTTAATATTATGGAGTCATAGAATCACAGAATGAGCTGTGTTGGAAGAGACCAACAAGGATCATTGAGTCCCACTCCTGGCCCTGCACAGGACGGTCCCCAAGAGTCCCATCATGTGTCCAAGGTCATTGTCCAAACACTTCTTGAACTCTGTCAGGCTTGCTGCTGTGAACACTTCCCTTGGGAGCCTGTTTCACTGCAAATAGTGTTTTCCCTAATGATTCTAATGAGAACTGAAGTTCACATTTTTTTTAGTAGCAGAACATAATTTTTTTAACCTAGAGATTAGTACTACCAATGTGATGTATTTGTGTTGAAAAAGAAGTTACTAAATGCACTTCAGCTGCTGCAGAGCCAACAGAGGGAGCTCAACTGCACGTTGTACCTTTGCAGAGTCTGCAGGTGATGCTTTGTTCTTACACTTGTGTAATTAAGGATTAAAGCTAGCAAACCTTTTCAGATGTGGTGCTGCAAATACAAAGTCATCTATTCACCGGCTTTTGGTTTTCCTGTGTTTTGCTTTTTCATTGTGAATCTTTCAGGGAAAGATTTAAAAGCGCACTTCAGATTTCTGAAAATTTGTGAAACATCCAGCTGGGGATGTGGGCCCAGTGGGGATGTGATGAACTTTTTCTACTTTTAATGTACTGCAGTGACTTATACCTTTTCTATAACATGAAAGCTGTGCTCTAAAAATTTTCATGAAATTTTTAGAGAAGAGTAATTAAGTGAATGGTAAAACAGAAATAAGTTTAAATAGATGTTTGAAAATACTACAGAACAAACAGCCACACCTGGGGTACAAAGAAGTAATTCTGTACAACCTAAATTTGGTCTCTTTGAGAGAAATGCAATAGTCTTTGTGGTAGTCATACTAATCTCTTTATTTAAAGCTGCTTCCTCATTTACACTCATGTAAAATGTCTGGTCCATTCTATCTCCTGTTCCATGCTGGCCCTACCTACTTCATGAGAACAAATAATGACTGCTAAGGCTCCGTGCCAGGCTGGCAAATAACTGAGACAAGGTCAGTTGGAACAAATTTATAAGGTTCAGTGTCAAAGCCCTTGTACAATTAAATTTTCAATATAATAACTGACATGTCAGGCAGCAGAGACAGAGCTTCCAAAATAACTCAGTGGTCTGTCAACAAATGGGTAAGGCTGGAAATGTTTAGAAATACTCATGTTTTTCTTCCTCCTTTCCTCAGGCAACAACCATGTTATGCCTGTGTTTTCAAATAAGGTATAATTTGAATGAGTAGATGAGATTTCTTTGTGTTCAGTCAGAAGTAAATTTCTTCCCTGGGTGATGCTGGTATGTAAACTAAGAAGTTACAGTTGCCTTAGTTTGACAGTTTCCCTGATTAAAGAATGGAGGCTTTATTCAAACTCCATGTGCTGCAGTATTGCAGTTAACATCTCAATGTTCAATAGGAAGGCTGCCTGTGCAGCCCTGATGTCCCTGCTCACTCCATGGGAGTCACTCCCAGGATGGCTGGCTGTGTGGAGAAGCCAACAGTTACTTGTTTGTATGTGCCCCTGTGGCTGAAATGGCAATATTTCTGCTGTTGTCAGTGAGACCAGGATTTTTATCTTACCAATATTTTGTAGCAAATCAAGGAACAGATTTTTTTTAATAGCTGAAGTTTCCAAATATAAACCCACCAGTGGCTATGTAAATAAAACCCACAGAACAGAAAGAAAAACAGAACTGCTGTACTGTAAATGAAATTCCAGATAGTTGAATTATTGTTTAAATAAAGCTTGGAAGAAACAAAAAAGCTGCAATGATTTGTGCTTCAGGTTCTGTAACTGCATTACATATCCTGCAAGTACTTATAAGAAGTACTGCCTCAAGTGCTCTTTCGTTATCTAATCTTTTTTAAATTTCCAAGCACCGTTTTCCCTCTTGCAGATATTAAAAGGTTTCAGTAGTGGTTATGTTTCCTGTCATACTGTAGGTAATGCACACTGATGTAGAAAGGACTGATCAAAATCACCCTTTTCAGCCAATTGTTTTACATGTGTTGATCAAAGTTTTGGCACTTTCAGAACTAAACCCATTAACTCACAAACATGACCCTATTTATAACTGAAAAATATATGTAGATAACATGTGGTGAGTTTGAAAGCTGCTATTATATTCCAGAGAGAGCTAATTTAGGGAAACAGAAATACTTGATCTCTTCTGATAGGCAGCATGTAAATAAAGCAGCCACTATGAAATTCACCATGAGCTCACTTAAAATGTCTAAACCTTTCAAAGCAAATGCTTGAGCTATGTGGACTGTAACCCACTAGTGTTTCCTGTGACACACTGAATTCTGTGACCATATGCACAAATTATATTTAGAAAAGATATTGTCCATGTAAAATGAAAACCTCATTTACTGGTACAGACAAAGGCAGTTGCTTGAAAAAGATTTGATTTGCATTTCTTAATCAATTTAATATGAATGGATGCTAAGTTTCATGCAAGTGGTAGGTTTCTAAGAGAATATACATATATATATAAATTTTTTTCCCCATTTTCTGTATCTTTTCTCAAAAACAACCTGGGTATATTCCACAACCAAGAAATTCCTTAATATCTTGTTGGAGTGCCTTGCTCATTCATTCAGGTTTAAATCAAATGCTAGATAGGAGATCAGGAAGAAGATTTCTCCTATGCCATTTTTCCCTCTGGAATGAACAGCTGTTACATGGATTGCCTCATTTTGAATGGATGAGGGCCAGAATACAATGAAAGGTCTGCAGAAGAGGGAAGCCACAATGAAGTCAAGGATAAAATGTTTCTTTTGATGTTTAAGCTTAAAGTAGGAGAGGTAAGACCAAAGGAAGAGGGACTGCACCTAAGAGGTAGGGGAGGCAGAGAAGGGGGAGCACAGGAGGACTGATTTTGGGCATGGTGGATTAAATAAGGGGGCCCTTCTCCCTCTCGTTGCACCTTCCTCTTCTGACTCAGCTCTGTAATGCAGGGAGCCTCACTGAATTTTCTCCATGAAGTACGGAGCAGTGATGGACAGGGTTGTGGACAGGGCCTGTCTGGGGAGGGCATAAAGGCCAGGAGAGGGTCACTTGCAGCCCACCATCTTTGTTAGTGTGTTGGCACAGAGACTCTCTCAGGGGTTTGTTCACAGGATTGACTGAAGTACCATTTAGGTAATGGCAAGTGACATCTAAAGTAGCTTTGAAAAGTGGATGTAATAAAAATAGAGCTGGCTGTTGTAAGCCATGTTTTTCAAACTTGGTCTTTTAAGCAGGATATCCCCTTTGGTCCACAGGGGAAAATGCTAGGACTATTGTAAAAAACCTTAATTACAACACAACAGTCCAGCAATTCTCACATCTCAGTTTTACAGGACTGATACAAAGAACCCTGCATGGCAACGAGATGACCAAAACAGACAAATAACAAGTCACAGTTTAGGAGCATTTGTTTCTGTCCCACTGCTCAGCTTTACATAAGGAGGTTTCTGCAGCCCTGGGAGTTTCTCAATTCCTAGTGTTTCTCTTCACATTCAGATGTGCTGCTCAGGAATGTTGGTAAACCTGCATTCAAGATGATGAATGCTATCGCACTGCATACAGACAAGAGGCCAACTGCATTGCTATGTTTATACAAAGGTATAAACCTTGGCTCTGATACTTGGTACTTTCAATCCCCACAACTGGGAAAAAGCAGGGGCTAGCAGCTGTTGGGTTATCCCAGGAACCTGGCTGCAGACTCAGATCATGACCCCACAGATAGACAGGCATGTTTGATGTGTCTGGGAGTGTCACCCTCAAGTCCTCAGCCAAATGGCTCAGAGTGACCTCTCTTAGCCTCCCAAGCAAGCTGTCATCTGCTGGGGACAGTCCCAGGGGCATGTGATCTACCAGATGAGCCCCAGGAATACATTCCCCAGTTCAAGGCAATGTTCTTTGGCATGGGTCAAAAGCATGCCAAGGACTCTGTTAAGAGTGCAGCTGGGCAGGGGGCCGTGGCCAGAGCCTGGGAGTGCTCTGAAGCACGGCCTGCCCTGCTTGTGATTACCACAGTGGGCCAGTGCATGGCCCCAGGACCTGACTGGAAATCTGCTGTAAGCCCCTGTGCTGCCAAACACTCCAACAGCAGCTTCTTGCCTCCCACATACCCTGGCAGGCTTCAGCCATGCAGGATGATTTCTGGCTAGCAGTTCTGAGGTTGAGAAATTTGTCTGTCTTAGAGATGTGATAAATCTCCACGTTTTTGAGATTACTCATAAGACAGGAAAGAGTCAGATGCCTGGTGCCTTCTATTGGATGAAAGAAAACATCACCAGTTGCCTGGAACTGCTGATCTAATACAGACCCTTTGCACCCCACTTTGAGAGCAACTGACTGGTTGAGTTAGAGGCTGCACATTAAAAAAAACCCAGTACCAATGCATTTTAGGTAACCTTGCACATCTACCTTCCTCTCCTGGGTTATCAATCCAGAAAAATGTCTGTGACTGAGAGGGGTGGTCTGACACTGTACTACTGCTTGGTGTTTCAGTCACTCTTCTGTTGCCCAGTGCCCTGGGGCTGCAGCAGCCCGGATGGTGAAGGTGTGCAATAAACCAAGGAGACTGAAATACTGAATTTTGAGACATCTTTGTGTATGTGTAGACATCTGCATGGGTACAAACAACCTCAGTTTCAAATATGGGAAATTCTTCCTCTGGGAGTTTGTGGGTACCTGTTGAGGTACCAGCTTTCTTAAGAAGGATAATAGCTTCTGTGGCCTTCATTATCATGGGGTGTGACATGGAAACCACAACTAAGGCTCCTGTCTTTTCATGAAAACAGTTATTGGGAGAGAATGTAGCTTCATCAAAGTTGTTTGGTCTTTCAATTAAAAATCAGGATTATTAACAGAAGCATCAAATAATTGTTCAAATTTAATATTTCTGGAGAAAGAAAGCACTGGGTTTCAATTTTAAGCCTGAACTGGAAGAGTTGCAGAACTATGTGCCTTCAAAGTCTTCCAGTGCTTTTTTGGGCTAAGCAAGGAAACTTCTCTTGAAATGTCAAATATTTGGGAGAGTAGGGGGACAATGAAAAATCTGACCTCTTCCAGACAGGTAACTACTGAGATGAATTCTAGATAATATTTTGTGTCAAACCTGGTGTCAGCATCAGGTGGTATATAAATACTGAAATACCCTATAAATAAAATATAAGAAATCTACAAATCATGTTGGAAAATGCTAAAAAATTTCATTGACAGTGCTGTTACTTGTCGAATTACTTTACTTCACTAAACTGCAGCTTTGCATGTTGTTAAGGGAGAAAAGATGGTTTATTTTTTCCACCTGTCAACTGTTTAAAGTGTTTTGTGGGCTATTCTGCCCTACTTTCCACTGTCAAAGCAAAAGTCCTTTAAATGTCACAGGAATGAGAGTAAGTGATACATTAAATAATGCTTGCTTTGAAATGTTCTTTATGACTGGTGTGGCATGGGCAGTGAGATAGCACCCGACCTGTTCTTAATTTTGACTATTTGTGTGTCTGACAATGCAGCAGTAAGAGCTGTTTAGACATCATTAACAATGATGTCTAAACAAGAAAATAAATAGAATGGAAGTTTCATCTATAGTATTCACTGCAAAGGGTTGTGTTACAATAATCCAAATAAAAGAACAGCAGAAGCTTTTCCATATGCAATGCCAATTACCCTTTCCTCCTTTATTTAGCAACATTTGAAAATGGAGATCTGCAGTTTTTCAAGTGGCTAGTAATATCAAATATATATTAACATATTTGGGAAAAAAGTAAAAAAATAGTAATGATATGTCATTGCCAGTTTTTGACCATGCTCTGCTTGTTCAAAAATACTGAAATTATATGTCAATTCCATTACATAAAGGGTGAAATTAAAAATAAGATGATTGTACTAGAGAAACAAAGATACATATTTAAACAAATACCTGCATTAAATGAAAAAAAGTTTGACAGAAAATAAGCTTCTAATTAAAAATGACACTTGAAAAACACATCCATATTTATATGTGAGAAGTTATTGAACTATACATATATATTAAAAATCACTAAAAGTTTTCTTGATTTAAACACAGAATGGAGATATTGATGATGTGTGAAACACAAACTCAAGAGATTTCCTTCTTATAATCTGTTCTAAAGAAATACATTTGCTCAAAGTGACTAATAGGGATGAGAGCATTCAAGTGACTCTTTGAACCCTGCTGCCAAGTACTAAGTTGTGACACATCAGTGGTGGTGTGTTCCTCCTTTTCAATCAAGGTGTCTGCACAGTCTGTTGTGCTCGACAGAAATAAATGTGATTTCAATTGTTAGGACCAGCAACCTGGATAATTTGTGTTCACACTAGATTTCTGAGGAAAAATTATGGCCTATACAATAATACAGAAACCCTTCTGCTCAAAACCACATCTCAAAATTAGCATGTACTCATTACTTCCTTGATCCTCCTGCCACACAGGGAACTGGAATCCTATGCAAACATTGCCCAAGCTCTGGTAGCTGAACTCATTTATTAACCAAAGCAGCACATCGCTGGTTTTAGAAACTGAACTACAAAGACTTTTATAAAACTGAAGAATGTTTTAATGTTGTTTCAATCTTAGTTCTTTGCTTCAGAGACAGAAAAAAATGGTCATAATTTGTTTAGGTTTTCTCATGGATTTTTCTTGTCAAAGGTGAAATTCACAAATCTTACATGTTTTAACTTTTGTCCCTATTTCTCATTTTATAGTAATTATTGAGTAATATCTGCTGTCTGAATAAGATTGATCTGTTCTAGAGGTAATTCAAGCCTTAAGAAATTTATGAATATTTGTCACTCAAACTTGTCATATCATTCTACATACTGTCAATAGTAGAACTTGGACAATAAAGTGGAAGAAATTGTTGCTTGCTCCTGTAACACATCAGCTCTTATGGTCCATACCACAGGCCATTTAATATCAGTTAATGGTTCTACCAGTATTGGCACCTATACTGTCATTTTTAAGCCTGTAACTGGATAACAGGGAGAGGATATCATCCAGAAATACCCTGGATGCAAAAATTTGTGATGGATTTGCATTATGAGTGAATGTGGTATATTAGTGTGTGCATATGTACATATTGTGCACACATGCACAATTAAACATGGATACTTCTATAAAAAGGATTGTAACATAATCCTCTTCACATTTATTAAGGTATCAAGGCAGTTGCTATGGTTTGCCCCTTTGCATGACTGCCTTTCTTGAGGAAAAAACACAAAAGGAAGATATTTGAATCCCAACACCAGCTTTTCCCCCCCACATATATGCTAACTAAAGGAAAGGGTTAATGAGGCTTTGAGTAATCATGCCACCTGCAGACCTAAATATAATAAATAGAAGAAGTTGTTATCTTATAGAAATTGCTTTTGAGAAGGCTTTTAACCTCTTAATTACACTCTTGAAAAGACTCCTGCTATTTCAAAGGCTTCAAGAAATAATTCCTATTGTGAATCAGAAACCAATGCAAAACAACCTTGTGAACAGAAAATTCCTAGACTGTATGAAACAAGAAATTGAATCTGTGCACACCTTTATCTGGCAGGCACAACCCCTTTTAAGCAAACAAAAGAATAATAGTTTTCTTTTCCTCAAAGAGGTCTCTTTTGCCAGTGATCATTTTTCAGGTGATAGTAGTTTTTCTGTACAAACCCCTATCATTCCATCTTGGGTCTGCTAGGCAGCTGTCTAAAGGTTTCTACTGACCATTCCTTTTCTCCCTCTGTTTTAATTCAGTCTTTTAAATAGACTGCACAAATTCCAGTTTACTTCTTCAACTTCTTCACCCAAGGAAAAAAATATTTGCAACAAAGCCTGAGTGAGACTGTCATTTTGTTTAGCAACTGTACTGAAAATTCAACAATCTCTTTCAGAGTAACAAAGGAACTCTTGTTGGCTTGGCTTATCATGTTTTGGTCCAGAGTGTGTATAGAGTGATGTGATCTCAGCAAGATTTTTTTGTTTGTTTAGCAGAAACAAAACCTAATATAGTCACCAGACCAGCATTTTCTCATGACTTTTTCAAAGATCAAAGGAAAGAACTGTAACCTCAAAAGTATATGGCTGAGATATTTCTGTCTGTGTCTGGTCAATAAAGAAAAAAAGCACTGACCAAATAACAATTATAAGATAATTAATTCTTAGGGCTGTTTCACCTTTAGAAACCTTAACAAATGCTTTGTTTATTAAGGAGGCAAATGTAGTTCAAGACAGGCATAAGAACATGGGAGCTATTACAGTATAATGTGTGTCTGTGTAGTGCTAAGTTATACACAGATGACATGATTTTTCTGTAAATAAAATAATTTCATTACTTCTGATCTTCAGATTTTGGCTGAACAATATGTATATAAAATACATTAACCTTCTGGTGGAACTTCTTTACTACACAAAAAAAAAAAAAAATAGTTTGTTCAACATAGCACATTTCTCAACCAACACATCTTAACTCTAACCAGATTGGTACAGATGCTCATTCTGTCCATGCCAATGTCAGACTTTTGCTGGTGATGTTGGTGATCAGTGCACATTGTAGCAACATTTCTTGTGAAATCTATTTGAACTTCCAGGTTGAATTCTCTATTTGGATCTTGTAACGTTTTAGGAAAATAGTTTTATTTGAAAGTAAGTCTGTGACAATATAAGGTGGTCAACTAAAGCATAGAGAAGAGTCATTTGACATTTTCCTCTGAGCAAAGAAATGCTTTTCTGTTTTCAATCATCTAGATATTTCATGCTGCAGATTCAAAATCAGTATGCTGCTTTAGAAAATGTTGTGAGGTTTTTTTTGTATCAGGTGACAATACAATTTTGTGGGTAGTTCAGAAACTGACTCAATTCACTACATCCCTTGTTTAGACAGCAAAAACATCTCAGTGGTTTCAAAAAATGAAGTGCAAGTGCAACAGAAGAAACTCTTGATGCCCAAGTGCCTGAACAGAAACATGGCAGATGAAGTCCAGTATAGACAGGTTTCAAGAGAGGTGCTGAGGGAAAAGACAATTCCAACTTTACAGGACAAGTTCTTGAGTAGCTACTAACATGCTAGAAAGAAGTCCTGCAGTTGCAATAAGAATGAAAATAACAGCTTAGCATTCAGTAAAGGTTAAAAAAAATTACACAAAACAAAGTTTTGAATTAGAAGGAAAGCAAACAAAAAACCATCAATTTTTGCCCTCTATAAACCCATGGTGCCAAGCACTTTAAACATTCTGTACAGGGCTTATCTTTCCTTCACTCATCTCAGATCAAATACAACAAAACTGAAAAAGAGTTCAGCAACATGACGAGGATAACAGAGGAATGGAAAAGCTTCCACATGAGAGACAATCCTAGACAATCCTTTTACAGATTACATCTGAAAATGTGACTAATAGAGATACAAGAGAGGTATATAAATCTGGTGTACGTGAATACCAAACTGCTGCTTCCACCTGATGCTGCAGAGAACATCAAATGTGGTGAAAAGTTCCAAGTACAAATCAGAAGGTACCTCACCATGCTAGCTGATCAGCAGACATGCTGTCACAAAAAGTCATGAGTGTTTCACTGGCTCAAACTACAATTGTACAAACCCATAGAACAAAACCCTTTAGCTATCAAAGCCATAACAGACTCAGTGAGTCCCTGAATGCAAACCCCTGGCTGCTGGAACAGTTTACCAAAGCAGTATTATACTCTTTGCTGGACCTTCTTGTTTTCCTTTGGCATCTGTTATTGAAGGCTGGATGCTGGGCTAGGGCTTTTAGCAGAACCTGGTACAACCATTCTTATAGGGCAGAAGCACACCAAAATAATTTCATTCACACCATGAAGCAGCCAATCTTCACTCTTGGTCTAGCAGTTCTGGCAGCAGTTCTGTTAAAACTGAAGCTTGTGGACTGAGTCAGCATGGACAGTCAAGAGCTATAAATACAGAGGCCTGCCTGAAGCACAGAATATAATTAAGTATCCTCTAGTACACTTTGTTTCATAAGTTATTAGTGTTTTCCATAGTGATTAAAAAGAAAAAAAATGCACTAAATGAAAAAAAAGAAGGGAGTAATTTGGGATTCTTTCTCTTCCCTGGTAAAGAATACCAACAAGAAGCCATGTTTTTGACAGAAAGCATTGCAAGCCAATGAGTGTCTTCTCAGATGTTGAACCAGTCTACAATGCTGCAAAGAAGCTGCCAGTGTAATGAAATTACTGGAATGAAATAAATTGCTTTTGATGTTTAATTGACAGTACAATTCTCTTGAATAGCAGCTCAAAGAGAATTAAAAGAAAAAGTTGATTCAGCACCTTACAAAGCAATATTAACAGATAATAATTTGGTAATTGTATATTACTGCTCATGCAAGGTTGCAAATTGATTAACCAGGTATACTCACAGAGACTGCAGGCTGCGCAGGTTCTGGAGCGCTTCGGTAGGAACCTGCTGTAGCTGGTTATTCTGCAGCATCCTACATTGTGGGTAGCACAAAAGCCAGAATCAACACAGTAAAGATCATTTCTTTCTACTGTAAATTTCCTTCCAAGCTTACCTTCTTTGTACTGTTCTTACTTCAAGATTACAAAGAAAGTTACACAAACAGTCCATTCCCCTGCCCCTGTTAAAGGCCTGCTCTCTTCAAGGCAAACAAATACCTGCAGCATATTAGCTTTGATAACAGCTAGATATCAGCTCTGAGCAGGATTTTCAAAGCAGCTAAAGAAGTTAAAAGAATAAATCTTATTTGCTTTCAGTAGGGCTTGTAACTTCCTAATTGCCTTCAGTGATTCTGAAATTTTCATTCTCATGCACTGATATTATTCCCCTTCTGAAGTGATTCTATTCTGATAAAGCTTTGAAGGACTGACTCTTGAAATCCTTACTCAGGAAAATGAAACAATGGCAAATCAACTCTTAACTGTGTGAGACATTTATGATTTATTTAGAATAAAATTTTATCTCTATAAATAAACTGCTTTTTTTTTAGTGAAATAAATTTTCTCAAACCAAAGGTTGCTAGCAATGACTTGACAAATCTTTTTTCTCAAATATCACATCATTTACCTTACAAAGATTGAAAAATCACTTTCCACTCCTAAAGAATATTTTCCTCCTTTTGAATACAGTTTCATTCATACTACCTAACACCCTTGTTTGGACCAACTCCTACATATATAAATATTCTCTGTGGATAAGTCCAAAGTAGTACATGCTGCCTTCAAAAGGAGGCATATTCAATGGGACATTGTAAATGAAATAATTTCTGGCAGGCCTAAATCTGCTTGGGCCAATAAGAGCTAGAGCTTGCCAACTTAGAAGTAGGTGGAGCAGGAATCTCTTCATACTTCTTTTCCTGCTAAGTGTTTTTTCAGTAGAGATTTGTACAGTAGCACCAGCCCAGGCTTGACACTGCTTAAGAGGCTGTATTATTAGCCCTTGCTAATAATACAGTTTCTGTGAACTTTACATGGGCAAAGATCCCCTCGAGTGTAAACACTGTGAGATGTAGCCTGCTAGTAGTTTTAGTAACTATATGTACTCTTACTACTACAAATGATGCAATTTTGTAATATTTTTAATAATTTATATAATAGTCATTACTTTGCTAAGAAAAATATATGAAATGTGAACTGTTTTAAATTACATTGTATTGTATACAATAACATTTTCCCCCCATGTCTCTCAAGAAAAGGAAACCCCCAGTTTTGTGTGATCATGAAAAATTCAGCTGAAACCAGGACTTTTGAGATAATTAAAGAAACTATTACTGAATCAATTTTTACCTTTGATATTGTACAGAGACATTTACAACTTGATGAGCAAGTTGTTTTTAGAAGGCTATTAATGTTTTCCAACTTTTGTTTAGGATACTTTCTATGTGAAAAAACAAAGATTTAATGATGTTCATATGTATCTTCAATTGAATTGTTCAAAATGAGCTGATCAAAATATGCAATTTACTTGATCAAAACTTCACTGGTTAATTAGCTCCCTAGAGCATTTAGGAAATCAGAAATATATCAAACAACACACAGTTTACTTACAGCACTTTAAGACTGAAAAGACCAGCAAATGCTCCCTTAGGAATGTATGTCAAGCCATTTCCTGCAAGACGTCTGCAAAGTTTGAAAAAGGAAAAGAGTGAATAGCTTTTCTCTTCATGTGGAATTAATTTGGTTGCTAAAAAGTGCAACACAGCTATGTTTGAGCAACTGATGCCAGAGGCAGTCGTTTAAGAGCCTAGTTTTTTCATTAATACACTTTAAAAAAAAAAACCAACACCCCCCCCCAAAAACAACAAAACAAAACAAAACAAACCCCCAAAAAGACAACAACAAAAAAAGAGAAGTCTGTAACTTCACTGTTGATTCACTGAGAGCTGGACTGCAGCAAAAAAATTCAATTTCATTGCAAATTTGGCTTATGGTTTATAATTGAATTATTCATATTCTTTTCAGGGTTTAGAACAATCCCAGCAACCAAAATACAGACATAGTGACAACCACTAGCATCATAGGATTTACAGGCATGAACTTTTGGAATTGTGCATGCATGATTTCTATGAACATTTCACTCATTTGCACAAATATAAAAATATATCCACATTGCAATGATTAGAGTTCATTCTGAGATAACTACACGTAAAACTGCTGTGCTGATGGACTAACAGTTTTCTCTGTGAGCACATGTGTAATAGGGTGGCAAAAAGTGTATTTGTTAAAATTTGTAGGGCTTTTTCCCCCCTATTTCTACTGCATCTTGCTCTCAGATTGCCTGAAGGTATTTTACAGACCTAGGTAAGTACACCAAATAACTCTGTAAAGCATATTACTTTGACCAAAAGAAAAAAAAAAGGAAAAAAAAGGGCTGTATCATTCTGCAAGATTTGTGACTAAGAAAGAGAGAATCTATTTGATATGAAATAAGAGCATTTCCATGTTCCCCATCAGTGCGACTCCAGAGGATCCTGGAAATTACTCAAGGCCAGGTTGGACGGGGTTTTGAGCAACATGGTGTAGTGGAAGCTATCCCTGCCTGTGGCAAGGGGTTGGAATTAGATGGTCTTTAAAGCCTCTTCCAACCCAACCCACTCTATGATCTTGCATTCAGCCTTCTGACATCACAACTCAGCCTGAATTTGCTGTGATACCTGTACCCTACCTGGAAATCTCACTGGTGAGGGACAACTTCCTAGTAAAGTTCCTTTGAGTCACTAGGGCCCCAGTGTATACTCCTGGCTGACAAAACCCACAAACTGATGTGATGTAACCCCTTTGCAGAACAAGTTAAGCCAAGTGGAATTGTATGCCCCATCCTGCACACTAGGATTGCAGAGCCCAGCTGATGTGATACCAGAGCTGACATTTGATTCATCCCCTGGCCCCTTAGGAAAGAACACAGGACTAGTTCCAGGAAGTTCCTTAGGTACCAAGCTGCCAGAGAGGAACCTACAGTGCTGAAATAGGCACCAGAGATTTGCCAATACTGCTCATGGAGAAGGCCAAGTACTTTTGACTGGAGTCCTAAAGATCCAGCACTGACTGGTCCTTAAATGCTGTCTTCTTTGGGGGTTGAGTTTTCTTGGAGCTAACCACAGGGTCCTGTGCACACCTTGTTTTTCACCACTGCTTTCATACAGAAAACAAAAAGATACATTTGGCTACATGTTGAAAAAAAAAAAAAGAAATTAAAAAAAAAAAAAAAGAAAGAAAAAGAAAAGAAAAATAAAAGATCTAGATCTTAGCTTCAGAGATTTTTCAGGAATTTTCAGTCAGTGGAAGAGGTTCTTTCCTGTACAGGCATCCCTGCTGAACTACGTAACCTGTAATGTTGAGCTAGCTCTCTCTGTTACATGTTGTGCTCTGCAATGGCAACCAGCACCAGGCAGAGGTGCTGGGCTTGTCTCTCACTGCAGAGTGTAGTGGAGTCTGATCTCCGGACATCTGAGAACTGGGCACACGCAGCTGAATTCCTGCAGGCAGATATGCAAACGAAACCTGGTTTGCTCTTGCTCCAAGCTGAGGCACTCGCAGGCTCAGATGTGAGGGCCTTTTTCCAGATGTGTGAGGGCCCTCTGCAAGCTTCAGCTTTCATTCTGAACACAAATGGCAAAGACTTTTTGGTTGTTCTTGGATCAAGCATGTACTAGGTTAGGCACAACAGATTGTCCTCCTGGAAGTAAATGCCTTTTGTGGATCACTAACCGGTAGAGGCTGAGACCTGTCTAATTCTGATTTCAGTTCTTGTGATGAGATTGCTTAAAAGAAAACCTAAAGAGTACTTCACCCCTACAGCACCTTTTTGCTCTGCCATTTTAATGACATGATTGGACACAATTCTGGACATGAGCTTGGCATGAACCAGAAAGTTTCCAAAACCTTACTGGAAAAAAAAGTAAGTGCAGGTATTGAGATTTTCACTTCAGTTACTGCTGTGAGTGTCATATGGAAAACTTGGTAAAGAGCAGAGACCTAAACCCACCTGTCTGAAGACTCAAGAGCGTGCTCTTTCAGGCCTCCACTCCTTCTTCACTCACATTGAGGCAAAGCAAACTGCCCAACACACTACATGTTAATACCCCCTGTTTGGACTGAATACTCTTCACAAAGTGGGCTAGCTGAGAAAATCAGACCTATTTTAGAGCTCCTGGAGGAGGGCTGTGCCAATTACCAAGCATGCATCACCTGACTGTAAATGCAGGACTGTGGCAATGACACTGTGCAGCTTTAAATTTTTATTTCAATGGCTAAATACTCACTTTTCTCAGCTTTGGAGCATCTTTGTGTCTCCCCTCAACAAGCCTCAATGTTTGGTGTTTTTTGAAACTGTACAGCCGTGTTCCTGAGCTGTTCTGAGTGGTAGTTACCCAAACTGTTAAACCAAAATGTAATTTTTGATACTGGTGGTTTTTTTCAGACTCCAACCCTTTAAAAAAACTTTTGCTTCTTTTACATTTAGATCACAACTTCTTAATTATTAAAAATGTCTTGTACAAACAATTTAGATAAATGTAGAAAAAACATGTTAAACTCTTTGGTAGGCACAACTTCCATATTTACTCCTTATGAGTTTTTTTTCAACTTCAGGTCATTCTTGAAGTTCTGCTTTGAATATTTTTCAGTTTGAAAAGAGCTCTCACTAATTTTACAGACAGTAAATAGAACTATCTTATATGATATTCCTCTGCTGATGCAGCAGTAGATCATGCTCTTCATGTACAACCCTACGTACTTCAGCACAGGGTTACATTAAGCATATCACAAATGCCATGTATGGATATGTAAGTCCTTGTAGTTCTTTCACCAAGCAATCTGACAGCGTCAGGAAAGGCAGACATCTGGCAACAATTATTTTTGATGTAACAATGTTGTCTGGACTCATTTACCATGCTAAACCCTTTTCCATGATGCACTTTTCATGATTGTCTCTGGAACAAGCTCAGCAAAAGCACCTATCTATTTCCAAGACACACTATGAAACCACTTCTGGCACAATAGTAGCATCTTCTCAGCCCATTAGAATTCCCCATCACTGCAGTATTTGGTAAAAATCAGTAAAAATTATTCATTTGGATGGTTGTCTAATTCTTTTAGTATTCTTGAATAAAAGTTCGCATATCAGTCCTCTATGGCATGACTCAAAGCTCAGAAAATTTGATTTATTTATTCCTGATATTTTTTAATGTCTTCCTTTTAGCATTTTCTTGCTATTACTGCGTTTCTATTCTCAGCCTTGGCATAAGGGAAAATTCATCCCATTGTTGACACTACAATATGTATCAAGTGTCTACCAGGGTTCACTCTTCTCCACTTCAGCTATTTTGTTTTCTATTACCTAAATTACTTCAGGGAAGCTGCACAGTATTTTACTGAATTTTGGATGTACTTTGGATAGCAATTTTAGTCTGAATGGATAAGTATAATTTTCCCTGAACAAATGAAAATGGACACAGTACGTGTTTCGATAGTTGAGTATTTAGTTAATATTTTCTGAGAGCAGGAATGTAATTGGTTGTTTTTAGAACTTATATAACCAAATGGTTTACTCTTTTTGCTTGAACAATTTTGAATATCCATTTTTAAAAGTTTCATTTATTTTAAGCACATCTGACATTAAAAATCTCTCATATTAGAGATATCCTATTAAGTACATTCAGGCTTAAATATATCACATCTCTTTAATTAAAAAGTAATCAAAAAGGATCCTATTTTTTGCATTATGTTGTTTCAGATTTAGATTTTACTTGCACTGCTTTGAATAATCTTGCAAATTAATGGAGGCTGGACAAGTTAACAGAGAAGAGCCACCACATATCTCCTTCAGTACCTGTTACTTGCTATGCTTGGAGTCAGGATACTTTTGGCTGAGGCGTAGTTTTTATTCTACTGCAAGTTTCTTTCTAAAAGATGTAAAATAAATGAGCTGTGATATCTGTACCTTGACAGGTACACAGAAAAGCAAGTGACCTCCATGCTTCTAAATGACAGTAATTTATAAAATATCTTTCAATGCCACAGAGTTGCACTGGCAATCAGTGCTCACTGTTCGAATAGTTGTAGTGCTGGAGGTCATGTTCATGGTCTGTGGTCAGATCTAAGAAAAGGTGTGTCTGGCTCTCCTTCAAGGGCTCCCCATCTGTTGACCCCTTTGACATATTCTGACCTCTCCTGCAGTGTCATAGTTCTGAGAAATAGTGGTCATCCAGTCAAAAGAATATTCCCAGACAGGAGAACTAAAGCTCCAAAAATTATCAGAAACTCTGTTATCGTTTTCCTTTGATTGTCTGAAAAGAAAAAACTTCATTCATCAGAAGGAAGCAAATAAATATGAGTTGTGACTGAGAACAGTCAACTTTACATTTCTACCACAGTAATTTTTCTTTGCCAGCTCTAAACAGCTTTTTGTGTGGATGTTTTCTGCACCAGGACAAACTTTACCTGGTACCAAGCATCTCCTCTATAACTGCTGGGCTGAAGGTGAACTTGAAACACTACAAAATCTTCTCTACACATAAAAAACTGTGGCATTTAATAAAGACAACACATTTCCACTAACTAGAAAGAACCTGTGAGAAATCTAACCCATCTACTTCTCAGTCTGCAGAAGACATTGACAGCCACAATAGGGGCTGCTTTCCTTCTCTGCTTAAGTAAGATCTAGTCCAGCAAGTGCTGATCAAGTATCTGTGGAGCGTATTTCCAAATCTAGTAGTATCAGAACTAAAGAAAAGACATGAAAGGGAGGCAACTGTCTCCTTGGGAAAAAGCATATATTTACATTGATCAATATTCATGTGCTCTAAGAGGATTAGCACAATGGAGTTTTCTGGGACAAGTTACTGATCAAATATTGCAAGGTGTTGAAACATAGGAGAATAGATGACCCTGGATCTCAGTGTGACTCAACATATAATGGGAATAAACAATGTAAAAGGAGTCAAGATTCACTATTACAAAGTGAAACTGCTGTATTTCCAAACAGATACAATTAAGTAGAAATTAATCACACTCAAATTTCTGATAAATATATTTGACTCATAGTATTTGCCAGTAAACTATGATATGAATACCAGACTGACTCAATGTTTCTAGATTAATGCCAGTGCGTGCCCTTTAATACAGATTAGGTTATATGTCATTGCATCACTGTGTTGCATTATATTTAATCAGTTCCCATGTAGTGCAATAACCTACACAGAATGGAATGGTGAGTGCAATCTGAAATCTTCAACTGTGCAAAGATACAGAGGGATTTCTACAAGAATAATTCTGTGAACTAAAATCCTTTCTGTATGTTTCTGACTCTGCATTTTACTTCTGTTCACGAATTGGTTTGCTGATTCTATTTAAGGAATAAGAGCAAAGACTGCACATGCTAAGACAACGTTATCATGGATAGGTTTATATCCATATTATCTATTTCTGTATCTATATCTGTATTTATGACTAGATTAATATCAACAGAGTCACAATCCAGTCAGCCTTATATGTTTTTTTTGAAAAAAACTCATCACTTACTACTCATCACTTACTCCATTATATGCTCCAGCTAACAACCTCTCCAACAGAAAATGGAAAAGAAATCACATAGAAGAATCTTCTTTTTGGGAATATAAATTGAAAGTTCAGAAGGCCTGAGACAGTAAAAAACCCCAAAAGATGGGACTGTTCTGCTGTATGTGGTACCTTCCTGAATTTGGTGCTAAAACACTAGTATGTAGAAAATTCCATTAAAATTAATGTAATCATGGACTGTGTCTTTTATACCTTGCTTACAGATAAGAAACTCTCTTTTGTAATTTGAAACTTCTTTCTTAAAAGCCTGCTCTGCCTCCTCCAAGTGCCATAATTGTTCTGAATACGTGATAAAGATCCATGGTGAAATATCAGTCTCATTGAAGTCAGGGGAAAAATTTGTGCTGACACAAGTAGAAATGGGGCTCTCATTTGCATCCTGCCACAGTATCATATTTGCCAGTAATTTACTTCTCTCTGAGGAGCTGCACTAATAACACTACTATCAATCCTAAACCTACAACCCAATTTCTAATGGAGGAAATGGCTACTTGGGGAGGAACAACATGGAAGTATAACAAGAAAACATAAATTTCCAAATCTTTTTCTAGAACAACTTGTTCCAGTATAAAATATTGCCTTTATTCAAGGAAGAATTTATCAATCTTGAATCTTGCCTCAATTTTGTTTCTTGTCAAACTTTGTTAAAGGTACACAGGCACACAACTACACATATATTTAGTCCACTTATATAGCCAATATGTAATTTATATATTTTTATTTCTAATTTTCTTCAGCTTAGATATACATCGATAAATAGGTAACATGAAACGTTCCTGCTGCTTACATCAAAAAAGCTTTATGGCAATATGGATATTCATATAGCACTTAACCAAAGTCAACTAAAACATTGAGTTAAGAGTTTGATTTTATATGTATTAATGATTATTCTCAGGCCAATGCAATAGAACTGTATGAATTAATAGATGATTGATTGCAGTGTTAATAATTCACAGATGATATCAGCACATATTTCCAAATGTTTTTTAAGAGTTACCTTGCTAGCCTAGGAATTTAAATGTTACTCTGTATTTTAATTATCTTTTTATTTTTCAATCTGTCATGTTAATTAAAACTATAAAATTACATTAATATAAAAAGAAATGTGAGTCAAATTACCTATTAAAAAATCTGATGCTCAGAGAGATCAAAGAAGAAAATGTAGAGATATTCTCCTTTCTTTAAATGAGGGGAGAAAAGTGTACAAGTCATAATTGTGCTGCATATTATGTTTACTGCTACTTAGAATTTAGTTGGAAATTCAAATATAACACAGTCTGCTCTTGCTTTAGGGCCTAATTGCCTTTTAAAATGCATGTGCCAAATTCTCATAGGGTGTAAACTGGAATAACTCCAACAGACCTAAAGCAGTTGGAATGAAATCAGTGTGTATTTGATCTTGAACTGGCTTTGATGAAACAGATCATAGATTTTTGTCAGTTAAGAATATGGTTCAAAACATACTGTCTCTTTCTTCACTTAAAAAAGGCACAGACTCTTTCTGCATCCGGCATGGTTGTGATCCAATCACTGCTAAAGACAACTGATCTGTTCCTTTGTGAAGCTGTCCCTAGCCAGCACTGACAGCAGCAGGTGCTTCTGCTGAACAGGTATCCAATTACCTGCCTTCCAGTCGCAGCAAGGACAACTGTCAGGAGGGACTCCAGCATGGCCAGGACATCCCTCACTGCTCCCAGCTGTGGATCCCATGGACACAATCATTAAGAGGCAGCACTTCTGTGTTTGAAGAATGTTGTCATCAAATCACAACTCTCAAAACTATCTTAAAATTGTTAAAATTTCTTTCTCAGTATTTAAATGCTACAGCAAGATGGAGTAATAAATGGTGGATCATATACATAAATATTTCCTAGGCTGGGTCTCCCAAGTGTCATTTACAGTTCTGATGCTGGTTTTGGTTTTATCCCAGAACTGTCAGTATCATCAGAAAAGGCAGGAAATAATAGCAGGAACTAGCTGAAGTGTACTGCAGCACCCTGCAGTCTGATCAAACTGAAAATAATGAAAAATATGCTAGCTGTTTAGTCATTTCAGCGTGATAGGCAAGGAACACAAATTGTGTAGATCCAGGTTTTGAGATTGCTGTTGTTTTCTGAGTGGTTCAATGAGGCAACAGCAATTAATTACTGGAGGAATTCCATCTACTCCTCTTTGAAAATTCAAATAAACAACTTAGAGGGAAGAATTTGGTTCTACTGTGCTCGAGAACCTATTTGATATAAATGTGATGTGGTCTGAATTCCTTACCCATCATCCTAAGCAAGCGAAAAAAATTGACCCATGTAGGTACCGAAAGTTCTCACTGCACTGAAATTAAGCAGTCTACAAACAAGCTGAACTTTCCCTGACAAAAAGAAGGAAATTATTTCTGCATACTGGCTACTGCAGCACACACAGCATGTGTAAGACTTAAATTAAAATCCCGCCTCAGGAACTACAGATAATATAGCACGCTTCACCCTAGTTTAATTAAGTGTAATGTCACTATCTGTATTGATCACAGAACACAATAAGCACTTCCAATGATTCTTTTTGATGTTCTAAACTAGTTCCTAATGAATATTGCTGGATAATAAATTACAAGCACCAGAAAGCATTTATAAGCTACAAGCCAAAACCAAACTTCAACAGACACTCAATGAGAGTAATGCAGCAGGACTGACAAGGTTTCTTGGATTTTAACCTAGAACAGTTATTGCTTCTGCTTGCAAGCATATCTGAATGTTTGCAGTTTTCTTTTATCTTTTCCCTATCCCACCATCTCCCCTTCTTCCTCTTTACCCCACAGATGCAGAGCAGTTTCAGTGTCAAGGTTGCTCTGTGCAATTAGCATTAACATTTCCAGAATAATTATCCGTCTGCACAAGCTATACAATAAGCAATGCAAGCAGCTCGGATTTAGTAAGGCATTTGCTCTGTTGTTTTTCTCTCTCTCTCTTTTTTTTCCCCCTGTTCATCATCTTGTTATTCTTGTTAAGATGGCAAAAAGGGCAGTTTGGAGGATGTCAGGCTGACACATCCACATGGGCGAGTTCTTTGTTGTTACTTGCTTTGGTGGCATCAAAGGGATGGCATCAAAGGCAGTGAGAGCTCCAGAACACCAGGGCCCTTGCTTTGTGGATGTAAAGGTTACAAGCTGTTAGCTCATATGGTAGGAATCTTCTGTGATTGGGTTTGTTCTTAACCTAAACCTAAACCTAAACCTAAACTGTGCATGCAAAAACTAGGGGAGAAAACTTGTCATTCTTTCCAACTGATTAACTAGGTAAACATCTCCTTACTGTTTTTACTAACTTACTTCAAGACAACTGGTGCACTTCCCTCTGTCAGGACTTTGGGTGCAGCTCTATATTAAAGCAAAGTTGGGAAACCACAGTCCCAAGGTATGAACAAAATCAGTCTTGCAGCAACAGAATTTACAGTGTGCCATGGGCCATTTGTTGGGCTGGTGACAGATATTTCTCACTGACAAACACCATGTATTGAACACAGGGACACAGTCTGATCTGCATGATGCACACATGAAGTGAAGAAACCAAATTTGCAATTTATATGAAGAAGCTGAATTCACAACTTAGGTGTTAGATTGTGCATGGCTCTGAAATTATCTAGGAGATCACAAGTCATTTAGCAGTGACAGTTCTTGAAACTTTAGCTGATGGAGGTGACAAACCAATTTCCACCAGGACCAGCTCTGCTAAACCTTGCTGTGCAAGAACTGTAAAACTGGTATTGAAGTGACATTGGAATGTGTGGATAGTTTGAGACTACAGAATGATACTCTCTTTTTATTTTAGTTCTGCATGTCAGTTGCCAGAATTTTTACTCTTGCCTTAGGGGTTTTTAAATGTATGCAGATTAACCTTAAGGAAATATTTTGGTATTTAATGTTAATGTTCCAAGATTGTTGAAGTAAATTACATGATTCCCCCACTTTCTGAAAAAGTTTTGGACTATGGCTGCAGGACTTTCATGTTTTCTACCAGCTTATGTTATAGTTTAAAGTACAGAATCTGTTTTCAATGCTAGTCCTAATATGCCTACACCGGTACAAAATGAAAGACTGTACTGGACCCCAAGAGCAAATGCCTTCAGAGGTCTCAGTCCCACCACTCAGAGTCAGTGGGGAAAAGAACACCTAGTTCCCATTAACCCTTTGAAAACCTCTTTGCAACAAGAAAGAGAAAATGGAGGGAGAAGTAAAAAGAAAATACAAAACCAACCAGCTCATAATGGATCATGCCTGGTAATTTAGGACTTTTTCCACATATACAGTGGCTTCTTGACCACTTTTGGAGCGTAAAGGGATTTTAACACAAATAATGGTAAGATTCACATAATACATCTCTGCACATCTCTTACATACTGTATCTGCAATTTTGCAATTTTGTATTAGAATAAATTGTGCTTTTAAAGGCACTTTTGCCTGAGAGATCACTACAATAATGCCAAGATCAATCTAAAAACTTTGTAGATATATTTATTTGTATTCAAGATTATTTTTAAATAACGACGTGTGTCAGAAAACATTCTCGCAGTGTATGTAGATTGCAAATTATTTGGGGTGACTTCATTGCTTGATTTTGTAGAAAAGAGGTTATTTGGGACTGTACTGCTCTGTAGTAAAATAATTGTAATACAACAGCCTTTTGTTGCTCTTTTACTAAAACACCCAATTTAAGTTGCTGAAAAATAGCAATTTACTAAATATCACTTGAAGCTTTGCTTATCTGTGGAATGTTCCTGGGTTTAAAATTAAAATTAAAGCTTTATATATGCGCATGTGTGGGTGTCTGTGCATATATTTATGCATGTATATTTATATGTGGATATATATCTAGTTGGAGAGATTTTGTAGGTAGGTCTGATTCAAGTAGTTTTAAATCATTATTGGCTTTCTTCCTCACATTTCATTGAGACACCAATTTCTAAAATAAAATAGTTTCAGGCACTGCTTTGAAGTGCAAGTAATCACAAAATATTAGGTCTCCACTCAGATGTAGTTGCCTCTAAAACTGTTAAGAGTCCCACCCTTTAGATTTTTTTAAAAATCTTTTTTCCATTCATTACTCTAATTCACCGCTCTATTAGAACAGGCATTCTACATATCTTGTATAATGACATATGTCTAGAAATAATCCACATGAGAATGAGTCTTGGATTCGGTCAGACTGATAAATATCTGCAGTTATTTTGAATTTATAATGAAGAATTTGACTTAATGGTGTTGTACAAGTTCATGCAGAGCAACTTGCTGATAATCAAGGAGCTGAAACATACTTCTTTCTTGGTGGGAGTTCTGTCATAGATGTTTTAAGAGAATTAAATCTGAAAGGCCCATCATTTTCACAAATAGAAGATTTTGCTCAGAATTCATCATTTTGAGAGTTAGAAAGTCTCAAGTACTTCAACGTTTTCCAAAATTTTTGGAGGAACATGCACCCAAAAAACATTTTCAATGTGTTTTACTTTGGTGATGGTAGTCTTTGGTTAAGAATAAGTATCAGTCATAATCATCAGGTTTGCAAGAATGCTGCGTGTAGAGGTGTCTAACCTTGGCTGTAAAAGTGGACCAGACTTAGCTGGGAAGGTCAGAACTGGCTAAATAGACCTCTCATGTATGCCTCTGCTTTGGAATCAAAACAATTAGCTTAGCTGTTTTAACAAAACCTCAGTTCTTGAAGGATAATCACTTAATAGTATTGCCAACCCAGGCAGTAAGGATGTAACATTTAAGCCAAAATTCAGTGTTCAGTCACAAGCTTTTATCAGATATTTGAACCAGATCTCTAATAAAGGGATTGAGACTTTTTCAGCACTAGAAAAACCCTAAAAGTTGCATTTCAAGCTCCTGCTGTTGGGTACTTTAAAAAACAGATGAACATTTCTAAGGTGGATTTTAATTTTATGAAACATTGCTTTAGTAAAGATCTTATAAAAATCTTACTTCAACAATGTCTGAATTATGGGTTAAGTTTTTTTTCAAGAGTACCTTTTAACTGAGCCACACAAACAAAACACAGATTTCTCAGGTAAACTAGAAAAAAAAATAATGTGGATGGGAAAAAAAATTTCCTATGTATAATCACTGCTCAAAAATTAATATAGGGGAGCATGAGAACTGCAATGGCTGTTCTCCCCCACTTCAAAACTGAATAAAATCAAAAATTCCCTTTCCATTGTCTATACATTTTTCTATATAATACTAGGCTGAATTACCTTGCATGCCAAACAATCTCTCAGCACAATGAGAAGTTGCCTCACATCAGTTGCCTCCCATCTTCCAAGGCTTCAGTTTTTAAGCTTATTTTAAATACAAACTAGAAGGAATTAATGAAACAGCACTAAACTAATGAGAAATAGAAGTGATTGGCTGGTGTGAAACAAATGGAAGAGTTGATTATGTATAACAAAACAGAGTAAAAAAATAAATACCTTGCTGGTATTACCAGCAGGTGAAGGACTGGAATTACTTAATTGGAGCAGAGGCTTGTAAGAATAAAGGTTTAATATTTCCAGGGAAAAAGGTAGTCCCAGCACAAGGAGAAGGCAAGAACACTTTCAAAGGTCTTGATTATACACCAACACAACAGTTCCCCAGACAGTGACTTAACTCTTACAATTTGGGCCATTCACCTGCCCAGGGAGGTGGAGGCACCATCTCTGGAGTTGTTTAAAAAAAATAATGCATGTGACACTCAGTCCCATGGTTTAGTTGATAAGGTGGTGTTAGGTCATAGGTTGGACCTGGTGATCTCAAAAGTCTTTTCCAACCCCGCTGCTTCTGTGATTCTGTGATCTAATCATAAAGTGAAATAGTGAAGGTAACCTGGATGTGTTAGAATTTCCTTCCAGGAAAAGTCCAAACTTTCATTTAATTTCTTTCCTTTAATGGCCAGAAAGCAATTGGGTTGGCAGGTTTTAGTAAGATTATTACAACTGGCAGGAGATTGGACAAGCAAACAAGAACATGATGAAGAACTCCACAAGCAGGGGCTTTGAGGCATGATTCACTCCATATGCAATTAATATTGTTAACATTTGGTGTGTGACATCCCTCTGTGTCATGTTCCTGTTTGTTACACTATTTGAAAGTTGCACTAATGGCAAGACAGATATTGATAACCAAAGAAAAGGAATAAGTAAAGGAAGAGAGACAGAATAAAATTAAATAAAGCTTTCCAAATGGAAGCACTAAGAGTAATGGAAATAAGACCGGAAAGGAAAACCTGCTTGCAAATAGGGTATTGTCTGAAGTTAGCATACAAAATGGTTTCATATTTTTTGGTTTGGTTTGGGTAGTTGTTGCTTTTTTGGGTTTTTTTTTGGTTCTTTTTTGGTAGATGCTGACTGGAAAGACCAAGTGGAAAAATTCAATTGACAGTTAGCAAGGACACTGAAAGTTGTCAGTGCAATACCCACCTAAATTGCAGAGGACTGTACACATTCCATAGCTTAAAACAGATAATACCTTTGCAAGAAAGGTAGCACCATGACTTTGCACACATCTTATATGGATTTTATGGCATGTTAGCAGCTAAGCGCACTAAAAAATAGCAGGTTTTCAGTTCTAAAAACTTAAAAGCCACATTTCATAAAAGGCTTTTAATCAATTTTTAGAGGTGCTCAGGCAAATACAGGTGCCAGCTTTTTTTCACAAGATCTATGGTGCATCATTTATAGAGTCTCCATTACTCCTCAGAAACCTAAATTTTCTTTTAAGCCCGGGCCATTATAACTGGAGTCACTGCCAAATCCAGGTCTCATGAATGCACAATACTTTTCACTTTGGGTTAGTCACAATCACTTCAAGCCAACATTCCTCTTTTGATGTTGTGCTTGATCAGCTAGTTTTCCCAATGCACTTTTTCCCCATGGTGAATGTAGTAGATAGCGTAACTAAGCTTTTTGCAGGATTCTGCGCTCCACAGTCAGCCTTCAGGGATGCTAAGTTTAAGAGTAAGGAAACAGTAAATAAAAGTGATTAGGACAAGAAGCCTCCATACTATGAAATGTGGACTCAATTGTCCTTGACACTGGTAGAACAAGGCAGCAGGTTTTGGTTTTGATTACAGCTTTACTTGGGATTTTAATAAACATGAGCCAGTATTCAAACTTTTAATATCCTGCTGCTTAACTATTTCCAAAAAGCAATCCAGCTCTTTTAAACAGTCCTTGTTTAAAAATTTTAATTTGTTTGGCTCTGTCTCTGCTTAGAGAAGTTGTAGCCTCATGGTAACTCTTTTATAAGTTCATTTCCAGAATCACAGCAATTTTTTTTTCAGCTAAGTGTTTCCGCATGTGCCAAAAGTGTCAGGCTGACAGCTTCCCTGCACCATTTTATCTGGTTCCCACAGTAAGCAGGAGAGACAAACACAGGAATGTGTATAGCGCAGACTAGGCCCACCAAGGATACAATGATACTTACAGCTCTTCCAGGAAGCGCAGATTGTGCACAGGGTTTGAGGGCAGTTTAGTAATGTTGTTCATACTGAGATCACTGTAGGGGAAAACAGACAGAGACTTAATACGGCAAGCCACAACTGTGGCATCCAGCTGTTCATTCCACACATTTTTAAGTACTGCATTAATAAAAATTAGTTCCTCTGCCAGAATTGATGAATCATTATCTACTTAGCACATTAAACATTCCTTTTTCATATGAACACAGCTTTGTCAGACCAATACAGGCTGTAGCATGTTCCTCATTTCCAGAGATTTTTGAATGTTTTATCATGCTCTATAAATCAGCTAGAATACTAAACAACACTTTTAGTTGTCACAATTTTAATAAACCACTGTACTGTATTAAAATGTACTTGGAGTAGTAAAGGAAAATTACTATGCTTTTTGTTGTTGTTGTAGCACTGTAGTACACTTGGTTTACTAAAGTAGACAGACAAAAGCAAACATATACAAACTATCTGCATCATCCTTAAAATTTCATGAATACGGAAACATTTTGCTTTTGCCATACAGCCTGTTACATGGTCATACTGATCTGCCTTGCCTCACACAGGCACATCAGGTGTCCCCAAAACCCAACTTGACTTACAGAAATGACATATTTTCAAATAATAAACATTCCCTTTTTGAGTGCTCTTTTGTTACAGGTACTCAAATTGCATTAAATAAGTGAAACGAACCATAAAACAAGGGTGTAACGTGATCCTGCTCTGTAACACACTTCCTGGTGGGGTTCCATGGTAGTTCCTGGTACAGGAAACTACCAGCAATATCAGCTCTGTCAGAGCTCATTCAAGCTATGTTTTAGACTAAATTTCATATAATACCCTTTTATTCTTGCCTATTCACTGTTTTCCACTGTCTTCCCCATGCCCTACAGTATCACTATAACTGCTTTTCATTGAGCGCCAAGACTGTAAACAAATTGCATAATAAAATTCTGTGTGGACAATACAACTTACACAACTGTATCAAAATTTCTGTAAATTCTTAAAACAAAATTAGGAGTGACCTGCATATTTTATGCAAGCATTATACAGTAATTTAAAACTCCCCACTATTTAAACATATCTATGCATTTGTAGCAGTGCTTATAGTTTCCAGCTACTTTGGGTACTATTTAGATAACTTTATTTCTTCCAGCTGTTGAGAGCTTACAAGGTAAATAAGTTATCTGTACTTTGGTGGGTAGGCATCCTATTCCTTTTCCATCTAGTTCTTATTACTCACAGTCTGTTTCACATTACAGAATATATGCTTTTGGTCAGCATAGTTAATTTAGATGTTTGATCTTTTGGTGAATTTTAAAATGTATAATTTAAAAGCATACTTCACATAGAGATTTTAAAATAAAGGAAATGTGTTAATACTTTACAACAATTATCAAATCAATATTGAGTAACGTTTCTGCATTCACTTCAAAATCAAAGTATAATTTGAGAAATGTGTACTTATTAAATTCATTTTTTATTGTAACACTTTATCACCTAATTCTTTCATACTGTGTAGCAGGTTATTGCCCTTTCACTTTGATAAAGGCTCAAAGGATTTATTCTGGCAAAGGAACAAAAACATGGATTTATTTGGCAAAAGAAAAACTCATCCAGGTAGTGAATTATATACTACTGAATATTAAGATAAACCCAATATTTTGACAAGATCATTTTGATTATGATATTTTCAACACATGTCTTAATGGGTTTTTGAAAACACGCCAAATCACATTTTAGACCTAAAAAGCCAGCCCTGGTGGAAGATGGGAATGATTCGTCTTCAGACACACACATATTTAGGGCATTCTACAAACCCAGCATTAACCAGTGCTCTGGCTGAAGAGACAAACCTGAAGTCTGATTTTCTATCATATTAACTTCTGTTACTAGCAGGCAGTACTTGTCTGCTTGTATCATGCACAGGACCCCATGACGAACCAGTCAGAAGCAGTCTACCCAGACCCTAATATCTTAAGAGGATTAGAACAAGAGAAGGTGGCTTTCATTATGTGATTTGATGACCAAAGAGAAAATCAACAATAAGTGCATTTTCCTTAATAATATCTTTAGACCCCAGAGGTGGATTTGCCAACAGAGAACTGTTAGGTCCTATTCTCCTTTTCAGACTCCAGTCATGTGGTAAAGGATGTGTACCACATCATATGATGGAGGAGAACCTCTCCTTTTTCCCAGTGTACACTGCAGCAATTTCTAACTCTTTTTAAAACTACCAGTTAAATAATTTCCTTCTGTTAGATTGGTTAATTTTTTTGCCTCACATGATTCTTTTCTTGGAACATAACATACAAAGGCGTTTTTGTGCAACCGAACTATTAAACATTACCTATGCATATTTCACAGAATCATTGAATTGTTTGGGTTGGAAAAGACCCTCAGGTCATCCAGTCCAATCTTCAACCCAGCACTGCCATGTGCTTATCACTAAACCATGTCTCTAAGTGCCACGTCTACGTATCCCTTAAATATTTCCAGGGATAGTGGAGGTAACATGAATTATTTCCCAAGCTAACTCAATAACCTCTTTTTAAAGTAGCTTTAAAGATACTAGCAACGAATACACAGGACATTACAGTCTATGTTGGCAATGTGCTATTCTTGTAGCTGCAGTGGTTTGAGAATATAAGGCAGACTATTGTAGTGAGAGGTAATATATTTGATGAGGCTAGCTGACACAGTTGGAAAAACTGAGAAACTTTCAGGCACAGAAATCAAAGTTCTCTACTTCTTCCAGCTGTACCAGTTAGCTAAATAGGTGACATTATTTCTCCCAAAAAACCCACACATCCCTTACACTGGCAAAGCAGTAGTTCGTCTGTGCTCACAGTTTTTGGATTCAGAATATTCTTTTGTTTCAGAAATACCATGAATGAATTTAATCAAATTTTTGTTCACTGGAATAAGTGAGAGAAGAGAGACAAGTGCCACGGCACAAAGTAAGTTACATCTGGAGGGATGCTCAGCAGAGGTGAGACAAACAAAGAGTTAATGCAATGCAATCAGTCACTTGGTCTTGTGTGAACAATACTGTAAAATTTGGGCTTCTGAACAGAAATTCCTCACTGTGCTCTAGAGACAAATAAAGGAGGTTTTTAGCATTTTGGTTTGCTAGCATTTTGGACCTGCCAAGACGACATGGTTGGGATGAGATTTACAGCCATTAGCTAGATCAAGCACAGCTAACAGCCAGAAACAGCTAGGTGGTAAACTCTAGGGTTACATATCATTATTATGAAAACCAATAACAATTGCAGAGAATATGTCTTATGTCCTGCATATGTGATGGTTTCTTTCCTTCAAATGGGTTTTCTGATTTCTCCTTTCAGTGCTGACCTGTAAAAACTAGCAATTTGCTCTCTCTAGGAAAGAGAAGGGCATGAAAGCTGGCTTGTACATCAGCATTTGCAACGTAGTGCTTAAAATATTAAAACAAAGGTATTGGAATTTTAACTATCCTCAGTGGAACGGTTCTGATTTTGTATCAGATCTTGGTAGTCTCTTGCAAACTACAGTGATGAAAAACTTAGAAGTATTTGAATACAGAAAGCCTTTAAATAACTCAGTCTAACAGAACTACACCCATCTCCCAGCATCACAGCACATACAAATTCCACTGATGACAGTAGGAGCAAAATGGTGAGAAGATACCCTAAATTTACAACTGCTCTGAATAGAGACAACCATAGCCCCACCTTGGTGAAAACCACCATGAGCTGCCATATCATACTGAAAAGGTAATATGCTATTTTGAACAGTGAGATGAATGCATTGTCCCTTCTCCCATCAGCATTCCTGCAGCCTGTTTCCAGCTGCTGACTATAAAGGCAACACACCTTCAAATGAAACTTTCATCTTTTGAAAAGATAAGGAGCTTTGCTTTAGTGCCTGTTTTGGCAACATGGCTCACTGTAATGATATCTTATTTATACTCTGTACCAATCAATCACCATGCAGTGTCTCTGGTGACTTGTTAAAGGAATCCTAGATTTGATTGAATCTTTGAAGACCAGAAAATATTGAAAACTGCACCATGCATCTACCTGTTTTTTTTTCTGGGTGAGTGGATGAGTAAATGAGCATTTGCAAAACAGCATCCAAGAAGGCAAATACGACAGGTCTTTGTTTCCCCCAGTTTTATTGTCCGTGAGCAAACACACGGAAAAAACATCCAGTTACCATCTTAAAAGTGAGTAGTTCACAATGAATTCCAGAAAGCCAGTAAAACAAGTTAAGTGAATTAGTTCTTAACATATAATAGATGAGTCTGCAGGCCACATTACCACGCTTTTATTAACTGTTATTACAAGAGATGTTTCAGTGACTGTTCATCATGGAAGATTGGTTTCTCACATTATATTTATGTCTTTTAAAGGAGAACAAAAGTATGCCTAGGGATACATGCTAAACTTCTTCTAGGCTAAATGTCTATTATACTGAATGGTACAAACTTGTCTATCCATTCCAGGTCTAAAACAAAAATCCAATATTAAAGATAATTAATTTTGTAGCCAAATTATTTAAACAGTTGCAACCTTTTTGATTAAAAAAAATCAAGACTTATTATTGATTTTGATTCTTCTAAGCTTGCCTCATCCAACATGTATTAACAATTCTTTCTATGGAAGTCTTTGAAAGATAAAGCACTCTCATAAAATATTGTCAATAGACTGAATGTTGTCCCTTAGTTGTTACCAGCTGAGAAGAGTTTCTAAACTAAGACAATTTCCTTAATTCGTTTAGAACAAAATTTGACACTAGCTCACATGTAGTGACACAAAATAATGAAAACAGGTGAATCCTACATCTGCTCTTCCCTTGCTCTGCCTATTCTTTCAACACAGCACTCTTGTTTCTAGTACTGGCAGGATATAGGCAGTATTAGCTCCACAGTACAATGGAAGAACATGTTGGCTACTGACTGCATGGCATCTACTAATGCAAATGCTTCATCCTGGATGGAAAATATCCTCATATGCTACAGCTACATTAAGGACATAAACCTATTTGCCAACACTGTAGTAATAGAAGCTCCTGTTTCTTACAAATAAATTGCTATAGATGTTTTCATTTGAGAATATCAATAAATAAATAGAATAATAATTGCGATAATTTTACAGAAAGGAAACTAAGACATCTAATGCTAAGTGACATGTTCACAGTCAAACAGATGTTTATGCAACACAGAGGAAAGTGACACTGATGATGAGGAGTTGTTCAGCACTGTTTTCTTTAGATCACACTGTCCAATCATAGCATTTACACCAATTTACCAAAGTTCAATGCATAAGCTGTCAACAGACTGAGAAAAAAAGACTGTATTTTCATTTTAATGTTCCTAGATTACATTATCTTTCAAAGTCAACATGAAAATTGCTACTCATGCATTTGCATGTTTAATACATCTATGCAGAGCAGCACAGGACAGAGTATGAGCACACATAAATAAGCACTGTAAGTGTTTTCAGACAATTAAACCATAGCACTTCTTTTCATAACTAGCTTCAAACTTCATCTGTGATTCTTTGAAGGATGCTATAGCAAACAACGATTAAGATATGAATTTCCACTAAATGATTCACATTTGAAGAGTACACATTTGTATTTGGAAAAATCTTCTGGAAGAATAAGTAGTGCATTAGTAGGAAGAAGCAGTAGACAGAGCCATTATAGACATTACACAGAGTAGGAAATCTCACACAATCAAGGTATTCAAGTGGTAATAGGATGGATATTTCTGCCCTTCTGCATATTGATAATGACAAATGCTATTATTAAGTATTTAAGAATCCATTACCCTGTGTAATATTCTTTGCAATAGCAAATTAACAGCTACAGATCCCAGGCTACAGGTTTACATGGAAGGGGTGTAAGGCCAAAAGGGAATTGATTGCTTATTATATATTACAGAAAATTTTGTTACTTGACATTGAAGCTCACTCCTTCCAGAGACCCAACTCCTCTGAATTGAAACATGCCCTGCAACAAGCAAATGATGTTGTGTGGTCATGTGCAGTGAACCTACATGCCTGCACACCTCACAGAGCTTCATGCCAGTAAATAGACAGTACTCCCTCTGCCCATCTCACACCCTTCCTAGTCACACCGGTGGTGCTGGTTCCAGCCACCACAACTGTCAATAGATATATACGGTAAGGATCAAGCACCTTGAATTTAGGGAAACCTCAAAGGTGATCCAGTAAGGTCAGGAGGGCTCTGTCTACATCTCTTCTGTGCTGTTGTATATTGGCCCATATAATACTGGATCCTGGCAAACCAGGCTGATAGGTCACATCTGGATTCAACACAACGTAAGAAAATGCTTTGGCCAGACTTTTGCACTCCCAACACCTGTCACTGAGTTCCCCTGATGTCACAGACAGCAAAATTTGGCTTATTAACGCAGAAGCTCTGTAACAGAATGATTTTAAACACCATGCATTATTCCTGAACACAGGCAATTCTTCCATATAAACAACCATCAAAGTCTTACTTATATCTGGCTGCAGAACATTTGTAAAGCAAACAATATGTGCATGATTAATCTTTTCAGGAAACAATTTTGCCATTCAGTTTATCCAAGACTCCAGCAGAGGGAGCAGGTCAGAGCAAACAATTAGGGTCAAAAAAAGAAAGTAAAGATCAAAGATACACACCCAGTGCTGAATTAATCTGACAAGTATCTGACATATCATTTTAGGTAAAAAGATTCTGTCTCTCTCTTTTTTTTTTTTTTTTAAATATCAAATTCATGATGCCCACTAGATAAAATTAACCATTTAATTTCAAAGCTGATTCATGGCTGTTCATTTGAGTTGAAGACTCAGTTTGCTAAGGAATAATTACCAGGGTAATTTACAAAAACATTCCAAGGTGTCAGTAATTTGCTGTATTTAGCTCACATATTAAAAAACTTGAATAACTAAAAGAGTATTTTATAATACAGAAGCCAGCAGAGGCAGTTAATAGAGGACTGGATGGAATTCCTCTTCCACCCATGCCCACAGATTGTATTTGTACATTTTTACTTTGTGAGTTACTGCATGTTTCTGCTGCACACAGATTATATGAGTACTGCATACATGATTAATCTTGTTCAAATACTGAAACAATATACAACAGGAAAATAATATCAGTTTTTATTGTAATTTATGAAGACAACTACTGGCATATTTATTGTGTTTTTCATTACTTGTTTGTTTATCAAGTACTGTTTATCTTATTTTGATGAAGAATAGCACAATTAAATTGACAAGATATATATATATTAGATGTAACCAAGTCTGGGGAAAAGAAACCCTTGGTTTCAGAATATTTTCTGTCACTCCAGATGTTGCTTATTTTTACAACTATTTGCTACATAAATGACAAAAATACTTTTTTTCCTTTTTATTATTTTTTGGGTTTTTTGTTTTCTTCTCCTGAATGATTGAACACATTCAAACATTTTAGAAACAGGGTGTCCACTTTTCTTCTAATTCCCTGTCTATAATTCCATCCTTCTGGTTTCAATGAGGCTGTTTCTAAGTTATGGTTATTTATATGAGAGGAGAACATGAACAAAAAGCACAGCATAGTTTGATTACTGACATGCTACACCTTGTCTGCAGCAGAAACTAATTCAAAATATATCTGAACTTAAACAAAGATTCAAATTATAACCCTAAAGTTACAAATTGCAAGTTTCTAATTTAACTATTACGGCTCACCAGTAGTGAATTGGTCTGAATATCTAACCATAAATTATGTACAGCACAGATTATATGTTATGTAAACCAATTTTAAAACTCATCTTCACCAAAATACCCAAGATAACTTCTGTGAGCCTGCTGAGAGTGAAAATTAATCATGATTAGCCTGATTTCATTTGTAACAAGATACAGTGTAAGTAATTTATTTTGTGCATCTTAACTTGCTTCAACTCAGTTCCACAGCATGGATTTGAAGAATTTAAACCCAAAGAGCTTTGACAGCAACTACTATAAACACATTTCAACAGTGATGGTGTAAGCATGACTATCTGGAGATCTGTGCACAACAGATCTGTGCACTCAGGGCAGGAAATACATCTACATTGCACAGTGCAAAGGTCCCCTAGGTACAGCTGAGTGAGCTGTGTCCAGAGCAGGAAGATGCATTACCACATTAGGTGTCTTCAGAGAGACTAATTATCCCAGGTACAGCAGGATGATGCTATGGCTGTTCCAATTTTACAACACCAGATCTCTGCACAATGCCACTTTGTGTGACATAATGTAGCAGGTGTCATGGATATATACACTGGGTATTCCCAAAATAGCTCACTGCAAAGTACACATACTCTGGGTGAAATTCCGATTCAGTAAAGGAGATGGCAAAAATAAAAGTCAGCATGAGTCCATGCCTTTAATCTCAACTGATCTTTTCTTTTCTAAATAATCTCAGATGATTTAGCAGTAAAATGCTGGTAAGCTTCTTTGCTACTCTTATCCTACAAGTTTCCATTTTCCTATGCATTGGTGCTGAATCACAGACTCAGAATCATAGAGCTATTTAGGCTGGAAAACACCATTAATATTATGATGTCCAATCATTTTAGCAGAGTACTATCACTTCTGCTTTTACTACCACTTAGTTGTACCTGGTGTTGTTGAACAGTAATTGAAGAGTTCCAGCAAAGAAAATGATGCTATGCTACATTACACCTACTAGAGTTCTACTTTGAAGTACTGATTTGATCATTTTTGTGCTGTTGCTTTGCTGAAAGAATTTTCTACAGAATCTTCTCTTTATTGCATGGACAACCCAATGGATGTCATATCATCAACATACACAGTTTCATTCAGTGTTGCTACCAAAAGAATTTCTCCTGATCTCTCCCCTAATCCAGAACTGTTCATTCTTTGTAAAGATGCTGTTTAACCAGAGTGGGCAACTAATCTATATTTAAAAAAATATCCAGCAGGAAAAAAAATTGGTTTTAATAGAAACCAATTTTAGTTTCCTGAATTGGTTCACTACGTTGATGCTTGTGCCTCCACAAGCGTAAATACAGAGGAGAAACACATAAGAAAGATGAAGCAGAACTGGTTTATTTCAGTTGGAAGTTTTGGCTTGAACTAATGCAGGCTGATCTTATACCTAGGATGTAAATATTGTAAACATTCCTCAGACATAGGAAGTTGTGGATTTTTTTTTATGAACATCTGCCCTTTATGTCTCTGACAGAGCTTGTTTGCTGAAACACAAAAAGCATTTAGATGTGCCAGCTCCTGGCTGGCTGACAGTCTCTTCCAACACTTCCTATAGAGCTCAGAGGAATGACAAAGCTGTCAGATCTTTCCCTGAATGGTTGAACATACACATTTCTGCAACAATAAGTGCCAAGAAATACGTAGCTTGATTCTTACAAAGATAATGCACATAAAACCACTGTATTTCTCCATCAGGTAATGATTTATTTTTTCTTAAGTAATCAAAATTCATATTCATCATTAAATACCTTTACATGGACTGGTATAAAACAGTCTTAATATACATAAATACCAGATGCTTAATCCTATACTGACATTACTTGTATCTAGTCTCCATACATTTTCTTTGCTTGTAACTGATCAGCTGTCCTTCAGATAGGCAGACTACCGAAATACCTGAGCTAGCTTTAAACAATCACGTCAAGGAGCAGGGTTGAGATGTTCTAAGCCGCCCTAACAAGGAGAAATCTTCAGTAGAGAGACTTCATGTTTTGTATTGGGCTGGCACACATTTTTCATGTGCTTATACCAGCATAATCATAGTAGAAAGAGCTGCACTCTTTCTAGTATAAAAATGTGTTCTCTTTTGAGAAATTATTTCCTTTTACAACTTAAATTAATGGGATCAGAGCTTTACAATTAATATGTAGAGGCAAAATACTTCAGAACTATTTCTATTGAGCTTAGCTGGGCTGTTCAGGGGATAAGCCAGTATTTAGTAGGAGCAGAGGGAGCACCCTGATCCAGAAAAAGTGATCCCTGTTTCCTTCCTTTTATTCACAGAGCTTACATAGTCGACTGTTTGGCAATCTCATTTTGAGGGCAATGACCCACACTTCTTGTGATTGTTACAATGATCAACAGAAAATCTTTTCAGGGCAAGCAACTAACTGGTGCTGTTCAGCCTAATCCTCTACCCTGCCTCTGATTCAGGCTTCAAATATGAGTTTTGGACCTTCCTGGAGACAATATCACAAAACATCAGTAGCCAAAACAAACCTTTACCAAATGTAAACTGTTGCTGCCAACTGTATTGCACCTGTGTGCACATGTGAAATAGTGTGTCCTTACTGCACCTGTCTGGTCTGCCTATTTTGCTCACAAAATGAACTTTCCAAGATCTCTTTTTCCATTCCAAATTATAAAAATGTTGGAAACAATCAGTTGTCCTGTTATTCACAAGTCTTAATACCTCTAATACAGCAAGTCAATGTCAGCACTAGAACAGTGCCTGGGGGTAAACACCTGGCTCCACTGGCAGCAAAACTCCCAGTGACTCCCATGGATGGAAGACATCATCCCAGGCCTACCAGTTCCTAATGGCAGGTTCTACCCAATAGGCAGTATTTAATGGTTGTGGAAATCATGCAACAGCATACTGGCTTGCCTGAAATAGTGCATGCAGTACACACAGGTTCATGGGGAATTTTTCAATGTATTTTTTTAACCATTTTATAATTTCTAAAATCTGTTGAAAGCAAGACGTCATGTAGGTCAATAAGGAGTGGAAAGTGTAGCATTTTCAGCTGTTACAGCCTTTCTTTGTTTTCTGTTTGGTTGTCATGCCTTATCCATTTTTTTTTTTTTGGTACTTAACTTTTCACTCCTGGTGTTTTTTCAAAGTGATGAGCTGATTCTGTCAATTTTCCTTTCTCACCCTCTCTTTTCCATAGTCTTTGCTCCATTTTTCTTTTACATCAAGTTCAGGTTTCCAATCAGCGCCATCAGAGAACCAGAAGGATTACTCAGAACAATGTACATTGTGATGGAGCGAGAGACCGAAATGTTAATGGTTAAAGGCTCAAACAATTGGCCATTTGCAAAAAGCAGTGGATGTTTTGGTGACAGTGGGCAAGGTAACAGCCCAGGTGCAGCGGGTGTGAGCACCAGAGGATGACCACCACAAATCAACCTTTGTTAGCAAGAAGCCGGGATTTGAGCTAGGAAGAGGCTGATAAGCAGCAGATCCTGGGAAGTGGGGTAATGCTTTTTATCATGTCCTTCTTTATGCAACTGGTTCATGTGTAAAACTTCCCTCTGGGGGAGAGATACTGGGACATTCACATGTAGGTCTGAAGGTGTTTATCTCCTCTGATGGGGCATATTTGGCTCAACTACTCTAATGAGAGGCAATTGTCATGTCTTAGGTGTCATAAACCATCAAAGCATCCCCAGAGTAATTTCTAGGTCCTTCCACCAGAAGACTGCATGTGATCCACAGTGTTGCATCCGACAGTGTAAAATTCCACTCCCCCCCACCCCCAAAAGGAGGTACCTGGGCATTCCCACTTGAACCTCACCATTTCTTAACCCATTGAACTTTGTGTTTCATGGGCTTCCCCCACCCCTGGCAGACCAAGAATGTGACCATCACTTTGATCAGTACACATCTAAATTGCAACAATCAAGTTTCATTGCTGGATCCGCGCATGGTACTATCTTTTTACTCTTACCCTTTCTTTCTCTCTTTCTTCTAACTTCTCAAAATATATTATATATTGTAAGCTAGACAAAAAAATTCCAGTCAATGCCTCGTAAGTGCCACTTATCCACATATCTGGATAAGTTCAAGTTGCCTAAGTTTATTTAAAATTTACCAAGTACCTTATTCTACCATAATGCTCTAAAGTTTGCAAGTAAAAGTTTGGTACTGAATGTCTGGAGAATTGTTTTCTCCTGAGCATCACGTAAAGTGATTCAAACAACATTGCCCTTAACATGTGGAGAGGAGTGGGATGTAACAGATGGTTCCTTCTGGGTGAAGATGCACCATCCTTTTTTAAGAACTTGAAGCCTTAGAGAATCTGGGAGCTCTCCTATAGGTTTAATTTGCTTTGCAATGAACAAGTAGCACAGATGAACACCACAATACCCAACTGCTACATGATATTGGCTTCTTATGACCACTGGTCACCTCACACAAAACAGTACCTGCCACACACTGCTACTGCTGCTCTCCTTCCCCAGATGGTGGCAAAATGGATGCCAACATGAAAATGGTGCAGATAGAAATGAAATATGGGACAGAAATCAAAGCACTAAGCAGAAGCAGGTCTTCTGCTGAGATGTATTGTCCTATTTTCCACATTCTGCAGAATCAGTCAGCCTTCCTTTCCCTTTATGAGGAGTTTGGAGTTGGTGGGATGCACAATGATGTTCTTCTTCACACCACACACTGGGTATAAAGAGACTACAGCAGCTCACGTCCTGGCTTTGTTCTCCTGTCCTATGTGGGGAGTGATGTCACGATTAGAGGTGAAGAATGGCCCCTCAGTCATGGCCTTGGCATTTCAATCTCAACTTTCCTATACTTGTGACAGACTGGAAGACAGCACCAGAGTTTTACATGCATAAGTACTGTTGCTATTAAAAGGAACACAGAGGGGATTTTGTGAGCATTTGTTCTGACTGAAAACCACAAATCTCTCAGGAACCTAATGGGTAAAGCCCTAGTATATCCTTGCATAATCCATGAGAGATTCCAGAGATCCCTTTTTCCAGAACTGTTCAGTAGGTTCTGCCACTTTTTAATTTGTACAATTTCATTAAGCTCTTTAAAATTTTCATCTTGAATCCTGCTGATTCTGAAAAGCATGGGCAAAAACAAGGACTTCAAGCCATCCCAATCTTAAATTACAACTCCTTTAACTAAAACATGATCATCTAAGGTTCATCATCTTTTTTTTTTTCTAACTCAATCCCATAACGGATATTTTAAAATAAAAACATATGGTTTGAAAATGAGTTTTTAAATAACCAAAGAAAAGAAATAACATAGAAACAGGTTTTAGAATTTCTGTGGAATAAAGGACATTATTTCAAAAAAATTAAACTCAGGTGATTTGTCTTGTCACATGTATAATGTATGAAGTTCCTTTTCTTTGAAAGCCACTACTAGAGAAGGATATGGTTGCATGGTTAACAAATGCTATAGGGCAGAGAGACTTTCTTGGGCAATTTTTCAACTCCCTAGAATTTTCAAACTCGCATTTCACCATTTCCAGCTCCCATATTAAAAATCTATTAGCAGAAGGCCCATTGAGAAACGGATCATGAGCACAAGAGACTTTTTCTGGAAACACTTCTATTCAGTTCTCATGCCTGAACAAAAGCAGATTGGCACATTCAGTTATATACAAACGCCTTTCAAAGGGGCCACCCCCCCTTTCCCATAGCCACGCGTTTCAGGGCTCTATATGCTGAAGGAAGCCAGTGAAAGGTTTGAAGGGGTGGGGAGACCAAGGGCTTCCACCGAGATCCTTCAAAGTCCTCGTTCTCTATAGTGGGAGGATTTCCCTCTAAATCCCTTTCAATAGCATATTGATGGCTTTGAAAGCTTAAATGGCATTTGTCAACCATCAGTAAATCCTGAAAACTGTTTCTGCAAATAGCCCAACTCCAAGTCTCAGATTTTCTCATTAATCTGTACGTAAGGCCACTGAAGACTTTTTCAGAGCCTAGATAATGCCTGGATTAAAAGGTCCATTCAGAAGGGAAAACTTTAGCATTCACCTTGTGTACATAGCCATTTCACCAGTGGTATTCATGGGTTGTTATTTCAACTCTGCATTTGTCCTGCAAACAAGACATTTTGCCACAAAGACTTGGTAGAGACATTCTTCAGTGAATTACTGAAACCTAGCCCCACTATTTGTCATGGTTTGTTATTTTTATCAAGTGTAATCAGTTCAAACAGAAACCCTAGACTGACAACTTTACAATTATGTTACTATTTTAAGACTGGAAGGTATGTTTCTTCTAATTCAACAAAGGAACTGATTAAAGCACAACCTGATTGCTTAATCTAATGGAAGTCTAAAATTTCTCTTAAGCATTAGTTTTTTGTTTGTTGTATATTTAAAGTACAGACAAGAAATTGATATTAATCCTTATTAAGCATTCATAATTTATGATATTTTATAAAAACTTTATATACTTTAAAGGTTTAATAATTTCTAACATGTTACCTACTGCTTTGCGTTTCTTCTAGGACAATGCACTTTTAATGTAATTTTCTTCAAGCAAAGCTAATGGACAGGCTTTAAACCCTCAAAGCCTGTGCCCCTTACATACACAAACATTTTTTAGGCTGCTCTGACATTCCAGGGACATTTGGACAGTTTTATTCTTCCTTTATTTTTTTTTTTTCATTTTGTATCCAATAGCTTAAACCAGAGCCAAGGTGCCAAGGTATGACCTACTTTGACATGCCCAAGGCATTATTATTATTATTATTATTATTATTATTATTATTATTATTATTATTATTGAACTAGTATGGTCAAAATGTTTAGACACCAAAGGAAAGAAGAAAAACAGAACAACATTACACATTGGAGACCCTACGCAAAGTTTGAGATGCCAGTAATGCAATACTAGTAAAATTTTTTTATATTAAAAGAAAAAAAATTTAGACCCCTGTCAAATTTCCCCCAATCCAGACAGATCTCATTGTTTGAACAAATAGAGCTGTCCACCGTATTAGAAAATTTACTGTGAAAGTCAAGGACACATAGCCTGGGGATCACCAGATAACCCTCACCAGGATACACAAAGATTATCCTTCCCACTCATGCTTTTGGAAGGGAGAAGTTTAGTCAAGTCCTTCCTTCCTTCCTTCCTTCCTTCCTTCCTTCCTTCCTTCCTTCCTTCCTTCCTTCCTTCCTTCCTTCCTTCCTTCCTTCCTTCCTTCCTTCCTTCCTTCCTTCCTTCCTTCCTTCCTTCCTTCCTTCCTTCCTTCCTTCCTTCCTTCCTTCCTTCCTTCCTTCCTTCCTTCCTTCCTTCCTTCCTTCCTTCCTTCCTTCCTTCCTTCCTTCCTTCCTTCCTTCCTTCCTTCCTTCCTTCCTTCCTTCCTTCCTTCCTTCCTTCCTTCCTTCCTTCCTTCCTTCCTTCCTTCCTTCCTTCCTTCCTTCCTTCCTTCCTTCCTTGTCACAATGTCCCACACTTTTTTACTATCAAAGGAAGAAACCTTGTAATTTAAATTTGAAAACTCTCTGCAACTTAATTATGGCATCACAGATCATCCACACTCAGCCCAGCTCACTTTAAACCTCATATGAAGCCTGTCACACAAATTGAAAAAGGTGTTTTCTACTCCAAATCTTCCCCTTCACACAGGTTGCTGTGTTAACAATACTGCAATTCTCTGCGTGTCTTTAAGATTTCTGGGGGAACCATGCCATGGCTCTGGGCTGACTGAAAGCAGACTAAACTGCCAGATTGTTTTAGCTGTGGTTCATCACTTGAGATCACTTGCCTGGCTCCCAACCAACCCTGTTTGCACAGTAGATGATGCACTTCCTGTAGACCCATATCATGTGTATCCCATGGAGACTCTCCAGATAATCTGGAGTGTCTTAACTGGCTTAAGGCAGGTATGGGTGACCAAATAATTAGAAGGCAAAATGTATGCACAATATTTATACTAGTAGTAGAACAAGGAAAATAAATGAAGAAACATGATTCCTAATCTGCACCAACACACGTTTTCTGACATCAGAAGTATACTGTAATGCCTGGTTGGTTATTCAAGCTTTTCTTTTAGTGAAATAAACTAGTTTTCTTTACATGGAAAAATGAGAAGCTGTCTTTACTTTTGTAAGGACATTTTAAAACTTGGACTTGATTGTTGGGCCTTCTTTTATAAAATATAAATAGGTAGATCTTTCTAGAAATACAGAAAACTTAGTGAAGAGAACTTAATAAAAATTAGTAAAACTCTAATGAAGGGGAATGTGATTTAGGCTGTAACAACAATTAAAACAGTTTTGAAATCTTTGATCTCAGAATGTGTTTCCTGAAAGCAGAGCTTAGAGGGTACAGTTTCATGTAGGTTTCAATCTTGTATTCAGACTCCTTTAGGCTCAATGAGGTGGAACAAGTCTTTCTCCCATGCAGTTTCTTAGGTGTCTCCAGATAAAAACCATCCTTTTTGGTAAGGTTAGTGCTCAGGTAAGGTCAGGCTCAGTGCTTTGCTGATGGTTTCCAGATGGCTCAGAACAAGGGCAGAGCTTGCACATCTTCCTAAAAAAGTCTACATAGCTCTGACTTCATACATGTGTGGAGCTCTTTAGGACTAGGAGTGATATTGCAAAATCGTGAAACTTGTGAAACTGTTTTTCTGCATCAGTTTGACAATTGTCTATTTCCATATTAGCACAAGAAACTGGTAATAGGTCAGCCTCACAATGAACAGCACACTATGGAAAAAGACATTCATAATTAGAGTAATTGTTTTCCTCCTGTAAGAGCTACAGATAATCTGATTTTCTCATGCTTTTCATGTCAAAAAACTCTAAGGATTTAGAAAACTAATTTCTGTGCGCCTCAAAAAGAGGCACAAAAGCAGTCTCCAGTCCTTCCTCAGGTTGAAGAATAACAGCTGTAGGAATCTAAACTCTAGCTCACATCTCACAGAAAAAGTGATGTAATTCAAAAGTCTGAAACAGAATTGCTATGTCTTCTCTTGAGAGGGCCAGGGGAGCAGCTTCTGCCCACCCATATGCAAGAAGGATGTTTATTGCCAACAGGTGGGGGGGAATTACGTGCTTGCTGTCTTTTCCCTCCTGCACTTTTTGTACAACAATACTTTGCAAGAAACAGCATAAAGAGTTAACTGCTAAGTAGGAGTTGAGGAGATTGTAGAGTGGGAGAAAATTTTGCTGTGTCACTAAGCAATGCAATAAGGAAATGAAAATATAAGTTTGAATATCAAATCAAGGCTTTATCTGTGAGGTGGTGCTGCCTCCTTAAGCAAAACAAATAAATATTCCCAGGCTAAACACAACTCTCAGTGTTATTTCAATGAATGCCTCTACTTTTTTTATAACTCTTACATTGTTTTTAATTTTTGTTACCATGTTTTCACATGGAAACTAACATAGTTTTTGCCCATCATATGTTGGAATACAAACACTGCAGAATATTAAAATGTCAACATACTTTAGGATGTAGAAGACAACTGAAAATTTTGTTATATACTTCAGTTTAAGCCTGCTATCATATGGGAACAGAGCTTTTATTTTTCTTCCTCCAAATACTATTCAATGCATCTTGCTGGCAGGGGAAATTAATTTTCCAAACTTTGTCTTTAAAGGATATTATTTTTTTAATAGGAGCGTCTTTGAGATAGAACACATGCCCCTGCTTCTCTACCCACACCATAAAATGTTTTTTCCCATTCATCATCAATAGCTGCTTTTCTTTTTTTTTTTTTCTATGACAGCTTTTATAGAGCCTGCCCCTATTCTTTAGCTGTTCCTGACATAGTGGATCCACAATCCCAATTATGGTTGTGGACTGCAATACAACAGTAACATAAATGATAAGTAGAGTCCTTAAGCTTATCTTTTTAAATAAAACTTTGAAATACAAAGAGGTAGGTGGACAGAATTATTAAGCAAGCTGGTTGTAACTGCCTGTTGAACTAATCAATGCATATAAAGATGAGGAAATGTAGGGGAAGACAGATATTAAAAATGAGGGATTCTGCAGCCTATGGAATTCAGTAAGATCTGAATGAGTAGTTTGCCTGGATAAAGATGGCATGCCATTGTGTCTGCATATTAAGGGATTTACTGTGAAACTTTTGCAAGACATCTTGATTTATACTGAAGTAGAATGGCCAAAGCCAAGGAGGAGTGACAGCTCCCAGGAAACTCAGCTGAGGCATACTACAGCACAGCACATGTGTCAGGCTACCAGTCACAGCTCAGGCCCACAGAACCATGCAATTGTTACCTAATAGAATCAGGATACTGGGATATCCAGTAATTTGGCTTTGGCTATGGTTACAGAGTTTTTGATTTCACTATTATGGCCTCAGAAACCCTCATCATGAAGTCTTATGGCAGCAGCAGATCTAGGCATTAATACACCACTGAATTATTCTAATGCAATTGTGGAAAAAGATATTAAAATGCCTTGTGAAATCGAACACCATCCTCTCAGAATGGCAGATGTACTGTTTACATGGAATATGCTTTTTCCATAAAAGAGAACAGAAGCTAAATATACTAAAACTCATCTGAAATTAGTCTTCAGAAACACGCAGCTGCGTAACATTATAGATCCTGGTTAACAATGATATCCCAGCCCAAAAAAGCACCTTAATCAGGGCCTCTCTCCTATGGCACCATCCTACTTTCAGTTAACAGTGTTTTCAGATGAGCCGAAAAGGGGTACTTTGCTCCCACCATTATAATTTCTGCTATTCTTTTCTTTACCCTTTACAAAAGCATGAAAGCATTGGATTGCTAATTACTTCTATCTAGCCTATAAGAAAATTAGTTTATCTTCCTGATCAAAGCAAATTAGGCAGATCATGGCTGATTAGAATGCAACAGTAAAATCTCCATACTTTCTATTCCACCCCCTTTTCTCTCAGAAATGGGGCCTGTGTCAAATATGTAGGTATTTCCCACGACCAGTCTGGACTCCATTTCCAACGGGCTCTGGGGCTGGGACAATGGTTCTTACACAGACACTGAAGTTCTTTAGTTCAGTCATTGTGCAAGGAAAGAACTGGTAACCCCTTAGCTAGCATTTGATGAAACATCTAGATTTACATATTTCCCTAATTGCTTTTTTTGAATGTGAGTGAGATTTATCTGATCAGAGTTAAACATCTCCTTTATTATACTGCTGAAAATACAAGCCTATGCTTTTCAGGCAGAGCTGCACTTGGTTCTAACCCTGGCATTAAAACATTGGTTTCCTCTACACTGGGACAAAGGGATGTCTTCCTTTACTTCTCAAAGCACTATCTAAAGAAAGCTTGAATACTTGTTTCCAACGTGGCTGCTGCATCGCATTGCAAAACTAAATACCCTTGCTCCTTCTAAGTAACTGCATTTTTCATCGCTCTAGTATTTTACTCTTCACTTTTTACCCTTCATAATTCATTCCTCTTCAGTTTGTGTTCTATGGCTTTAACAGATGAAAGCCAAGCTATATGGCCACTTTATTTATAACCAATTACTATAAATTAACAGTAAATCTCACATTTAGCTCCATTTAAACATCACTATGCAGCTGCCCATTTGAAAATAAAATGGTTGCCTTCTTTCACTTCAGTGGGCACAATACAAAACATCCATTGAGCTTCTCCTTTATTGCAGCTGCCAATGCCCAGCCGACTTTTAACAAACCAACCAAGCGGAATAACAATGCAGCTGCAACATTTTATGGTATTTCTGTTAGTCCTCTTTTGAGACTGAAGGTGTTAATTAGGAATCAAAGAATACAACCCTGCCAGCTTTCTTTCACAAACTATACTCTGGCCATTCCAGTTTTCAGAAGGAAAATAAATCTAATAAAGGGACAAAAATGTTGTTTGTCACACCAGTAACGTGTATTTAAGATCCTTTGATCACAAGCTTTTTGTGTAGTCTTGTCAGACAGGCTGAAAATATTTTTTTCCTCTCTTTTCTCCTTTCTTCAAGCTTTTCTGAATACTGATTCCAGGATTGTCTGAAAAGGTGAAAAAAGCGATAGGTGAAAAAAGCGATAGAAACTGGAATGCTTGATGGGTTAAAATGGGTTTGCTGAGAAAGCCAGCTTTAGATCAAATAAAATAATTGCTCACTTTTCTGATTCAGGTGTAAGTTGTTTTGAAATACATGAGCTGTTCTTGTTACTGAGTTTAGTAATTCTTTAATTAAAAGTATCATTTAATATTTCAGGCCATTTGATATTATGCAGATGTCTTAATATTCCACCAACTCTTTTGTGGAATCTCACTTTAAACCGAAAAATACCTGAAACATACATATAGTCACATGTACCATACAATACATATTTGATGTTTTAGTCACACTTATTAACAATAATCATGTTAGATGCATTCAAAGGTAGCAGTATGTGTCACTATCTTTAATCTTTAGTCAAAGTTAAAACCTTAAAATAGGTTTATGAAGTTAGCACAACTGCGAATTAGTCAAGCTTGCTAGCTTACGCAGCAAGAGCTTTCACTGTTAAATACACAAATCATGCCAAAATCCATTAATCCTGCCAGGGAATGGCAGAAAGAAGACCTGGTTGTTGATTTAATGATAATGAATTGAGCAGGCTCTTAAGATTACCTGCAGAGCTTGCTAAACTGTAAAACAAAGTCAATTTTAATAACACTTTTTACAGAAGCATATATAAGTTTTTTTTTTTTGCCTTAAACACCACGTAAGAGAAACATCCAGCTGTACTTACCTGGTTGTACATTTAATATAGTTTCTTATAATGTTAAGTATATATATAGAGGGCAGTGATTCTAAAACATATCTGAGGGTTTTGATATTTGATAATCCAGAAATACAGAACTTCCTTGAAATGTTAAAATACAAATCTTAGTCTTCTGTGCTCTGTAAGCTTTTTACCCAGTCATTATTTTGAAATTATCTGTGTGTATATATCTGAAATTTGGTGTATATGCTTCACATTTACTAGACTCACAAATTCAAGAACTGTGACTTTTAGAGACATATCTGGGTGAAAATTTTTCTCTCGGTTGACTACGAAATTGAAGCACTGTAAATGAAATCACATTCTCTGAGAATGGGTGCTGAGTTTTGCTAAATTCTAGATTCATCTGGAATATTCTGAAGAATTTTTATTGTGTCTTATAAGCATTGCAAATGAAATTTTTATAAAATATTGTTCATCAACTATACTGAATTAATCAAGGGAAAAGACTTTTGTTAATGAGCACATGACTACAACTGAATCAAAGATAAGAAAATCCTGTCCTTATCATTTTCTGTAGGGTCATTTTTGCATAGGAACCTGGAACGGTGCAAGGGCACTTGAAAAGTTTTCTGATCCCCTTCATCTGCTCACAGCTCCCAATCTGTTGTCTCTGTCCATTCAGCTCTGCTGGTGTGGCTGTTTCTGTGGCTACATTCTAAAGTGCATCAGTGAAATGAGATACATATTTTCAACCAGAAATGTGTTTCTTTTTAAACTAGATTTCACAGAACTGGTTAGGAGCACAGTCCAACAAACAGCTGAGTCAGCACAGATGAAAGAGATGAAGCCTAGAGCAGGAGTGGGGGAGCAACTGGCTCCAAGGGGAGGGGAAGGCCAATATGAATGTCTAAACAAGTCTCTTTTTCAGAGGGACTCTTAGTATGGAAGCATTTTTTCCTGAGTTTCCTCTTCCAGCTCCAATCTTCCAGAAAACTTTGAGCACTGTCTTCTTCCAATTCTATGAATGCAGAAACTTAACTAGCAAAGACAAGTAATTCCTACACAGGGAATTCTGCTGCAGAAAGCAAGTTCTTTTCCCAGTGCTCTGCCCTGCTAAGCAAAATCATCAACAACTCTTGAGCCAGGACTTTCAGGAGTCAGCACACATGCTGGCACCTTGGAAGTTCACTTTTGGTGGTCCACTTTTTCAAAGTTTTTTCTCCTCACAGATCTAGCCAGTCCTAAATCTGTTTCCTTTCACAGCTTGGAGAAGGAGCCCATTTTAGTTTCTTCTGTTTTTGAAATATGAAGTTCTGTGCTTGTGGGACCAAAAGTGAAAGCGTATAGATTAAACATATCAGAAAATAAAGCATACAAATAACCTTTTCCTGCCCTCCTTCTCATATCTTTCACTAAAGCACTAATACTGCAAGATTTTATTACATACCCTCAAGTACAATCTTTGGACTGAACCCTACATGTCCTCAATGTCTCCATTCCGTTGTTCTTTCAGGCAGAGTAATTAGAGCAAAGAAATTGGCTCTCAAATGTAGCTTCTGCAATGATGGCACTGATTTCAATTACTCCGTATTTTTTTCCTTTTGGTAAGTAAATAATTTTTAAAAAAATGTATGCACTAGACACTCACTATTTATTTTGAGAACTTTAATTTAAAGGAATTTAAAAAATCCCAAACAATTTACCATAAAAGCATACAACAAAATAAATATTATAAGGCTCAAACATATGCCAAGAAGCTCTTTCCTAGCCTGTGTACAGGCACACACAATAACTCTATGTATTCCATCAAGTGCAACTTAGAAAGGACATAGTCTTCTCTATCTTCTCAGGTAATGTCTAAAAAATAAGACATCTAATTCAGATTCAATAGCTACAAAAATCTTCGGAAAAGTCTCTTTGTGACCATGGTCACAAGGGTTTTCAGGATGAAGGAGAGACGAGAATGCTGACTCCATGATCAGAAGGCTTGATTTATTATTTTATGATATATATATTACATTATAACTATACTAAAAAGAATAGAAGGAAAAAGGTTTCCTCAGAAGGCTAACCTAAGAATAGAAAAGAATGAACAACAAAGCAGCTCTCCTGGACTCTGTCCGAGATGGCTCCATCCTTGATTGGCCATTAATTATAAACATCCAAGATGGGTCAATCACAGGTGAAACTGTTGCATTCCACAGCAGCAGATAACCATTGTTTACATCTTGTTGCTGAAACTTCTCAGCTTCAGCTGGAAAAATCCTAATGAAAGGATTTTAATGAAGACATATCTGCAACATCTCTTCCTAGATCTGGAGTAGTAATCTGAGAAGCTTGAAAAAGCTGTGTTTTCCAGTGTAGGGCATTAAAGATTGTAAGGATAAAGGTCATAAAATCTGTGAAGGCACCAAGAGATGCAAAGGGCAAACAAACATACTAGGAAGGGAGAAGATATGTGGGTAATAGTCTCACAGCTGATTGCCTGATGTTACCCCAGTCACAGCACAATCCATCTTTCCTTCCAGACACAAACCAGCTAGGCCAACAGCTGTATCCAAAATAATGTCACTGCCAGACTCTGCTGAACACAGGATATCTTTGTATCCAAGGAAAAATTTAATGTACAGCTGAGCAGTATTTCTGGTTTGACAGAATGAAGGATTCAGATACTGAGAAAAAATACACTAATATTTGTATCTTAACATATTTTACACTTGAAAGATAGGACTTAAAGGGTGTGTGGAGGCACTGCACCATAGAGAAGCACTGCAGCTGAAATCATTACCCTGAAGATGCACACACTGGCATTAGCCTACACTTACGTCTCCAGAAAACACAGCATGTATAACAAATCAAATAATTTTACTGGTGAGCTTTACTTAGAGCTAGCAAAGCTTGTAATTATATTGTCATGTCTTCTGTATGTGATAGTTAAGAACATAGACATAATTTTTTTAAGATCCATGAAAAGCCAATGACTCAAACAGTTGAACTAAACTCACAGTTCTGACAGACAGTAATTTTTAATGGAACTGAGGAGGACTGGTCAGTCTGAACAGTCCTCATCCACCTCCAGCCCCCCTGGGACAAGACAGTAATATATGGCAAACCTCCTCAGAAGCCAGACAAAAACATTTTAAATTCTCTGTTTGACAATTCCGATTAGTGGAACAATTCCCTATCTATACATGAGCTGATTGCTTTTCTAAGAAGCAGTGTAAGGCCTTTCTTTGTGACCTGTGTTGCTGTCTTAAGTAACCTATGGAGAAAGATATTTTAAAATAGTGAAATATACCTGTAGCCGCCTCTTCCCTGAATTTTAGAAGCAGCATAAACTCTACTCCAATATCCCTTGCTGAGTTCTTCTTTGTAAGTAGCGTAGTCAACAGCATCACATGTTCTGTGAAATACTCATAGGGTAGCATGAGGGACAGAACAGGTATTCAAACTGGTAATCAGCCTTTTATTCATTTTAATATTACTCAGCCTTATTTATATACTTATCCAGTGACATCCCAGACTTGTTTCTCTACAGCAGGGATCTTGCATTTTATTAATTTATTCACAGAAAACTGCACATTTATTTAATGTCATATATTTGAAGATATTATTCCGTTGGTCTAACATGCACTTTCATTTGTCCAGCTTGAATATTTCTCCATCAATATTGTGTCTTGTTTTAATTAATATGCTAATACTGAAAATATTATGTTAATTTATTTTTTGAGTGCTTGAAAATAATTTTGAAGTTAGTTTATGATGTCATGCTAGCAGTAAATATAACAATTATCTTGCTTATCAAAATATTTAATTACGTATATTTTACTAAAACTGGCAGTTAGAGACAACTGCATGAACAAGACTATTATGAAAAAAGAAATAAAACCAATATTCACAGGAAATAAATGTATTATCTATTTTGGTGGATGATATAAAAGAAAACATAAAATAATGTTGTTGGGGTTTCTTTCTATACTTTTAAAACAAAGTGCTACTGAAATCAATCCCCACAGTTCTTTCTTTATACTTCCCCCGACACAGAACAAAACATCCAATATGTCTTTTTTAACTAGAAGTGAAGAGATACATAGAGTACATCATTAAAATACTAACTCAAGAATTATATGCTCTGAAGCAGCACTGCAGAATCATCTTATGATGCAACTTCAAAGCTTCTATCACATACTCAAACTGCTGAAAAATTCCACCTCATGTTTCATCTTCATCAATAACTGTGCCATAGTGTATAAAGAAAAAATTTGAACTCCCTTTGTCCTCTGTCATTCTTCCACTTTGTGCAGCCCTGTTTGTTTTGGGTCAGCTTGCACAGCCTTGGACCGTGCATTCCCAAAGTGCACCCAGGGTCACTGAAGGAGCAACAGGCCTGCTCTAATTGCACCTGAGGGGACTGACTTGGGCATTTGCTTGTCACTCTGCTTGAAGACTTCAGTTTGCCCAATGATCCAGGAGCAGCTCAGAGAGTTAAACAGCATACAGATACACCGGCTGCTTTGTCTACTCCTTAGACCCATCTTCTAAAGTGTCCTATTGGTTCGTGCTGGCCCAAGGCATTTCATTATAAACAGACTCAGCAGCACAGGGGAACACTCAGTTCATGTCTAAACCTGCTAATAAATGTTAAATTACTAAGTCCTTTAATTTCTGGAATTTTTTCTGACAAGCCATTTACAGGTAGAGAAAAATTATTTATCTATAATACTAGTAGTGATAGTACTAACTGAAAGAATATAAACATAATCCTATGCTGGTAAGGTGTATTTTTTTCCTTTATGTCTTTCTGTTATAATTCTGCTGTGGCTGGGACATCCATTCATTTACCAAAATCATATTGCTAAAAGACGATTCACAGATTTCTTATTTTCATTTGGTCATTATTGAACAACCACCTTAATACTGCTCTATAAAAACTGCGAATACAACATAATGGAAGCTCTCCACGCTAAGATAAGCCAAACCACTAGTGAATGTCATTAACCATTAATTAGTATCATTGATACTTTGGTAATTACTCATTCACTAAATACTAAAAAAAAACCCTGCTTGTGTACTCAATATATGGAGATATTTGCATAAAGAGTAATTTCCCTTAGTTTAGACTCATCACGTCCCAACAGAATCCTCTACAATAAACTAACTGCGACATACCAGGGGTTCCATCCGCATCATTGAAAGAAGCTTCAGCTCTAGCCTCATTGGAAACCAAACTGGCTCATAATTAGCTTTCATAAACCCTTATCAGAAGGGATTAAACCTGCAGCACATTGAGAGCAGGGAGGACTTCCTTATAGACTTCCCACACAGAGATACAACACCGCAAATAATACCATCCAGTAAATCTGGATATTACAAATTCCTTGTGAAATCTGATGCTCTTCCAGCACTGCGCTATGGAAAGACAGGCAGGAACATAGAGCTGCATGACTACAAGACGCCATATCCATGATTGATGACAAATGTAGAGAACAGACCACATCTGGATTCAGGTTTATGGGATTCTTCACAAATTGACCAGAGCCAGCCATTGAAAGCAGAACAGCTGAGGCACCAATATGTACAGAAATGTGATTCTGATAACTCTATTTGGTATGACAGTTGTTTCTAACTATGAGTGTAATGAATTTACTACAGCACTGTGTAAGCATCCTCCAAGAAAACCTGTTGCTCTGTTCACTTAATGCTATCAACAATGGCTGCAAAAGGACTGAAAAACAGAAGAAATTCCTTCCTTCCTGAAACTCCTGCAAAATTTGTACAGTTGACACAACTCCCTGACACAACACAACTCACCTGCCAGAGTCTGCACCCTGATGCAAACAAGGCAATAATGATGATCACTCAATGGTATGCCTAAAATCTTTTTTTCAAAAGAAAAAACTAACTTTTGTTTATCTAAAAAAGATGGACAGTGTGCATACTAATGATACAATAGAACTTTTTCTGTCAAGAGTTGGTACTTTAAAACTAAAGCAAATGCTTAAATTTAATTATATTAATTAACACTTTTCAAAAATCTTTAAAATTTTCAAATTCAATTTATTTTAGCAGTACCAATTCCACACAATTAAGTTAGTTCCAATAGTATAAGCATAGCAGAAACTACATGAAGTCTTCCTTGGCATAAATCTACATAAATCTAATTTACCTACATGGAATGGCACATAGAAATCTGTGTCATGAACGGGTGTCTTAGGTCGTTCAAAGAATCACTGGCAAAAGCAGGTTTAACGTTAAAGTGAAAGCATGACAAAGCTCATTGGCAAGCACTCTATTGCTAACTAGATGGTTAAAGCACACAGAGAAAAATCAGACTAAAAACTAAAAATCGACAAAAAATATCTCTGTGGAGGCTGACGATAAAAAAAAGGGTAAGGATTAAAAGGAATAACAGAGACTCTTCCTCTTAGTCCCGAAGTTTAGAGCAAATCTGCTTGCCAAACTTAGCCCTAGACTTGACCAATGGCTTGCACCTAAAGATTTTAACCTCATTTTAATTTAGCAGCACTTAATAGCCTAATTTAAACAATTTGTCAAAAGATTCAATAGAATTTGCTATAAGCACAACAACAACTCATTTACAGAGGTACCTTATGAATCTAACCCACTTAAAAATCAAGGGAGAAACATTCACAGCACATTTGCTATAGCATAGGCACACTCACACAAACACCTAAAGGATTATGGACAAGGTATAAACCTGTGAAAAATTCCTGTTTAAGTGCAGTACTCATATCAGATGCCTTTGCATCTTCTCTACAGGTGCAGGTTTGAGCCTCAAGGAGTGGGGATATTGACCCAGGTTCCATGGGTGGCATTTGGCAGTCATCCTCCAAGTATAGCAAACTTGAGAGTTTGCTGGCTCTGAGAGGTGTCCCACACAGAGGGAATTTCCTGATCAGAGCCTGCTGTGAACATGGAGAGCTTAGAGGGCCTCACTTAGGACTGCTGTTTATAGGGTCGCCAGGGAGCTGGCCTTAGTCACTTTAGTAATTGCTTTAGTTGGCTTTAGCAATTTTCCGTGGTCACAATTTGGGTAACTTTCTTTGAAAGTTTGATAGCAAGAATGTTGTTCCACTTGTATTGTCATTCAAGCAAGAAAAATAAATTTCCATGACTGTTCATAAAAAACCAGGAGCTCATTAGACAGAACCAGCTCCTGGGAGCAGACAGGGTTTATGATAAGAAAAAAAGGAGGTTAGCCCAGGTGCTGTTCATCAAGGCTGTGATCTAACAAGCATCTCTGAGATCATGGTGCATATTCAGAAAACTTTTTTTTATTCTAAAAACACATACCTCAAGAATGTGTTTAACTATGTTCTGTACTGTCTCTGGCATTCAGGTAGTTAGCATGTTCCAAAGGGGTTGTCCTGGTCTTTCTTTCCACATCTTCTGTCTTGGCCAGAAGGAAGTAAAGTTCTGGCACTTGACAGCTCACACTACTTTATATGTGCAGGTATGAGACACAGTGAAGCCTCCATATGCTGAGGAACTTACAGTCTTCCCAGATGTTATTCTTTGATCAAGAGCTTTCACATTGTCCCTTTTTAGTGCTAGGCCTAAAAAAGACCACGAGACCCTTTTCCTGCTACTAAATACTCTTCCACAGTGCCTCACACTCAAGTTTTAAAAACACCTATCAGCAGCACTGCACGCCTTTACTCTTCACCCCACCACAACTCTATCCTCAGGTCTTATCTCCACTAAGGAAACAAATGCTTCTGATAGTAACTGCCACAGTAACTGTACACTACAAAGTCTTCCTGCATACACATGGCACAAATGTGAATTGTGAATTTAGAATTTAGTGCTAGACTAGAGTGCCACTTCTCCTGAGGGTTTAAAATGTTTAGACTTGGTTGAGCTGCCTGATGAGAGGTACAAGTCACTACTCTATGGCACCGATACAGGCAGATTCCCAAGCAACCTGCTGTCTCTTTGTTCTCCATGTACTTTTTGTTGCTTTGTTAAAGCTTCCTGTAACTGTGTGTGCCTGTTGCAGGTTACAGTCAATACAGTGAGGCTTTATGCAGGGACACTCTAGGACAGGAATGCACTCCCTGAGACCCTTGTCAGGTCACAGAGTTGAACCTGCACCTCTTTTGGACTGCTTCCAGTTCCTTGTCTTTGCACAACTTCAGCACGACTGCAGGCAATACTTTCATACTGCACCAAGCGTATGGATCCTGTATTTCCTAGTCAGCAGGTCAAATATTACTCTCAGATGCCTGCACAGACTTTACTTATTCTAATAAGAAACTTATATATCACAGAATCCAGGTCATGTAGACAGCCAGGAGCAAAACTGAAAGGCAGACATATACCCTTTAGAAGAGAAGAAAATTCCTTGGGACCTCCCTTATTTTACCATGTCATACTCACAATTAGCACCTAATTAAGTATTCTTAATCTACAGATCTCCAGCATTTTTCAGCCACCACCAAATCAGTCAAATTCAGACGTAGGTAGTTGTCCCAGCCACCACATATAAGGAGTAAAACTAGAGAAAAGTTGCGTGATTTACTTGAATCCATAAATTCTATATCCAGGAGCAGAAGGACTTAAAGGTCTCTCTACCTGAATCCCAGTTACGGCTAACTGATTATAGTCCTTGTTCCCAGAAGCAGTTTCTCTCTTTTTCTCATGCTCCCAAAATGACATTCTCTTGAATTAGGGTGTTTAAGAAACTTTGGTTTCCGTGTCTTCATAAGGATAAATCTTATTTCTGGACATTGGACAACTTGGTCTCACCCTCCACTACAAACATAAATGCAGCCTCATCATATGTGAGACCAACAGGAGAAATATTTAATTTCTGAGGCAGCCTCCACACCAAGCTGATTAAGGATCAAGCTCAAAGGCAAGTTACTCATCAAGGTGGTAAAGAACATGTAACTTTCAATCGTGGATGAGAGAGAACTTTGTCTTATCTTACTTGCTTCCTTTGCCAGCTGTGACCTTCTCCCCTCAGGGTACACAGAGACTCATTTACAAACTCAATGAATGCCAAATCAGTGCAGCTACACTTCCCTTGATGCTGACATCATCTCACATCTGTTCTTTCATTCACTTACACTAGCATTTTTATTATCACAGGATCCAGAAGGCATGGTACAACTGGCATGGTAAGATGCCTACTGCTGCAGAAACGAGGGCTAGGAAAGTCCTGTTTCTGTGTAATATCAGTGCTCTAACTGTTCTATCCTCAAACAAAACAGGCTGAAGTGTTAGGTGAAGAAACTAACAGAATAAAAAAAGGAAGACAAGTAGTAGTACCCAACACCAGCTTTACTTTTCTACCTCCTACCTCCCCTTCATAAATAACAGCATCAAATTATTGTACACTTTTCATGGGAAAATCTGTATGACACGAGCACAAAAAAAAGGGTTAAATTTATTCACAGTAATTATGCACATTAAGTCCCAACCCAAAAATTATTTCTGCATTACTTAAGTAATTAGTGTATAAGTTTAGTAATTTCACTAAGCATGGTTACTCTCAACAAAATAGAAAACATTTAATCGAGTGTTATCAAAAGCAGGGAGATATTTTGTGCAGTGGGAATTATAGTTGTTTGTGGTGCTTTAGACTGATAGATACTTCTAAAAATTTGTCTGACATCTGTCTACGCACAGACATCTCCATGCACACAATATTATATCACATGTACAAAGCCAACTATACTTCTGAAGTATAATGCAAAAAGTTTCAGCAATTTTTAATCAAAATATGTCCTTAAAATTATTTCACTGCAACTACATAATTTAATACTGTTGGAGAATGGTGCATACCAGATAAAACTAAATATTCAAATCAGTCCATTTTTGAAAACAATAGTATTAAATGATTTATGATATACATAATGCTTTAGGCTGTGCAATGACAAAGTGGTGGAGAACAGCTTAATGAAACTATTCCCCACAAATGAGCTGACGTGTGGGAAAGGGATGACTGTTTTAGAATTATTAAAGGCCTTGATCAACAAACATTTGCACATGTGATTTCAGTGGAACCATTCCTGACACTGGAGTTAAGTATCTGGATAAGTATTTGCAGGACTGAAGCCAAATCATACAATTGGACCCAAACTAAGAGCCCATTTGTTACCAATAAAATCCCAGTTTGGGAGTGGCTGATTATAATAATTATCATTGTTGGATAACACTGCACTTCAGATTAATTATTTTTTGCAGCAGTGACTAGACATGAAAATATAACTTGTCCTTTCAGGGAATGACCTCAGTGCTGTGGCCACAGCCCCTAAAACCCAAAGGTCGTAGCTAAAAATTAGTAAAACTCAGCAAAATAATAAATCTGGAAGGTGATACAGAATGTACTGTCTGAGCAAAGCTGGATAAAACTGCACCAGTTCCTGGGAACTTGCATTGCAATCCCATTTCATTACTGCTTAGAGATCCAGGGATTGCTGGTGCTTAGAATAATACGAGCTGGCTGGGGGTCTTTTCCACCTAAATGGCAAAGACATTCCAGGACAGTATTTCTACTTGGGTGCTGCTGCTTCTTTAATACTCATTCTAAGGACTCAAATTCAAAAATTACCAGATATTGTCTGTAGACTTTCAGGGGAAAAAAAAGCACTAGGACAAAGTCCTAGGGTACCACGAGTTGCCGCCCTATACAGCTGAAACAGTTCACTATCTTTGTATTTTTTTTTTGTTTAAACCTCAATTCTGGAGACAGAAGAAAGTAGCACTCCTTCAGCAAGTGTCAGCAACATCATTTCAGGCCCTACCTCCCCCCAACCATATTTATGTCTTTTATGCTTCTCCAGGTGATAAATTTCTCACATCTGATCAGTAAAATTGTACAGAAGATTCTCAGGTTTTCTCAGCAAACATTGCAGAGAATAAAGCATATGGATTTGCCACATGAATTGGTAAATCTCTGAGGAGTAAGCATGCTTTGATCACATTTTATTTTTTTTAAAAGATGTTAGGGTATTTTCTTCTAACCAAAGTCTAAAGCTGTTCTGGTATGTCAAAAACACCACATCATGTTCTGCCTTCAATCAGCTTACTTGGAGCAAAAGGAACCACACCTTATTTACCATGATTTTTCCTGGGAAAAGAAGCAGATCTGCTGGACAGTTCAAGTACGGAAATCAGGGACAACGCCATAAATTGTATTAATCATGACTATTTAAATAGCCAACAGAGATTTAAGAAAGCAGTGCATGAAGATGAAATATTATCTTGGCTAACACACAGAATAAAAGAAAGTGATCTGGACTACTGAAAGATTGGTAGCAATTTGAAGCATTTGAAAGACAAATGACATCGCAGAAAAAGCTGGGTTAACAAGGGAGCACTTGAGGGAAGTCTAATCTCTGCTGGCATGCTGACTGGGAAGGTCAGCCCAGTGCACGCGTTCTCAGCTGGAGTCAGGCTCCCTCTGCCCGGCCAATTGTCCGCTGTGCTTCAGACATCAACCAAAGCAAAGGTGCCTTCACTCTGTCAGTGCCTTGTGTTCTCCCAGCTTAAAGACAGCTTCCTTTTCCCTGTCAATTTATGCACTGTTTCCACAGAGCAAATGCTAAAGGAGAGAGGTAATGTGTGAGAGCCTTTTTTTCTTTCCAAGCAGCAAAAGGCTCTTTAGGAAGCAGTGTAAAGAGTTATTTTTAACACAGTATTCTCAAGTGAGAAAAATGATATTTCAAAATCCATTTTCAATCGAATTTTTTCTCAAAGAAACTGACTTTGACTTGACACACCATGTGTTGAAATTTCAAGCAAATCTCTTGAAAACTGCCAAACATGATACTTTGTGTAGTTTGTTACTTCAGTTTTTGTTTACCTCTAATTTATCGTCAGGTATATTTCAGTTTTGCAGACGTGCTTCTGCCACATGTAGAGAGGAAATGTTATGTTTCCTTTCCAAAAGGGAGATTTAGCACCAAATTTTAAATCCAGAACCTGGATTCACCTTCATCCTCAATCAGGACAAGATTCAGATTACTAACTGACACCACATGACAATTAATTAATTTAAGGTCTATAGAGTTTGTAGCTGTGTAAAGTATTTCCTAAGAAAAGACAGACATTTTATGAAATATCTAACTCCTAAATCTTGTCAAGGGATCTTGAAGGTGTAAGAGACTTTATAACTCATGCTGCTGCTTGATCTCTTTGAAAAACCATGGTCATTCCCAAAATAATCTCTGATGAAGACACAGACAAGACCCAAATTTGCACTGTGAGATCAGAATGACTAAAAGGATGCAAATTTTCCCCAAAGGATTGTTCTTAATGATTTTGGGATTCCTGACACAAAAATTACTATATCTCTTATTTCAGAAATATTGTCAATTTCTGGGAACATACTTCTTTACCTTCAAAATAGTAAGCAATCTTTTCATTCAGGTTCATTGCAATTTTTTTCTTCTCATTTTTTATGTTTAGCCGTCTTAAACACTTTCAGAGTCTTTTTTGACTGTGCTCTACAGGAACAGTTATCATCAAATACAATAGCATAGCAATGAATGAAGTGGAAGGACAAAATTTACTTGAAGATTGAGAGATTTGAAACCTTATAACAGGCACCGATACCTTCTTCATAGGTTCTACTGTAATAATATCAATGTTATCAAAGTTTTGAGAAAGAATTTTTCTTTATAAATTATTTCAATGAAAATTTTAAAACCATATGAATAGTATTTCACCAAGTGTTAGCACACATATTTACAATATACCTAAATTTAGACTTTTTAAGTAAACTATAATGTAAAAGGCAACATGCTGCAATATTTATATTCATGCATGTCTGTGTCAATCTATGATGTTAATATTTTGCAAACATTCTGCTTATCACTGACAGGTTTTGATCACAAACACAGTATACAAATTGTTAGACATGCCTGGCAGTAATAATAAATTTACCTTTTTGTATTGTCCAGGCCCAAAACAGCATAAAAATCTGTAAGTGCTGTCTTCTATATTGTCATCACAAGAGATTGAAAAGAAAATCTGTTTTCATTACTCGTCATACTAAATATTCTTGAACAGGAATTTCCAAATTTCACACAATTTTTAAGGAGTAATAAATAATTAGTGTTATTCTAGGGCTATATAAGTAAAGTAGGACAAGCCTGTGGTTAAACAATGGAGTTCGAATTTCTTTAATGGCTGGCTTGTCATAAACTTTACCTCTTAACTTTGAGCAAGCCCTTCTCCACTTCAATTTTCCACATCACAGCAAATGGTAACAATATTTCACTAACTCATGGGTTTGGCTAGAGAATGAATGAGGGTCCCATGTGCAAAAGACCCGTAGATTCTGTCGTCTTCTTTCCACTGTGAACTGATAGGAAAGTGACCTGTTCTTAATTTGAAACAGAGACTCAGTCCTGCCCTTCATCAGCACATGGAATTCTCATTTATGTCAACAGGAGTTGCATTGAATACACCAAATACATTACTTAGCCTAAAAGTAAATGAAGAAAAGGGAATGGAAAGAAACTCATGGATTCTCCTTGCCTGCTCTTAAAAAGTCTAACATTCATGGCAGCAGACACATAATCATAAATAAAAATATTTTTGATGGGAGGAAAGAATTGCTGCCTGGGATTATAAATGAGAATGGAGAAAATTGTAGCAGGTCCATATGTAGAGTACATTTAGCTCTGCTGCAAGAGCACCATCATAAAAAAAATGATGGCGCATGTAAAATTCAGTCACCATAATACATCATGCTCTATAGACATTTGTCTCAAAATAAAACAAACCTTTAATGGTCTCAGCATTTCAGCTTTTCCCACCATTTCCAGTGCACACCAAGAAAACCTTTTTCTCATATGTGAGTGTTAAACTAAGATTAAAAGTTCAGAAATAAAATTAAAAACAAAACAAAACAAAATAACCCAAAGCTTTAAAAACTCAAAGTTAATCCAAGGTAGTACTAAACACTGGTTTTGGTCAGATGTATCTATGGTGCAAGAACATAATTGACTGAAGAAGATTATTTTTTTCTTGAAAGAGATTAACTGCGAGTACACAATTTTAATCTCTTGCTTTGATCTGAGGTAAACATTGTCACAGCAGAAAAAGACATTTTTGAGTTTTTGGGGAAAAAAACCCAAACAAACCAGAAAGGAGAATAATCAAGAAGCAGCTGATTGGCTATTACCAAGCTCAGGGAGGCAAACATGCCTATAACAAGCAGGCATGTTTTAAAATTTGCCATTGCTTAGCCATCTACAGACAATGAGACCTGACAGTTCTTTACGGAAGGCAGGCAGGAGCTACAGTTCTGCATAATTAGGCAATAATTAATCAATCCAAGGATAGCAGCCTTGTAAATTTGGAAAACGGTAAGTGTAGCTGCCTATGTGTATAAATTGGTCTTTTATCCTTTATACTGCCTGCATGCAGTCCAGGTCATTTAAAAGTCTGCCTATCCAAATAACATTTTTTCACTTCAGGGTGTATGTTACTGAACAACAGAGGATTTTTGATTGGAGAAAGACATTCCTTCTGAAGGACAGAAGGATTTAGAAACAAAAGGGCAGACTAGATCACAGTCCTCCCATGAAGGAGGTTACCAGAGGCAGAAGAACCCCAGCAATGGTATTTTGACATTGTCACACATATGCTCTCTTTTTTTTCATAAAACAGTCAAACAGTAGATTCTCTCATGTTTTTCTGGTTTTAGCATTCATCCAAGCAGTGAGGAATTTAGGCTCTCTACTTCTTAACATGGGATGTGTACAGCTTAAGTACACCTTTGTACCATCACTGTCTACCCTTCTGCTTATAGCTTTCCAAAGCACCAGAAAACATTGTATCTCATGTATACCCAAAATCAGGACCTGCTACTTCTGTAGCTAGTGACAGACCTTGTACGTGTCTTAGGACTGTATCCTTATCACACAAAGCCAAAGTTTTGCTTTACTGTAAGTGGTCATTCAGTAATGCTGACTGCTGACTCCTGCCTCCTAACATTATCAATAGCTTTGCTTTGAAATGTTTCTGATAAAATAAGCTAAAAATTGTCTTAAGAAAAATTTCAGAATAGTATTTACATGCATAGTATACATAGAAAGGTCTTTCAGCTGCTCACCTTCTTTATAAATGTATGTTTTTTTCTTTAAATTAGGTTTCCCCTAATATATAGTTAGATTTGGTTGGTTGCACTTAATTTCCACCTTGTCCATGTTGCCATGTTTATACTTTGCATAGAAATCAATCTCTAGCTTACTTTATTCTGTCTTTCAGATGTAAGATATGTTTTATGTCCTTTGAAGCATGGTACTAACAGAGAAGTGCGCTCAGAATGATTACTTTTAGTACCCCAGATACAGAATGCTGTGAAAGCATCTTCACAGTAACTATAGTAGCAAGCATGTTTACAGAATGTCAAAATATGGAGACTGGACAAACACGTTCAAAACCGGTCATACTTTATGCTGGGCATGAAGAATAAGCTGTAAATGAACAACCTACTGGTTATGAACCCACAAAATACTATGCAATCAGTAAGGAGAACACCAAAGGAACACTTCGAGCACCAGCACTTTCAAGACACGACACCACGAGAGGCTAAATGACGAACACCGAGCCCAAAAAAAGCAAGCAAACAAAGTTTCACCACGCTTTTGGGAGGGTTTTTTGCTAATACAGAGTTTCTCCGTTCCCGCCGGCTCTGTCTCTACACGCTGCAGCTCAGCGCGCCCGGGATGCAGCGCAGCCCGCAAGCAGCGCAGGCCGTGCCGGCGGGGATGCCCTGTCGGGCGGGCGCTGCGAGGCCCGGGGAGCCTCCCGAGGGGCGGGGTGCGCCGGCCGGAGCCCGGATCCGGACACCGGCACCTGTGTCCGGACACCGGCACTGCGGTCCCCGAGCGCTGCCCGCCTCCCGGCAGCGCGCTTTATTCACTCCCTGCCTTCGCTCCACCCGAGGGGGATCTGTTAACGATTAAATCGGCAGCGGCCGCAGTTCAAAGCCCTGTCCCGGGAAGCAAAGGTGAAGATAACGTCCCGGAGGATCGCATCGAGTTTCTGCTGTTGCAATCGCTTTTAATTACCCTCCAAACGGCACATCAGACAGCGATCCTCCGGGCGCCGGAGCGGGCACCGCGATAGCCAGACAACTCTAAACGCTTTACAACGCGCCCGCTGATTAAAAAGCGATTAGAAACTTATTTGAAGTCGGGTGTTCTCTCCGGGCACGGAGCGCCTCCTGTCAGCGCCGGAGGCCGGCCCGAGCCCTCCCGCCGCCGCCGCCGGTGCGCCCTGGCCGGCCGGCCCGCACTTACAGGTAGGAGGTGAAGACGCTGAGGTTGGCGGGCACGGCGGTGAGCCCGCGGTCGGAGCAGTCGGCGCGGAGCAGCACTCCGTCCAGCTCGCAGCGGCACGGCGCCGGACAGCCCCGCGGGCGCTGCCCGCCGCCCCGCGCCCCCCGCCGCAGCCCCGGCGGGCACAGCAGCAGCAGCAGCAGCAGGGCGCGGGCAGCGCGGATCGTCGCCATGGGGCCCGGGGGGTACCTAGAGCCGCGGGGCGGCCGCTCTCACGCCCCGGGGCGCGGCGGGGGCGAAAGGCGGGCGCCCGTCTGGGCTCGAGGAGCTCCTGCGGCCGCCGCCGCCGCGCCGCTGTCTGTGGTAGCATCTCAGCTTACACGCTGCTTTAAAGCCCTGGAGCCGGCACCGCGCGCCCGCTGACGCCGCCCCAGCCTTGCCCGCCGTAGCGCAGCGGGCCCTGCCCGCGCCGCCGTGCGAGAGAGCGGGCGGGCGGGGGCGGCCGCGGGCCCGGCGGGCGGGCGGGAGGAGGGAGCGGGGGAACGCCGCCCTCAGCCTGCCCTCCGTGCCGGCCGCGCCTCGGCGCTCGCCTCGGGCCCTCATTTCGCATTCGCCGAGCGGGTCAGGCTGCAGGGCACCGCAGTGGGTCACCCTGCCCAGGCCGGCATCCCAGAGCGCATGGCACAGGATTGCCCAGGCAGCTCCTGAGTACCTCCAGTGAGGGACACTTCACAACCTGTTCCACTGAGCGATCCCCTGCTCGGTAAAGAGGTTCTTCCTCGTAATCATGTGGAACTTCCTGTGCATCATACAATCATAGAACCATAGAATAACTGAGTTGGAAGGGACCCATCGGGATCATCAAGGCCTAATTCTGGCCTTGCACAAGACACCTCAAGAATCACACGTTGTCCAACTTCTGCCCATTGCCTTGTGTCCTAGTGGTTGGCACCAGTGAGAAAAACCTGCCATCACTTCCTTGGCACTCCCTCCTGCCCGCTGGCTATTTATACACATTTATGAGATGCCTTCTCAGTTCTTTCTTCTTGAGGGGGAATCCTCCCTCAGCATAGGGATGCATGTGGTGGAGATTTCTAGAAGGTGGGAGGCCAGGTGGTTGGGGAGGGGGGGTATGGTCCTGAGGCCATGGGGTGAGGGGGGGTCTCTGGGACAATGGGACAAAGGATTGGGTGCTCTAGTGGGCTAGATCTAATAGGGAGATCTAATCTTTCCAGACCTTATTTAGCTGGTGGTCCCAGGCAGACCATGGCCAAGGTCAATGATGGGGAATCCACTCTCTTCCATCACCATATGGTTCAATCACAGGCTTGCCAACAGGCATCAATTTTCTAAAGGGGACTGGCTGCTGAGGGAAACCGAGTTCACAGTGAGGCTGCCATTGAAAGCTCTTGAGATGTCCCTCACCCAGCTTCTTGCCAGAGGTTTTCCTCAGGTAATGCACAAGCTTGCCTTTGTGATACATGTCTGTGAATGAGTGAGGAAAAGATGAAGATAGCAAGGTTTTAAAAACCTTTTTCCTCCAAATCACTTTTCAGTATGAACAAAGTTGGCCACAAACTCCAAATTTGAGACTAGCTGTGAGTGCTAGAACCGAGTCCCAGCCCAATTCCTGTTTAGACTGGTAACTAAATTGTTGGTCAGGCTACTCAATATGCTTTGGAGAACATTAGTTAAAGGTTTTCTGCTACACTCTCTTTGAATCTACAATTAAGTCTGAAATGAGAGCCTAATGAAAAGGCCAGCAAAATATATGCTTTTACATTTTACCCAGTTTATAACACCTGTTTTCACCTCTGGGCTATAATCTGGTATAATCTGAGCTGTAGAATGATCTTGTACTGGAACTCAAGTATTTTATTTGAAATAATAAAAAGGAATCTGCTGTCTGGCTAGTTAGACAGGCCAGAATGTTTTGGCCTATGGGGCTACTGTGAAACTTTTCCCTAAGCATCACCTTATCCTAATGATAATAAAGACAGTGGTTGAAACCATAAAGTGCCTCTGAGAAATGCCCGAAAAGAAAAATTCTTCAGGAAGAGGATTTTTCGTTCTGTGTCATGATATGTGTCCAGGAGACCTCTTTCCCCAAAAACTCTGTCTTTTGCCCACATCCATAAGTTTATCTTTTTCATAAGTGTAGTGAAACAGTATTTATGTAACTTGAGGCTTTTATACACTTTTGTTATTGTTGTTGTTGTTCTAGAAAGCCAAGAGTATATTGTTTCTTCATTTTCTGTTGTGGATTTATCAGCTTGTACAAGATACCTGAAGTTAGGCAGACATACGTTAATTAGTAGTGAGGGTTCAACTGTAAAAGTCATCCTCTGTATGTTATTTTGCATAAATACATTTGTTGAGCTAGTAGCTTTCTTTAAAATACTTAATGTACTTCTATTCAGTTTTACTTAAAGATTTTTTGAAAGTAAAGTAGTTTGAAGATTAAAAGAAGGATTTTGTAGGAACATATATGGATAATTCCTACCTTTGTACAGATAAACTAGGCTGTACAGTTTTTTCCTTTTCATGTTTCTCACAGGTCTCTGGTTCTCCATGAAGAGGAAAAGGAAAACAAGAGTTTGTTTGGTGACATCTCTGGGAGGTGCTGTTACTGTTCCAAAAGACCATTGGGACTGTAAGATTTCCTGCAGGCTCTAACATCTCACCATAATGTCCTGGTCACTTGAAGTGACATCCGTGGTACAGCCATCAATGATTTTCAGCTTTCATCAAGGGAATAATCAAAATCCCTCAGGGATCTCAGCAGAATGTTCTCTTGGGCCTGTCTTCCTGATACTCAGGCAAAACCCCCGGTCTTTTGAATATAAGATGTGATGGTGCTGTAGCCTAAGGTTTACCAGTATAAAAAGTATCTTAATGGAATATTACCTACAAGTAAACAAAATTATATGTTGTGCTATATATTCTTAGCACACAAAAAGTGTAACAATTCATATGTTAAGAATGCACAGCAGATATATATTTTTTTATATATTTTATTTGTATATATATATATTTAACATCATTACTTACAGCATGACAGATTTTAGACTTATGTGAAATTTGGGTTTAAAATATAGGAAGAAAACCACCCATCTAAACTGCTCCCTGATACTTCCATATTGTAAAATTAATAAAATAGTTTTTAAAAAATGTGGCTAAAACATTTGACAATGGAAAATTATTCTTAATCCTGAAATGATTGGTTGTCCCAGCCAAAATGGAGTTTATATCAGAAGTGTTAACAGATCTTGCACTAGCAAAAGGTAGCAGCTAGTTTAAATACTAAGGCAAGTCCAATACAGAGGCAAAGTAAAAAGCACAGCAGCAAAGAAAACAGTAGTTTATAGCTGACTTTAGCATGTTTTTTCCTTTCCTGCCTATGTATGAAGGGTAGGTTCCTAGAAGGCAGTAAGTACAGTTGTGTGTTTAGACTGTAGAGAAAACAAAGATCCTGTGCGGGGTGGGAATTCTTTTTCTGCCAATTGGGATAAGAAATTATTCATTGAATGTATTAAGATCCTTACATTGAAAGGGTTCAGTGGGCAAGTGTGCAGCTCCACAGCCCTGAGGCTCTTTTGCTGGTGAACAGCAACTGTTCAGTGATCTGAGAAGAAGGATCCTTTCCTCCCTGCAGAACACCTCCTTTGTTCTTTTATCCCATCTAGCCTTGGAGAATGGTGCAAGCCTTAAGTTTTATTGCTATAGAGGCTTTTTATACATTCAGCAGAAGGGTATTTATGTGCTGTGTTCACTTGGTCCCATATTTACCTATTGGTGTATGTTCCTGTTCATTTGCATCCCATTATCTGTCCCATTTCATGAAGGACCTTGAACTAACACAAGTATTTACATCCCTTTATTAAGCCATACAATGCTCTTCACACCAAGGCAGATGGCACTGTTTCTGTTTTACATAGTGATAAGAGCTACTACCTGAAATGTAGGGTGGTTAGGGTAGAGTTGCTCTTTGAACCAGAATGAAATACAGGATTTTTAGTTGCCCTGGCTCAATTTACCACCTGGCTGCAGCTTTTCAGTCACAATCATATTATGGACAGTTTTATTTTATCATTATGGATTTGATTTTTTAGGTTTTCATGCTATTTAAAACTTACTATATGACGCCTTATTAGAAATAGTCCATTTCATATTGATTCTTTAATTTGGCACACTGCCATCTAGCTGCACACTTTCCTCAGCAGTTCTGTACTCAGTGTGGTGGAAGAGCTGTGGTGAAAGATCTGACAGCAAAGATTTACTTGGATTGATCTGAAATATGTTTCAATAGTCAAGTTTCTAATGGGAAGAAGGGACAAAACTAGAAAAAAGGTATTTTACTGTTGCAATTCATATGGTGACAGCTGTATTATATGTAAAATTTTGAAGCAAATGCTGACATGAACATAAGTCTGAAAATATCTGATGGCAAAGTTGGCAATGTTAGTGCAAAAGTCAGGATTACCCACACACATTTTAATAGTTAGAAATTCAAGAAAGAAGCAAGGGGAAAATGTACCTATGAAGTCTGCAGATTTACTGAATGTTTTTTGGAGGAAATGAAAGCTAATTGTTGCATTAATTCTCTGTTAGAGCAAATAAAATATGAGTGTTAAGGTGAAAATGTGAAGATAAGGTATACGAAAAGAACCTCCTGTTATTTTGAGTTGGAGTGCATCATTCAGAGAATCAGAGCCAGGCTGAAAAAGCATTAAGTGAGTATTTCACCAACACAGAAACCATGTGCTTTAAACTTTACTTTAAATGAAGCTTTTAAACTCTAGCACTTACTGGTCTGTTACCTTGTCCTTGTATGTCTCAGGTAAAGCCAGAAGAAGAAGGAGGACAACATGTAAGTTGTGTCTAAAAATGCATGAAGAGTGGTAGGCATTAAGTAAGATTTTTTACCAGAACAACTAATCTTTGAAAACAAACAAGAGCTCCCTTTTTGGCTCACTAAATCTTATTTTCTCAAACTATATTGAACTGCCCATTCAAAGATTGTCTCACTTGTAGCCCCAGACAATCTCTGTTTCCTGAATTGCATAGCCTTGGGTCTCTACTTTCTCACCCCACAAAAGTAATCAATAACTACCTGTTCCTTATAATAGCAAGTGTCAGAACCAAACATTTAGAAGCACACTACTGTGCATTTTAGCACTGTAGTTTAAGTTCAGAGAGCTCTGCATTCTGTGGTGTTTATCAGCTGGACTTTGAGGGAGGTCTTTAAAGTATTGCTCACTTAATGCAGCAGAAGTTCATCCCATGGAAAGTCAATCCCTCCACTTCTGTGAGGAAGTTGACTCCAGTTCACAGAGGGTTGCAGGATTGTTTTTGTTTTCCTTAAATGCTTGTAAAATGTCAAACCTTCAAATATGTGGGAGTGTGGAGAGGCATGATGTATTTCTGTGTCCTGTATGTGCTATGTTCATCTGCGCTTTGCTCTGGGTAAAAGACAAGAGTACACGTGCATGAATAATTTTTTAATTTAGCTGCACCTATAGAAATTCTGTCCAATTCTTTCCTCCTTCTCCCTCCGTGTCTGTGTGGCAAACACCCTGGGGTTCCTGTGGTTTTGAAGTGTATTTGCATGATACTGTATAATGAGTGATTCCATTGTTTTGTAGTTGTTTGAAGGAGGTCACAATAATATTTTTTGTACTTCTTTTTCTTTTTTGTGGTGGTTGTAATAGCTTTAGTCATTCTGGGATCAGCTGCCTTGCAAAAGGAAGAAATGTATGTAGGAAAGAATCACCTAATTGTGACAAATTGTCAGAAGGCTTTAGATGTGGTGTAATACTGTTTTCCTGTAAATTTCCCTACAGAGGAGGGAAAGGCCTGTATTTTTATTTCTTTCTCTGTGTGTTTGTCACCTGAGGTGTAAGCACAGAAAAAACAAATTTCTTTGCAGAGAGGGAAGACAAGATTTTGATGAGTAAGACCAAAAGATTTCAAACATCTCTGTCCTCTTGACAGCAGAGCTTTTTCTGTCATTGGCTGAAACTCTGGAATAAATCAGATGGAAAGCCTAATGGGACTCCATTTTTCAAGAAGTTTTTGAAAACTATTTGCATACTTCCCAGTGCAAAATTAATTCCCAAAGCTTTATAGTTAATCAGAACAGTTGTTGAAGCGTCCTTGTTTCTGTGGCTCACATGCTTCATCCACTTTGTACCATGGTGATAAACTGTCAGGATACCTTATCAACCTCTGTTGAGTCTCTGAAGTTGATCCAGTCCCATCTGCAGTAGTGTAAAATGACACAAAGGGAGGGAAGGAGCAAAATACAGATCTGTCACCTTCAACACATCCACAAAGCCTCCACCAGTGCCTGCCAGAGTTACGTGGATGTACAAGGAATGCTATTTCTTCTGCATGGCTCGCAACATGCAAAGTCTTTACTGTAGGTGGAGGATGGGAACTGGTCAAGGATCTGAATAGACCAACAATCAGAAAGGAAAAGTGGGATTTCTGCAGCTGCCAAGGAGATGAAGAGAGAAGGAGCCTTATGAAGGGGGGCATGAAGCAAAGGGAAGAAGAATCATTGCAGCACAGATGTTGATAGGAAGATGAGAGTGAGTGCAATGAACCCTTGTATTTGGAAAAAAGAGAATGGGGACACTCGAAGCAAACAGGAGTTTTAGAGCAGGGGAATGACAGGGAGGTCTTTACAGAGAAGAGGAGGGAAGGTGGCCCACCTTGAAAAAACTTGCAAGAGAAAGACGCAAGAGGCCTTGTCACCTGCAGTAAATTCAGTCAGCTGAAATACACAACTCTCAAGTTTCTATGGTCTTCTTCTACAAAACTACCCCAATAGTGTTACTACTCTATGAATTGCTATGTATTTCTGCTAAACTTTTTTGAAAGATGTAGAGATATATTTCTGGACTGAATGTCAGAATCAGGGCCTTACACAACATCAACATGTTTATAACATGCTTTGCATTGCACTGTTCTTCTGTTCCTTGGCAAGGTTGGTTAGCTGACTTCAGGGCAGGCACATTTGTTTTGGGATGAGTTTGTCTTTGAAGCAAGCTACTTATTTGAGAGAGTTTTATATTTATGAATCCCATCTCAACAGAGAGCCAGCATGGACCCATGACACTAACATCTCCACAAAACAGAGAACAGGATGTGGCTTCATTTGTCTTCATCTGTGATCATTGAAGACAAAGAGGTACCTGCTCAAGGCAGTTTCTGGCTTCTGGCTTCAAGCTGGGAGAACCCTTTTCTCTGTCCATTGAGATCTCCCAGGGAACCTTAGTGGCTCTTCAAGGCTATTACAGTGTCCCATGCTTGGATGGTTTGGATATCCCTCCAATTGCTGTCATGAGAATTGAAATTTCCTAATGCCTAGTTGCTGCAGAAGTTTTGTTTTAAAAGACTGCCTGGAAGAAATCCAAATTTATATGGACCTGGACCGCGGAAGCCAGTATATTTATTTCTGTTAGCAACTTGGGCCTCTGAGGGTTTGGCTACATTTCTTTAGCAATTAATGGAGACAGTAGGATATGAGGAGAAAATGTTTGTACCACCCAAGTTTAATCTCCCAGGCATCTTTCTGAAGCTGATTAAGTATAATAGACTCCTCCAGAAAATGGTTCAAAGCACCTACATTAATGATTTCATGTATTTGTGGATAGTTAAATCACCATGCAAAAGTATCCTGGCATTGGTTACAATTAGTGTTACTGCTGCAAAACGATCAGAACCCTGAGAAGTTACATGCATGAAACACTGACAAACAAGGACTAATATGAAAAGCTCAGGTTAATATGTTCTGTTTATGCGTATTTTTTGATCTGCATTTCATTTTGAACTGCATCAGGCCATACTCTGTTGTGCTAATTTTAATTTAAGTCTGTGGAAATTTTAACTCATGAGCCCCTGAGACTGGTGAAACAAACGATTGAAAGTAAATCAGTACTTATCATTTTGGTCTAATGCCACTTGGAATCTGGCAGGAGCAGCAGTGCTCTAGAAAGGAGCAGTTGGTCAGGTTTATTTTTTCTCTGAAATATTTCTGTGAATTATGGTAAAAACAGATGGGATTGAGAATTGAAAAAGAGAAAGAAAATGACAAAAGAAGAGAGGAATGCATGGTATTGAAAAATAATTACTTTTCACTTTGGCCCCTTGGAATGGATTTCAAATGCAACAAGTCAAAAGCAACGTATTTGTATGTTTCCACTTTCATTTCCATTTTAAGTTTTCCTTTTCAGGAAACACATCTTATGTGTAAAACAAACACATACTTAATGCACTAATGATAATAATTATAGCAATAACAACTATCACTACTGCTACTAGTACTCATCCACATTTTTAGTAAATATTATTAGAGAAAAAGTAACAATTGTCAGGTCTGTTGGCTAATGATCTTAGGAATTATTTCTTTGGGCATGGGCACTTATTACAGTTGAAATTATTTGGAAGGAGAGGAAGACTACAGGAGGGGTGTTGTGTTGTTTGTGGCCATGCAACAGAATTCAACTATCCTATTATTTTCCTTCAGACTTCTATCCCCTCAACAGCTTACAGCTTGACCCATTTGTAACAGAGAACAAAATTTGCCCCTTCTATACAGTGTCAGATGTCGAGGATAAATGGTCCAATTATGCATTATAATATGTACATATAATAACATTGTGTTAAACTTTATTTAGGGCTGAAGCATATTATTTACAGATGAATTTAGAGGTGAATACAGGTTTCAAATCAGACACCACTCTTTAGTAATGCTCCTTTGTGCTCAGAATCTTCTGAGTGTGGTATTTCTATTTATTTGGACTTCTAAAATCTAACTGCTAATTTTGACACAAGCAGTGTTTGCTTTCTAACTTTGAACAACTTAATTAAAAATTGAGAACAACTTAAAAAGAGTTTCAAAAGTTAGACTAAGTAAAGGTATTTTGAAATCCTAACTTCAGATTTACTGCACTGATTGAATTATTTATATTTTATTTTGGAGCTTTAATGTTTAGAATTTCCTCCTGTTTTACAGTTGTCCAGCAGTATATCAGCAAACATTTTACAAAAGCATTTTTAAAGAGAAGCTTCTTCTATGGAGTAAGAACTCTTAATTTATATTTTTTGAGAATATGTATCTAAGGGACCACATTAAATTTAACGCTAAGTTAATTTTATCATAAAATTATTTTGATGTGTAGGAGTTTGGAGTAATGTGAGTTATTTCATCTCTTACAGCTGCTTTGAGCTGGCAGATACAAAGAAAATGTTATAACAGGTACGTAGATGTTTCTCAAATGCAACTTACTATTTACTGCAGTCTGTCTAAATTAAAGAGGCTTTTGTGGTACTGCCATAAGATTTTGTGTGCAAAGCTAATCTTTCTATCTCAGTACCTTGCCAGAGTAAAACCTAGCAAGTTTAGAATTGTGTTTAAGTGAATTGAAACTGTTCAGATAAATCTCTGTAAAAGCATACCCATAATACATGAGAAGTATGTTTATTGTTATTTCACACAAAGACTGTGTTGCAAAAGGGGTATTTGAAAAAAACCCAACCAACTTAAAACCAAACAGCACAAGCAATTAGATTTCTGTAACACGTTACAAGGATGAACTAGTTTTTGGGAAAGTCACAGGTACCTATTATAAATCTGTTTCTTGTACATTGTATGACTTCTTTGGGAATCCTCATATGGACAATATAAGTGCACAGATTTGCTTGCAGCACTGGAGTCTAAAGCTGTGGTAGAACTGAAGAAGTTGAAGCAGTAGCTGAAGTCATTAGTTTGACTTTTGAAAAAGAAGTGACAGATGAAAAAGCATATGAGGCCAAGGGCTAATTAATAGATTCCAACCATATCCCCAAGCTTATCCATTAAGAAGTTGAATGGTTTCCCATATGTTTGTGTATTCATAGCAATTAATTTTTTTAACTGCTTATTACTGGAAGCTGTGGATTTTATTTATTGCTTTGCCAAATTCACTCACACTTAGCTACTTCTACTTGAATTAAAAAGTAATTTAGCTACCATCTCTTATCAAAAGTTGTGTTTATCTGTACGGAATCTGTACGCTTGATGTTGCCTTCGCGCTGCTCCCGCCGTCAGCAAGACAAGAGCAAGCCAAAAGCTTGAGCTCCCTCTCCTGGTTGCTGTTGGAGCTCTGAGCTCCTCGCCTCCAGGCGTTCTGCACAGTAGAATTGAGAAGACACGAGTTGCAGCCTATTTCAACCAATCACACTTTGAAGCAAAAATACAATCAAGTGTCTGTTAAAATACGTTAGATATAATCTTAAATCAGAAGTATAAAACTTGCTTTTGAAATGCTCAGGCACTCTGAAGTAATAGTAGTGTTATGGTGAAAGAGCATCAGATAGACCAGAAAAGAAAACACTAAACAGAAACAAGGTTTTACTCTCTGTGATTTCAGGTAATCACTAAAGGAGAGGAGCAAGAAGTGGAGAAGTGGGGATGCAGATTAATTAATCCTAGTTCTTTTGTAAAACTCAGCAGTAAACTAATATTCCCTCTCACTTATTTTTAGCCACCCCCAAATTCTAGGCATAATTTATCTCATGATTCATTGATTTTCTTTAGATCTCAAATGAATGATCTATGAGAAACAATCCAAATTTGGTCCTTGAGCCGGAGAATAAACAAGATAACCTCTTTAAGTTCTTCCTGTCTATGTTGCTCTGTGCTCTTGTTCTGTATGTGAGATAAAGATTAAACTTCTGAAAAAGAGTTTGTATAATATAGCTTTTAACCCCATGTTCATCTTGAAAGGCCTTTCAGATTTCAGGGTAAAAAATGGTATTCTGCTTGTGTAAAGAGAAAGCCCAGGTCCCCTTTCTGCACTTTGACCCTTTACATACCAGCAGGCCTTTCCTAGAGGAGAGGTGTGATATAAGTGAAGAGGACAAGGCTGCAGTTTGGGCACATCTCTGGACATTAAGGAAAATGGCTGCATGTCCCCTGTACTAACTACCATCTATTAACAGATCTGTGGAAAACCACATACAGCTCATTTCAAAAGCAAGCCTACACATAATTTCTTAGACAGAGTGGTAGTGATCTCTGACATGCTTCTACACTGAGCAAAGGCATCACAGTCAAGATGACAAGGAATGGTTTTAACACCCTTCATTGTGACCAACAGTAATCACAGAGCTGCTTGACACAACTGTTCACTGCATGGGAGAGAGAGCAGATGAATTTGAACTCTCCTTATTCCCCCAAAATAGTGAACAGAAGTGCATAATTTGTTTGAAAGAGAAGTTTTCAGTGCCAGAGGAAAGCAGGGCAACATAGAATACACCAAGAGTGAGAAGATGGTACAAACTAGAAGCTATTATCTAGGCATTCTTGATATTTCCCTCCAGTACAGCTCACCTCCTTCTATGAACAATGGAATTACTTTGAAAGTCTGGTCTTTGAAGGCTAAACTTAACCTTTGTGAATTCCATCCCTTCTCTCACTCCAGTGTCCAGTGTGATTTTCTCATTTCTTTAGGCCATGGATGGAGATGGAGTATGTTTTTCACCTGATGAGTTTGAATGACATGTGAAAAAGCAGTGAGATCATCTTGACACAACAGACTCCCGTCATTCTGCCGTGGACATGTCAGGCATATTTGGACCTGTGCTGTGATTTCCATTAAGGGTAACTGTCAAAGAAAGGACATGCTTTAAAAAACTAATCTTCTGGAAAACTTCCTTTACAAACATGATGCCAGAGTTTTTATGATATTTATTTCAAGATGGGTTTTTTGGGGAGTTACTAAAGCCCAGTCTACAAGGGGCAATTCTGAAGGAACCTTCCTAACTTTTTAAGAAACTGGGTGACTAAATCTCACATATTAGCAGTGATGAACCCAGCTATAATATAAGCAGATATGAAAAGGAAGGTTAGAAAACACCCTGGTAGTTCTATGATGATAGTCCTAATGAGAACACTATCCTCAGATAGCCTGGTCACAATACCTTTGATTTACTGGACAGTTTTTCAGGAAATAGAAAAAAATACAGATACAGAGGTAAATTGGAGAAATCTCATAAGATTATTTTTCCAAGTTACCCCTCTATTTACCTGGAGGAACTGGCATTGCAAATGTCATTTGTAAGACTGGCTTTGAAGTCAGTGTATGTTTTACAGGTTGCTTTTTTCAGGGATACTTGTTGAAAATGCTGAACCTACAATGTAGTCCACAGGATTTATGGTAGTTCTGGCCCCAAATGGAGCCTGTCAGAAGAGTGAAGAAAGGCGTGCAGCTGATATTACCATTTCCAGATGCTGTTGTAACACCTGCCACAACAGTTCTTAGATTGACTTTGTAGTATAATGTAAATGCACTAAAAATCATTTTAGTTATAATAGCCCATCTGTAAATTTTTTATCCTTTTGATACTTAAATTGGCATGATAGCAGTTGATAGTACACAGAAACCAGACAATACTGCTTCGGGTTTACAAACCACCTGCATCTTCAATATCTCAGCAGGCACCCAGATGTTGCCAGGACAACAGAATATAGATAGAGTTAGTCTGCATATTTCTTATATGTATATATGGATTTAGTAAACTGGAGATTTTTAGAACTCATTGCTGTTATGTGATTACCTTAGAAGCTTCCCATATAAACAGCATTTATTAGATAGCCGTGCATGATTCACTTACATTCAAACCCTTAAGGCACCATTTACCACTCTAAGCTCTATGCAGGCAATGAATGGAAAAAAAAAATCTGCTTTGAAAGCACTCTCACCTTAGGTACTTCTCTGCCATTATACCTGGCTTTGAGACACATGATGGAAAAGACTGGAATTTGAAGGGTGAGGTTTCAAGGTTTTGTTTTTCTGTCACCAAAGAGAAAAAAAATCTAATAATTGAGGTGGGATATAGTTATGAATGATAGAGCTCACATTGAAAAAAATTTAAGTTTGGGGAATAATTTCCTTCCATAGTTTTCTTAACTCTATAACTGTAGGTGTCAATCCTTCAAGCCATACTCTATTATGCTAATTTTAATTTACATCTGTGGAAATTTTAACTCACAAGGGCTATATTATGACACAGAATAGAAGTGTTTACATGCCTCTATATTTCTATATTGAAATACCTGAGCTGGCTTTGAGCAGACAAATTTCTCAGGACAAATGCGAAACTGAGCTAGCTCATACCATAGAATCATAGAATCATTTAGATTGCAAAACACTTTTAAAATCATTAAGTCTAACCATTAACCTAACACTGTCAAGTCTTACTAAATGATGTCCCTAAGCACCACATCCAAAAGTTGTGCAAATTGCCAAGTGGCTGCATTAAATAGTTCTGCAGAGTGGAGATGCGCTTGAAAAATCAAAGACATTGCTTTCTGAAACAAGAAAAGGAGCACAGCTTTAGCCATTAGATTTATTTGGCTTTTTATTCTCTGGCACATTTTTGATGTACTGCAGAATGCCATACTCTGTTGACACGAATCCTGGGCTTTCAAGGTGTGTTGTAAAAATATGAATATGATTACCCTACTCTCAGTTCTATCTGTGTTTTAGTGTATTTGATCCTATCACAAAATGCAAAAGGAAGAAGTATTCAATATGCTGCCTGAAAAAAAATCCTGTGAGAAGCATGCACTGTTCATTAAAATACAGTCTACATTCTATGAAATCTAGGGTTTTTTCTAGCTTCATTTTATATTAGGTGTATCTGCTTTGCCATCGTAAATTCTTTTGAAATAATTTCTTTTGCACATTATGTTTGTCGGCTATAATAATAACATGGGATAATGTTTGCTGAAATGTACTGAATGCCAGCCAGTAGCTTGTGCCTTTACAGTCATCAAGTAGGTGTTCCAAATTATGAATAATAGGTTTTATGGAAGAAGGCAGGTGAACCAACACCACTGGCTTTCGTAAGTAACTTTTTTCAGAAGAGAAAGAAAGAGAACCTGCATTTGGAGGTTGAAAGTGTGCACTACATCCTTCAGCCAAGACAAGGAGAACCAGCCAGCTTCTCAGAGATACCTTATTCAAATAGAAATATAGAATACCTTATTTAAATAGAAATACAAATAAAATGTTCTTTAAGTTGTAAGTAGCATGGATAGAGTTACTTAGAAAGTTGCTTTATTATTGTTTCCAGATGTAAATTTTTAAATTCAGAAAGGGCAGTTAGCATTAGAGTTCATTAAAAGTGATGTAGTTCCGGACTCATGCAGCCTCATACTCTTTTTTGGATGAGAAAGGGAAAGTAGGAATGAGAATTTAGTTGAAGGCTCTAGGCATGGATGGAGTCCTAATGTGGAGCTTGGGTAGGATGTGTTAGTTGAAAAGCAGCATCTGGACGCATACACACACAGCAAAAGTAATTGACAGTAATCTACGGCCAAAAAGAAATTGGGAAAAAAAGTTATTTCAAGCTGACTTTTTTTCCTTGCTGCATCAAAACTAATGTACAGAGAGCCATTTTCAAAGGAGGCAAAGAGAGACACAGCTTCCCATTTCCCACTGAAATTCAGAGCCTACTTCTCTGCATGTAAGCAATTCTGAGGAAAATGACTGTGAATAAACTCAAATTCTCAGTAATTGTGCACTAAAAATGAATCATTTTTCCTCCGATCATTTACCTCAGTTATCTGCTGAGCTTTACCGGCTTGCTGTGCTGATGTTGAGTGAGGTCCCTAGAGGGTCATTCTCATGTATGCCAGAGGGCCGCAACAGTCATGCTCTATAGTTATGGGCTTCTTCAGGGTTTGTGAAGTCATGGAAGAACCAATTAAGGAGCCCTGCAGCCTAAAATGACACACAAAGCAAGGCAGAGCAGGGCAGAATACAAGCTGAGGCACCACCAGGCAGGCCCTGGTAAGCAGCCTGCAGCAGATCCTTCTACAGCCATATGTGAGCAGCGGTGCTTGCAGCTGTTCCAAAGGTAGTGCAGCCCTTGCCAGTATCTTTTAGTTGCCTTTTTTTTTCTTTCTTTTTTTTTTTTTCTTTTTTCTGAAGGCACAACAAATTTAGTGAGAGGGATTTGATTTATTTTCAGTCTTGCACAATAGCACTTCTAATGGAGCATCAGCTGTGAAGCATCTTCTACTGGTGATACTGATGAGTATAAACTTAAGAAAATCTATTTTGACTTTTACATTTCAGGCCTAGTTTGGAGGGGTGCCATTTACGAAAGGAAGAACAAACACATTTTACTTGTAAACTGAATAAAATTGATACAATTGACACTACAAGGTCTTTGTGAAATGAAAACACTCAAAGGCCAGAGTTTTACAGGGAATATTTTAGTAAAGGACTGCATAGTGAGATATGTTTTATCCTGTGAATTCCTTCAGGACACTGACTGTTTATATCTTTATCACTAAGGAATAGATGCAATGTTCCTAATTCTGTGACTGTAGACTCACAATTGCTGTAGTTGTCAAGGGGGTGCCACATGTGGAACTGAATAACTCAAATTATAGGATTGTTATAAAAAGATCTCTATTGAAGTGTTCCAGCTTTTAAAGCTTGTCCCTTGTTTCAGCACATAAATTTGTATGAAGGCAGATTTTGTCTGTAAATGGATGCAGCCAAATGTGTAGCATGTGTACATATATATATATACGTTACTTAACCAAAATAAAATTTTCATGAGTATAATTTACTTTGGCTTTTCTTTCTCCTGATAGTGTTACTGATTTAACAATATTTAACCAAAATGCACAAACTGCACTTCACATGAAACCCTCAGAAAATACAATAATGCACTACAGGAAAAAGAAAATGAAGATAATCAATTAATAATTCATAACATTTAGATTGCCAAAGCCATATCTGCTATGAAATTAATAGAAAACCGACTCTACAAAAAACCTAACAAAAATGTTATGCCCGTACTGCCTGTCCTGAAATCATTCTTGGATGACCTTCAGTGTAGGATTTTCAAAAAGCAAGCCAGACATCCTGACATATCTGACTCCATCCTTTTGTTGTTTGTTTTATGCAAGTGTCTACAGAAATCTTTCATTTCTTAATAAGAATATGATTTTACTGTTGACATTAATCCTACTGAAGTTGGTGGAAATGTTCATACTGAGTTCAGTAAGACCTCACAAGTCCTTTAGTCACACAAATATCCATGTGTTTTCTCGAAATAAAGCTGTGTTTAAGGATGCAATTGTAGCGTTTTCTGATGCAAAAGTTAGGCTCATATGGTTATCAAGCTTCACCTTATGAAAATCTGGCCTGCAGTGCAGAGGGATAGGGAAACTTAAAGGCACTAAATACTTAAAGGCACTTCTGGTTTAAAGATGACCATGCATTACTCATTTGTGGCTTTACTTCATTCAACACCCTGCCCTTTTATGCATAAAGTCATCCAAGAGTCACAACTAAAAGGGACATAATCTAGGGGCCACCATTCCTTTGACACATCTTTAAAATTATATGATAAATATAAATTGCAACTGAGAGGATCTGGTAAACGTGATGAAAAAAATATCTAGACTTCCACACTCTCCTAAGTACCTTCAGATGTCAATAGGCATTTCTGGAACTAAATATTTCTAAGCTAAGCTATTTTACATTACCACCACTTAGTTCCCTAAGCTGAAGATTGCTGAAACGGCATTAAATGAGGTGTCTAGTTCCTGAAGAAGCAGCCAAAAAAGCTATTTTCCACCATTACCACCATTACATCTTGTGCTGCTTAATACTTCTTCAGTGTGACCCTGATTGCCTTGAAGTTGCCACCAGGCCCACGCAGAAGTGTCCCCCAGGGTGGGAGGGAGTTTGCCCCATCTGAGTTCTGCTGGCTTGAAGGGCTTTGGAATTCCTGCCTCATACAAAGCCACCCTTCAAATTACACTCAGTGGTTGCCCCCTGGCCTCTTGTCCTCTAGAGCAACACCAGTGCTACTGTCCTGTTTGCTCACAGTATTCTGCCAGGAGGGGAGAAAGAGGAGCTGCAGGCTCTCTGGAGTCACTGGCCGTCACTTGCCCTGGGAGTGCTCCTGTGCTCCTGGGGATGCAGAAGATTGCATCCAAGGGGAATCATAAAGCATCACTTTGCAGCTTGCCAAGCTGGGGAGGCCAGGTCTCCTTGATCAGAAGAGCACACTGTGATTAACGCTAGCAACAGATTTAGGCTTGGAATAACTGCTTTGTCTGATGGAGGCAGCAAATTGTCAGATTATACAAGAACTGCATATCCTTTGTTTGGCAAAGACATGTTTAGCAAGAGAAATAAGAATACTTCTGTACAGTATGCTTTCAACTATTTCATTAATTCAGATAATGTTTGGATTTAAGAGAACAAATAGTCTCTCCTTTTAGAGAATGATTGATATGATATGATATGATATGATGTGAAAATTAACTTAATTGGTTCATATAGCTTAAAATTATTTTCCATCCTGGGAAGACTTTCAAGATTGTGATGGTTCTGTTCATCCATTATTAGCGCACTATGTTGAAATTTCAGCGTGGTTGTGAACTTAACTATTGCTTTGACTTGAATTGTTCTTTTTGATTGTTTCTAAATATATAATTCCATTTTAAAGGGTAGTATTTCAGCTATTGCTGCCATACATTTTAAGATGATAACTTTGAAAGAAAAACTGAACTAACAAAAAATGAGTTAGAAAATAGTCTAAATAACTATTCTCAATACTTTTGAAATGCTTTCCTTTTTTAATAAGAAATTCAGTGCCTTTGGCTCATCTCCCCCAGACAATTTCAGTTTAAATCATTTTGTATCTTGTGGTAAAAACAGCTTTCTTAAATTTTCCATTCAGCAGCATTCCTAGTCCTGGAGGAGTAGGAGCTCATTATTATTTCTTCCGATGTGATGATGGATAGGCAGTCTACTTTTGTACTTTTAAAATGTTATCTGATGGTTAGAAACACAAACATAATACAGTATCTTGAAACCCACAAATGCCTTTGTTATTTAATAGAAGAATGAAACAAAAATATAGTTTGTTTCCTTTTTCCAGCATTGAGACCATGCATGTCACATTATAGAGATTACATAGTATTTACACTAGTGATATCATATAAGTATCTGTATCAATATTAGTTTCTGAAGTAATTGATTTTTAGGTCTCTTTTAAACATCAGAGATCTGTTAATGTCAGTCTTATAATAAAAACTTTAAAAAATCCACTAGGTGAAAAAAAAGACTTATAATGAGATGAAGCATGCTCAGTTTTTCGGTTTGTAGAGAATGCTTCAAGCGTTTTATGTTTTACAAACATTGTTAAAATCCCATCTGGTGTTTGTGAAGCATTTTACTATCTCCTGCTGGGCCAGGCAGACATTGGTTTTCATGTCTGTATGTTTCCAAAACATGAGGAAAAAAAATGGAATGGACCCGGACCAAGCACAGCATAATGATAGAATACTATATTTCCATTCTTCTGCATTTGGGAACAGAGACAAATGTCCTCGATTCCAGAAAAGATCCATCAGTTCCAATAATGCAACTTCATGTGAAAAATGCAAAGGAGTAAATTTCTCTAAGTAGTTCAACATTCAACATCTTGCACATGATATATTTTTGTGAGCAATAAATATATAATTTCTGTTTCAATTATGTATTTCATTTTCAAGGGAATCAATTTAGAAAACATAAAACCCAGATGAAAATGTGTTCCATTTTTATGAATGCATTTTTTCTTTATGTAGCTGATTTTACTAGTGAATTTTGAGTGAAAAATAAATAAATATGAAAGCAGAAATGCAAAGTCCTTCTTATTTTTTATTCCTGGAGCCAGCATCATGCATACTGATGTCCCATTTTCTCTAAAGTCAATGGGAATAGATCCATTTCTTGTCTTACACTGCCTCTAAAACTGGTATAGCTTTTAATTATTTCAATTTGGTTACTGAAGCAGTAAGAGAGAAGAAGAGAATTCGTTCAGAAGGCAGAAGGGTCAATGGGTCTGCACTAGCTGTTATTTGTAGAAAGGAGATAATTATCTAAAATGACACAGCAGTGATAACATAGCTACTGCTTACAACTGCATTTTATGGCTTAAATTAAGAAATATAAGTATTTCCAAACACATTTGTTGCACTGAAGGTCTTAGAAAGCCTTTCCCACATTCACTGATAATTCATAGAAAATGTAGATACATTGCCAAAACAAATAAAAAAATCTTAGACGAACAGAAGTACAAAAATAGACTGATTGCTTTTTAAGATGCAGCAGTCATAACATTGGAATACCAGATGGAATTTTCCATAGACACTTTTGTGGCTTTTACCTGATACATGGCTGGCTTTGTATCAGAAAACCTTTTCTGTGTGTGCTTTTGATTGTATATTTGCTATTTTCTCAAAAGACAGACTGTTGGTAGGAGTGTAATTCTTGCTGCATTTGTTCATCCTTCATTCCTCCACACAGAATTTGCACACACTGGGCCCATCTTCCTGCCAGGAAATGTGGGGAGCAGGTCTACATGCAGACACACATTTCATATAAACTTGATGTGTGAACAGCCCCAGGGATTGACTGTGTGTGCAGATAGTCAGTAGGCACATCCCCCCTTAGATGCAGTCTTGACACTTGTGAAGCACATTGTCCCTCTCATTCCAAGCCCTCTGGTCTCCCTCTTTGCAGTTATATCCATTCTTACGGCCAAAGACTGTGTGCAAGTAAAAGAGATCTTCTGATGTGTGTATAAAAAAACTTGGAAATTAGATTGCTCTCTGCTTCTCACTTTTGCTAAGCAGTGTAGAAACCCACTTCCTTTGCAATTTAAAATGGTATTTTCAAATTGTTATAGCAATTGTAAATGTCATGATAATCAGAATTTGGGATAAAAGGCACTTATTTCTATTTGAGGCACTTTGCTGTGTCTGTATACACAGTGTGAGATAGCAGCTTTATGCTTAGCCACAAATCTGCTCTGTTAACTCTCTGGGAAACAGAATGGAGGGGTGGACAAACTTGGCCAAGCTAGTTGCTGTCTCCTTCATAAGGCAGATGTGCAATATAGGCATTTGTTCCTCAAAGATCTGAATCTGTGATAAAATGGAACTGAAGGAAGAATTGGAGAAAGGTAAAAAGCTGAGAGGGAGTAAGAATTGCTTAAGTCTGTAACAGCAAGGAATCAATTGTCTCTTCCAGCCCCTTTACTCTCTTTTGGGGGGATATGGTGGTCAGTGGCGAGCTGGTGACCAGCTGTGGAGGTGGGGGTGGGAGGAGTGAGGGGAGGAGTGATGGTGGAAAGGAGGCCAACTGCAGCTCCCCAGCAGGTGGGAATGATTACGGAAAGAATGACGACCTGTACTGTACAAATTATTGATGGTACGTCCCAGAGGAGCTGAGTTAATAAAGCTGCAGCCAAAATAAACCACATCCCTTGCATCTTGTCTTTCTTCCTGCATGTACGGAACAAAGCAATGAGAGACTATTGCCTCCTCTTCTCCCCATGCCTTCTCCAACATGATCCAGTTTTCTTCTACTCTGTCCCACACATCTGTATCATGAAGGGATTTAACTCTTGTTTTCTTTTAAAAGTACAGAAAGATGAAGACTGAGTAGATTCTAATTCTACTTTTTTAAAAGGCAGCATGTGCTCAAAGTGAGAAAAGGAGTAGAAAGCGAACAAGAAGAAATACTACCTGCCTAATGTAACAGTGTGATGGTTTTGCCTTTAGCATCTATTCCTAGATCTGTGCTGAGCTGCATTTCTTAAGACTGGGTGAAAACTACAGCGTTTGCATGGTATGATCTGTGAGTGGAGCTGACACCCATCCTCCAGGTGATGGTCTTTGGGAGTCTTGCTCAGAACAACTCCTTTTCTAGACATCCATACTATTAAGAAGTATGGATGTCTAGAAAAGGAGTTGTTCTGAGCAAGAACTGTTGTAGAATGGAAGTCATTGAAGGGCTGAATACAAATCCAAATTCCAGCCTTCTCAGTGTTTCCGGTTGATTTAGAGCTATTTTTTAGCGTCTTTCTTGTAAAAGTTTATATACTGTCCATTTTATAGACAAAGTTACTTTTGAAATATTTTCCACAACAAACAGCACATGACGATCCTGATCCTATATCACATATTTCCATTTGCTTTTACAGGTCCAATCTTAATTTTCCTTATTTCCACCACTGATGCTAAATGGCTTTGTTTGCTACAACTTGGGTTCCAAGTCCCATCAGTATTGAAGAACATTTGAACTAGTGAGGACTGAATGACTGGTTTCAACACCATGTTTGTATTTAATAGGTTTGGCTTGCTATTCCTTTGAAATTTGGTTTGTCTTCTTCCAAGCCTATCACAGGAGCTGCACGTGCCAGAATACTGTTTTGTTTAGACATCGAACCCTGGTGCTGTTGCCCTGGATATGATTTTTTTTTGCACAATTATTCCTACAGTCCATCTAGCCCACTACTGAAGCATCAAAGTTCTTCATGAGTATTTAGAAATAAAAATATCTGCAACAATATAAGCTTCTCCTTTTTTCCTTTTACTTGGTCCAGGGTGTAGGAAAAAGATCCTTATTTTATAGATTGGCCAAATGAACACTTAAGTATCTGCATATGAAATTAAGTTTGTCTGTATTTATGCTGAGAACTCAAAGTGAAAGGTATACTGACTATGCACCTATTTCTGAAGGTGGTGACACTTCTGCTCATTCTTCTATAAGTCTTACAATCAAGGTTCGTGTTTCCTAGATAGGGAAGTTGTGTCATTCATGGGGAGTGATCTGCCAGAATTGGGTTTATTGTCCTGAAATTAGGTGTGCTGAAAAAGAAAGCTTGGGAGTCACTTATATGGGTCAAACTATGGTTAAATGACATTTGAATGGAAGATAATATTTATAGGAAGGTTTATTGGTTTATTAGTAAAGAATTTTCTTTTAAGCTCAGGAGGCAAGGAGTTGAAAATTGAGAGCTGAAAATAATAGGCAAGGGCTGCGCAGCTGTTTACTTGCAAGTCAGGAGTTTTGTGTGTAGGCCTTTGTTGCTATTTGGGCATCTGTTGTTACTGTAAAATCTTTACATCTTCCTGTAACAGTACTTCTCAGTCTTTTAAAAGCTGAGCTCATTTCCAAAGTGAAATCATTGCTTTTTCATGAGCTTTTTACTTCAAACACCTTAGCATATGTGTATTCTGTTTTTTCCTTATTATATGCCATTTTTTACTGTTTGCACTCAGAATCACTGGGTTAAGAATTCCTTCTAAGGCACTTTTTCATTTTTACTTGCATTAGTAGTGAAATAGTGAGAAGTATACTGGCATTAGAACCTCTTGCCTTTGGTGGATTTAGTGCATGTCTAGGAATAAGAGCTGCAGGTACATCCTTGTGACCCAATTGCTCCCTTTTTTTGTAGGCACCTATCACAACCACAAGAGTGAGAGCTTTGATTTTTAATAATGTCTTCTTAGCCTCTGTTAGGAAAGTTGCCAGCCAAAGTTAGTCTATTTCCTAAGGAATGGTCTACATCATGAGAAATGTTCTGTAATTACTGACTTAATGGTAGGCAAGTGAAAAATTCTTTTCACAGATAAGGACTAGAGCTTTTACAAAGATAAAACATTTTGCAGACTGCAGAAGTTTTGCAGTCTTGATGATGATCTTGGACAAAGTTAAAAGGAAGTTCTAATGATTGAATTCCAACATTTATTTAGACCTAATTGTACATAGCTCTAAATATCTTGATCTCTATTTCCCAGTAAGGGGTGCAAAATTTCCTTTAAGTCCCTCTTGTTACCCTGGGTTTTACCTGATTTGCAAATGTAGGAGTCTATGATAAGAAAGCCTATAGGGAGGGGGTCACATCTATGTTCTATGAAGTATGATTGGATAACTGAAGCTTTAGTTATCAAAAGTTTTGAATTTGTTGCCACAGGATTTTTCCTACCAGCTACTGATCCTCAGTATGTAGGAAGTTTGGCTAGTGGATCCAGTGACTGGGGATAAGGGAGAAGGCCAGATGTGGATACTTGCCACCCTGCCTCAATCTCCAAATTTTCTTAGGAAATAATAAAAAAACACAGCATGGATGTGTACCAGTGAAAGATCTGTTGCTGTCTGTATACAGCCAGATCTACCCCAGCATTAATAACCACAGCACAGACCAACATTCATTTCAGCAATTGTTTTTAAGCAACTGGGTCAATGATATTTTTGACAATGTGAATGGCAAGCATTAAAATTGCTTTCACAAAAGCGGTTAGCACATTGTACCACTAATTATATGATTACAGGGGAGCTATTTATCAATTTACTTTTACAGGAACTGTTTATTTTGGACTTAGTCTTTGAGTTTTGCTGTAGTTTGAACCAGAGCCTTTCACAGAAGGAAGCTGTTAGTAGTGACTAGTTTATAGAGTTTGGGGCCCAACAAAAATACCTCAGAATCATCTAAGGCCAGACGAGGTTTTATGAAAGTCTCCTAATTCCACACATGAAACTTGAGTTAAGTTTCACCTAAAAAGTGAGCAGATTTTTATTTCTTTTTTTTTTATTTCTATCTTTATGTTTCAGATCATGCAAGCATAGGATGACAACTGGTGACACATAGAAGCGGGTGTGTCCTTTGCTATATCCACCTTAGTTCCCTTCTCATATTAGCCACCTATTCTTTGGTGAAATAAAAACTGTCCACTTTGTGCCTGCTTTCTGGCATGTAATGGCTTTCAATGTAAAGATTTTGATAGGAACAGAGCAATAAGCCAAGCTGCCTTTCGTTAGGACTATGAATCAGGGCTATAATATCTCCAGATCTCCTGGTAGGCCTGCTAGTGATGGCTGGGGCAATTTTGCATGCTAGGTGAAATATGAATGTTGCACCAAAACTGAGCATGCCCAGTGCTCAAGTGAATTAAGAATGCAGAGCAATGAGGGATTAGAGGGAACAGCATGTACTAAACCCATAGCCAGAATGGCATTAACCAACGCTGGCTGGCCTTTTTGCAAGTCAATTTGGGATTATATGGAATGGACTGTTCTCAAACCTGGGATCTTATGCCCTGTGCTCCCTTTGGAGAAGTCTGTATATGGAGAATAAATGCAGGGCAGTGCGCCCTGAGCTTGTAGAAACAAGCTGCATTGGTTTAACTTAAATTTTAAAATAGATTTCAGATAAGAACTCTGTGAGGATATTTCCCTTAATTTAAGTATTAGATAGGTTCCTGACTTTGTGACCTGAAATAACAAGGTTTTCAAAGCTTTTTGTACAGAGTACTGTGAACACTCCCTAGCTAAGCCAAAACAGAAGAGCATTGAATTTATCCACAGATTCTTATTTAAAGAATGTCTTTGAACACACTTATACTTTCATGAGATTAATAATTGGTTCAGCCTAGAGACTAAGGGCTAGCCCTTTTAAAGGTTGTTTAAAAATTAGGCACTTTTAAATTAGGCACTCTAGACTGTATCCCACATCCTGTGCTAAGTGCTAAGGTTAGCTGTGTTAAGCATGGGGAGAAGGGATAAACCAAAAAAAAAAAAAAAAACCATCTGCAAGAGACCCGTACAGGCAGCTTTCTGCAGAGGGCCAGAAAGAAACATTAGAAATCTTGGTTTTCTTCTGAAGGAAAAAATCTGACTTACAGCTTCAAAGGGTTTATATTTGTAACCTTGGATGCCTGTCTAGAACACTTTTCATGAAAGGCTCTCAAATTTCAACATATTTGATTACTTATTATTGATAGTGTGACAGCCATCTGCTTCTCTTAATTGGCTGACAGTTTAAGGACTAACAATCTGAGGACTTGAAAGAGTTGAGATCATGGCCATTGTCTTTTGACTCTGTCATTTGTCAGAGGGGCAAATCTGCATGCAGGCAAGTGGATTCTGAAATGAACATTGCACTCTTGGTGTCTTTGTGATCTCATCAGGAACTTGGCCATAACACACAGAGGCTTTGAGTTCAGGCTGTCCTCATCAGTTTTGTTCTGCCAGGGGGGGACATGGAGGTGATGGTGTAGAGCTGCAGTTTGTTCCACTTTGGGTTGTTGGTGTGGGAGGGCAATTACAGAGAGTCAGGAGTTCCATATAACCAAGGGCAAGAAATGATAATTTCCTGCTTCCCACAACATGCATTTAAACTACACCCTGCCTGTACTACTGAAGTTGTGACAACATCCAGAAAAGCACTCAAGATATTTGATCCAAAAAAGCCAAGAAGAAACCTGCTTGTGTGCTTCTTATTTATACACATCACAGTGATAATCTGTATTTTTGTCTTTATTCCAATGTCAGGAGCAAATACCAGAAAAAATAAGCACGATGTCTCACAACTCTTGTTTCTAGAAATCTCAGTTCCATGAATATGTGTTAAATGTCTCTCTGAATCTCTGCTGCATTTAGTTACTTAGAGGTTTTAAGCTAGTGGAACATGTTTTTCCTGGATCCTGACCATAAATAGGCTGGAAATATCAGAAAAAGCACTGAATCAATCATATATATATATATATACACTGGGTAAATTTAGGCAACTTCAAGATTAGGCAACAGTTGAAAGATTTGATGAGTCTTATTTGGATTCCAATTTTAGTCTCACGGTCCCAGGTCCAACTTCAGCCTTGCTTTAAGTGTCTGCATCCTTCCTGGTTGAAACACAAAGGCTTTAGAGAACACTAGTGCCTCTGTCCAAGTGTACTTTTGCATGGAGGCCCTGAGGAAAAGATGATATTCTTTAGTGTTTCTCAGGCTTTGTACTATGGTATGTGTTGTGTCTTTTTCACTTTTGAGTAAAAAGGCCTGATAGGTTTATGGTGGTCTGTACAGATCTCAAATGTAATTAGTTTTCTCCTTCCTCTATGCTTAGGATTCACCTACTCTGAAGAAAATGTTTGGAGGTCTTTGGGTTCTCCAATGTGATTTTGTTCAGGTCTCATTGTTGCTTTTGTGAAGTAAGGTATAAGTTAGAAGAGTGTATAAGATGTGTTTTTGTGCATGTAAATTTTATTTGTCTGAGCTAATTAATCTAATTTCAAATATCACAAAATCGTCATTTCTTAGCATTTACTAACTGAGATTTGTAGAGTGAATGAAGTGAAAAGAAAGGGCAGTTGTTACAAAAATACACAGGGACCTTGTTTTGAATAATGTTGACCTAGAAGCTGTGTACACATATTTCTTTTGTTAGAAGAAATGTTCTAAAAGGTGAATACAATAGTTCTGTACTTTGTCAGTGGAAACTTCAAGTAACAATTATATTATTACTATTCAAAATTATCTGTATATATATTAAATGGAAAATGTGTTACATTCAGTAACTTGAAAAGAGTATTCTTGCTACTAAAACTTCCCTTAAATCTCTCCCACCTTTCAAAGCAGAGAACCTGCAGTTAATCTGTGAGGAACACTAAAGCTTTCGACAGTTATCATCAACTTTTAAGTTGCTCTCAACTCTAGACACTGAAATGGTGAAAGTAGCTGATTTGGGTTTAAGAGCTTACAGCTCAGGGTCATTTTATAAAACACAGAAAATAAAAAGGTAGCTGTTGCCTGTTGGCAATTATTCAATGAGAAATTTTGGCCTGTAAAATACAAGTAGTAAAGAAACAGATATTTGAGTCATAGAAAAGACTGCAAAAAGATTGGTACCTTTTTTCAGTCACCCATTCTGAGAGAGTAGTGTGTCTGATACTTATGTTGGTTTACATCCATTCATTTCTAACCCAAAACTAAAATTCACTTTAATGTGAATTAAGTCCTCCGTCAAGAAGACTTGCCTGTTGTATATCCATAAAAACCTGTGCCAAAGAATTCATCTCTGACATGGCTTTCCAGCAGCTCACAGGGGTTGATAAGGCAGAAATCTGTGACTGGAAATCTTTTGCTGGAAGCACTGCCTATCTTGCAGCACTGAGGGCAGAGGAGCTGCTGTTGATTGCCATGCTGCTGCTCACAGTCTGGCTGGTGGTGCTGAGAGCAGCTGGGGGCACTGGATTCCCAGGCCCACAGCAGCATCATGCATAGTGATGCTTTCCTTCACTTACAGGGAGGAAAAGGGAGAGTTAATTGTGGTCTAACATGCAAAACTTGTCTTTTTGTGTAGTGTGTGAAGCATAAACTCAGTGGGAGGTCCATGAAACAGAGACTGGCTCTGCCCCATTAGCATTCTGGTCATACTTTAGAACAGCATAAGCAGACTTGCAGCTTTTAAAAATGCTGTTTTGCCCTCATCTGCCCCACAGCTGAATTCTCTGTAGAGAAGGGGTGTTGTGCCATGCTAAGGCTGGGGGTACTTAAATTTCTTAGCTGTGTTTTCTATGTTTTCTAGTAATTATTCTTCCCTTTCCCTCCCTCTTCCTCTTGTGCCTCCCTCCCAGCTTTTATAAATCAATGAGAAAAATTAAAGGCCATTAATTCAGTTCAGGATTTACTTCTACCAAGTAATTTCCCAGCATATATTCATCTTTACAATTTTTTTTTGTTTGTTTGTTTGTTCTTTTTAAAAAAACCCCACAATTTATAGTAGCTTGAAAAAATTGTGAACTTAATGTCTGCTCACAAATATGGTCATAGGAAACTTCACTAACCTCCCTGGCTTCTTCTGCAAGGAGGGTAAAAGAGTTGTGCCTGTTACTTCCATCCTCACAAGTTGAAACAGGCTGTGATCAGCCCAGCCATCTGCTCAGGTGAAGTCTGTATCTGGCAAAGCCAGGGTCCCTAAGCAGGACAGGGCATGTTTTAAATAAACCCTTGTAATGGGAGCCAACTCAATCCAAATGACCCCTACTGCAGGTTCTTTTAAAATTATGAATGATTTCTCTTCTGTAGTGATGTCACTTCTGTATTTTTTACTTTTTAGTTTCTGAATGTTGCAGGAAATGTATCACATTGACTGAATTGATTGATTGACTGAAGGAACTGAAATGGTTTTCTGCTGTTTTGATTAGAAGGCATGGGATAAAGTGTTTCACAGTAACAGTTTATTTTGTTTAATTCTTTCTGCAAGCAACTTGAACTTAGTTTTCAAATTCCTTAGATAGGCTTTTTTTTTCTTTCAGGAAAACTATTCATGCAATTGGGTTTGCACTAAGCAGAAAATAAAATATTCTGACCTGTTTTGGGTTTATGCCCTCTAGAACCACAATTATGTCTCTAAACAAGAAGTTGATTTTGAAATAAGCCACAGGTTTTAATAATTCTCAATGTTCCCTTCAGGTTCCCATTCTGTGTAGGGAGTGTTGTAACTAATCACATCTCTCAGATCAAGGCAGAAGTACATTAAATATAGATCAGAAATGGATCTGGCTGCAAAGGCTGGCTCTACACTCTCACAATGCTTTGGAGGGTTTAGATCTTGGAACCTGATTTTGGTCAGGATTGTTCTTTGATATCCTCAGATGAAAGGGAGACTATAAACGTGAAGAGCAAATTCTTCTGCCTTGGTTACACCAGTGTTACTGAATTAGTGCCAATGTGGTCACATGCTGCAGCAGGGTGGAAAATTTGGCCAAGAGTGTTTATTGTAAGTAGCAACAAGGAAAAGAAACCTATTGAAGAGAAGAAACACAAAACTGTAAATGGCCAGGCAAAAGGCCTCATGCTAACTTTTTTTTGCCAAAGTGGTGGCTTACTCCAACATTAACAATTTATGCAACCAAGCCAAATTCGCTGTGTAAAACATTTTATTGCCTCTCCTGCCCTTTGCCTTTTCTAAGAGATTGAAGGGCATGCATAAACTGCTAAAAGACCCAAAATTGTTTAGCTATCTGGATTCAGTAGCCCTACAGGCTTAGTTACTACATAGAGAGCAAAGAAAACCAGCTAAATATTTTTAAAGGGTAGAGAAGTTTTAATTGAAAAATATCCAGGGGCTTTATTGTAGTCTTATGAGTCTGCACTACAGATTTCTAATAGCAAACAATAGAAGTGAAAAATAAGAGGGTTTAATGCATTAGTTATGGGTTGGTAATGGACAAATATGTAGTGCTTATTCTCTGCCTAGCATGGCATGGCATCAGCCTTGGGTCCCCACTAAAACAAAAAAGCGGAAAGTCAAACAACAGTCATGTCAAATTAAACCTTTTTTTGTTTAATTTTTCAAAGTGATTCATTTAGCTGGTTGGCAGAGAGTCAAACTGATAGCTAACAATAGTTCATTTATTTAATGTTGCTTTCAGTACCCTGTAGCCACTCGACTGCATCAGAACTTATCTTCTGTAATTCTCTTTGAGCTGTGAAGATAGGCCAGGAAACTGGAGTAGGTCAGGTGTGCAGGAAGGCACAGCTCACATAGGGGAGCCGTTTGTGCTTCATGAACCATGGGATTGGGAATGGATTTTCAAGAACAGTTAAAGCTTACTTTTAATCTGAAAAGTGAATAAAACTGATATCCTTATGTTTCATGTTTGCTGTGTCTCAACAGTCCAAAAATAAAAGAGCTCAGTTTATAAAGTAAAAAAAAAAAAAAGTGTTGCATAAACTGCCAAAGCTGCAAATTGTGCGAGCAAACAATGAAAATGAACTCTTTCTTGACTACATTTTCTCAACATTTATAAAAAGGGGATAAGTTAGTCTCATGGTGATTTCTATTTAATTTTATTTTCTTAATAGAATTGAAAAACCTGAGTCTGATTAGAACAAACAGGCAACTTTTTAGTTTTGTACAAATGTGAGTAAATGTAGTAATAAGCAATTTTTTAGGTTTGTGGGGCTTATAGAAATAAAATTAAGCAAAGATTTTTATGTCAATAAAGTCAGTTGATACCAACCTAATAATCAGACGGGAAGCAGATCAGTTGAGTAAGAAGATAATATTTATAGTAAGTGTGAGTGTTGATAGCAAAGTTTTTTCTGTTCTGTTTAATAGAATTTTGTGTGACTGTTGAATGGTGTTTGAGCAAGGAGTTCTGGCGTAAGTTGTTCACCTAATGAAAACAAGAGTAGTGTATGACAGTTCTCTGGCATATTAGAATTGTATATCATGCAGCACAACTACATACAGAAACACTGTAGGGAGTGGGAAAATATGAGCAGTCTCCACATGTAAGACATCTGTTTAAATCCCACGTATAATTTTTGTTTATTTGTTTGTTTGTTATAAAAACTGGATGAATTTGATATTCCATTTCAGTTTTTACATTTTCCATCTCTATTTTCCATGCATTTATGCTCACAGAAGGGGATCTGTAAAAAAAGATGACATCTCTAAACATAAGAACCATGGATTGCACATTAAATAAAATTTTCTATTATTCAAGTCTGGTGAGGATTACCTATGCTTGCAAGGAACAAGTTTCCCCAAAAGCCAAGTAATCCTTTCAGTGCTGCTCCTATAACTATGTTCTATCCATGCCAAATGCTCTTGTGCCTGTGGTTCATGTCTAGTTTTATGAGTGTCTTTTACCACAGGCAGTTATTTCAGAATAATTTTCAAATGCTGTTTTTTCTTTAAGGAACATAGTTACCTGTTATTCAACTTATATTTATTAAAATGAATCCTTCTGATAGAATAGAAGCTTTCTTTTTGTGTTTTCATAAAATGTGTATTGCTGTTGCTAAGTAAAAGGATTCTGTCAAAAAAAAAAAAAAAAGACTGGAGAAAGAGCACTGTCCATCATCCCTGATTCTCTGGGTCTATCTTTATGTGATCCTTGTGTTCAAACCTGTAATTTTTCCTCTCTGAATTGCATTTTATTATTCCTTGGTTGCGGTATCTTTAATGCATTGAAGAGGGCTTGTGCTCTCTTATATCACGGTGAGCCAAGCCCATGAGAATTTTTGGTAAGTAGGAATTCACAGTCAGTAAAATAAGAGTGAATTACCATCAAAAGGAACCCTTCAGTCTAACAGGGAAAAGAAACAATCTTTTCTCAAGAAGGATGTACATTGTAGAAACAATTCAATGTCCATTAAAAAGTACTTTACTTATTTCTGGTGTGCTTTACAGTCATGTGAAATTTAATGGAGTAACCCAAATTCTAAATGTGTATTACTCACCACACTGCAGTGAATGCATCATGAGCGCTCCTCCACTCCAGTGGGTGTGCTGGAAAGGCTGCTGGTATTGAGAACATGCCCATTATGATGGGTCAAGAAGCACTTTGCTGTAATAGAGGCCTGCACTGCAGAGGACTTTAAAATAGAAAAACACTTAAGAAATGTAAAATCAATACAGCATTGGTTAGGGTTAAAATAACGGCAATGTAAAAAGCCAACCAAACATAATTGTATTGTTATTTATTACCAGTGTTGTTTCTACTGATGTAGATTCTATGTAGATAGAATTATAAATAACATTTCCTCCCAAAATTTTAAAACTAAACTGCCTGTGTACAGAAAAAGTAAACCCACAGGAAGGGAGGTGCCAGGGTTATTCATGCCAATGTAAAAATGTCCTACTATTTGGGGTGCCGGTTGTGTTGGCATGGGATTTACAGGACATTTTATACTGTTGAAGTGTATATTTTGAAAATATAACCAGAGGCTAAAATCCAGTCATGAAATTGAGTTTTGTCTTTGACATCAAAAGGGCCATGGTTTTGCTCAGGTAGGTACTTTTGTCAAAGCATGAAAAAATGCATGCCTGGGGAGAATATTAGTCAATAACTGAGAGGCAACTAATAAAGTTTTATAGTTAATCTTAGATGTTCTTTTAGTTCTGGAAATAAACAGGAGTCAGTATCAAGGTTATGCTTAAAAATTGCAGCCCAAAGTGTGTTTCACCTTCCACAGTCAAAAAGAGCAGAATGTTTGATTGACTTTTGTTCTGGAATCACTTCACTTAAATAAAAGGCAGGGAGAGATCACAAGGAATTTTAGTTCAAAACTTCAGAGTTTTGGGTTCCACAGACTCCACATACAAGCATGCAAAGGTGACAAAAGGAAGTATTTACTAAAAGGAGGCAGCTTCTAGACTGGATTATAACTTGTGTTCTTTATTCAGTGCAATGTGATATCTCCTGGATACTACTGGGGTCAAAACATTTAGAAAACTGCATGTAAGTCAATCATTTCCCCAACTGTGAGAGTTTTTTCATAATTCCCATAATTCTGAATAAAAGTGCAAGGAATCGTGGGCTTTAGCACTCTTACTTGCAGAAAAATATTGTTTTCTCAAATAATCTGGTTCATTGTGCATACTAGAGAAAGAAATTTAAGTAGGAATACGTGATTATGACAGACTTTCATTTTACATTTAATTTAGTTGTATTTTAGAAAATACCATTCTGAAGACAGAGTCACATCTCTTTGCTGTTACTGGACTGTTACACACTTCTTCACCAACCATTTCTGACACAACTGGAGAGCATTTGAAAGACTTAATAAATTTATAAGTAGATGGAGCAGTTTGCATTTAAGGAAGGCATTATAAAAATAACTTTAAACTGGGCAATTGGAAATTAGTTAGAAGGATGCAGAGATTTAGACCTTTACGTGGAGTTAGTATTTCAAAAGGCCAGAGTTTGGTAAGTCCTAAAGAACATACCTTTAGTGAACACCAGCAGCTATACAAGTGACCACCTGTCATCTGAAGCACAGAAATTATCTGTAAACATACCTCAGTCATGAGAAAACACACTAGCTCAAGCCTCACTGAAAGTAATCAGCTGCCTTTCACTTAACCACCAGATGGGCATAGATGACCACAGAGAAGCAGTGGACAAACTATAGGTTAAAAATATTATTACTTTACAATTCTTCACTGTGTTCATGCACTAAACTGAAGGATAGAGACACCTATGGATGAAGAAAAGCTAAAAACCTAAAATAATTAGCTGAATGGTAAAAAGGTTAAAGAAACCATAGCTATTGATACAAAACAAAAGCGTAATTTGCTCTGCTTTTCAGTAAGTTGATGATTACTGTCAACAGGAGAAAAATGAAGTGTAAATGGGATTGAAATAATGGAAATAACTATAACAGAAATAAAAATATTACAGGTGATTTTACTAAAAGGGCAACAAATACAGCAGTGGCTGTCCTTTTAGAGAATTTTCACCAAAATGCAGACCTAGTAGTAACTATTATAAATCAAGCTTACTGAATTAGTGATAGTACTAGATCCAAAGACAAGAGCTTTGCCTGTGTGTAAGAAGAGGAAGCTGCTGTGTGCAACTGCAGATTTGTTAGTCTGGCTCAGGAATGCATGTAGTTTCAAAATAGGTTTTGAAGGGAAAGACTATTAAAGCTACAGATAAAAGGGAAGTGGAATATTGGTTTACTGAAGCAGGATGTGCCAAACTAACTTAATCTGTTCTATGCTGTTTTCTTTCTTTTTTTTTCCCTTTTAAATAGAATAACTTCATTTTCTAGAGAAAGGAAATAAAGCAGGCATATTCTGTATGTTCTTTTACAATGGACTCATTATGCTGCTGAAAAGCAAACTGTTTACTTGGTTGGAGAAAGTGGAATTTAAGAGCACAACTGTGGGATGACTGTGGTGGGTGATTTAGGAAAGTGTTATCTGTATTAAGAGAAATCTTTTCCTCGATAGTCATAAAAGAAAAGTGGGAATGGAGTGTTCTGATAGTATAGTGTTGGGAAGCTTAGATAATCAGGATGGCCAATGAAAATAACTGCATTGCCTTGAGAACCCAGGGAACTACACAGGAGTTTCAGCAGTAAGTGCTGCAAAGCATTTCAGGAAGATACTGTAGAGAAAATAAATATAATACGTTTTTGTAAAGTCACCAGCTGGAAATGGAGATTATGAGAAGCCTGATTTCTATTAATCAAAATACTAGATGGCGGAAAACTCCATTCACCATTTTCAGTATAACCTTTGGATCTTATTATGCCTTCCTTTGCTGAGCTAAAAATTGATTTGTTACCAAAAACCTCTTCCCCATATAGATATTTGTAGAATATGATCCATTCACTTTCTTAATTAACTAAATGAATAGAGCTTCTGCCACTCTCTCACTGCAAATAAACTATTCCCAGACCATTTTCTGTTCTTGTAGTTATTTTCTGACACCTGCCACCAAGATTCCTTTAGAACTGCAGACAGTGGTGTTTTTCAGCAATGATCTAATTAATACTGTATTACTCAGAAATTACCACTCTGACACTGTTATACATCCCTCTACCCAAGGATTGCATTCTCTGTATACACTGCACTGGAAATGGACATTAGTCAATAATCATGATTTTGACAAATCTTCCAGTGATGTTGTGGTTTAGGAGAATAACCTGGTTCTTTTCAATTTGACTTGCTGTCTTCATTCCTCATATCTGTCTCCTAGTATTTAGTCATACTAAACAATTTGTTTATTTATGAAGCAATAAAGAGCAGTTTGTAGAGATGGTTTGACCCTACTCTTACAGGCTATTCCTGTACTAAGTGGAAGGTTATTTGCAATAAGATGTGAAAATGAAATGCCAGCTTAGACAGAAAGGAATTTTTCTTGGCTTTGTTAGAAATTGACCCTACTCGTGACAAAGTAAGGATCCAAAATTGTTGATATCTTTCTGAATAAATTATATATATATATTTCAGCATCTTTTGTGTTTGTATCTACACTCATACATGGCTATGTCTTTATATATTTTATGCATACATGATTAAAAAACAGTTTGATGTGCATAAGTCTTAATAGACACCCCCATTATAAAGCACCAAGATCAAGAGATTTTGATCTTGTTTATTAGCAAATCCCTAGTATTAAAAATTATAAGCCTCAATAATGAGATTAATTAATAGGTCCTTAAAAAGTAAATCCAGTAAGTTAATCCTACAGGAATTTTAAAAATAGACTAAGTTATTATGAACTGATGTTAAGGCTGGAATAGCAAGAACTATACACCATGCAGAAACAGAAATCTTGCCTTCAAAAGTAAATCCTATATACTTCTACCATTTAAAAATCTATTTTACTGTATGGCAGTGCAACAAGAAGTCACATGAAACCTGCTGCTACCTGAACTCCACTTCTCTACAAACCACAGCTCTAGGCTGGCGTTTAGACCAGTGCCCAAAAACCAATCACAAATGAAAGGCTCTGGAGACAGACAAAATTGAAAATGAGAGGATGTTGAAATATAATTAACATCATAGCAAGGCAAGAATTGGCTTGAAATACCTTTTGCTGCACTGCCCAGAGTACCCCTGGAAAGTGGACACCTTTGCTGTTTGCTGCTCCAAAGGGAAGTGGAATTGATCTGGGCCAGGTAGTAGTGATAGAACTATTGAGCCATTGACCTTTTGCAGATCTCCTTGCTGGCACAGGAAACAAGGTGGTTTTCTCTGCCCAGATATTTCTTAGTGTCCCCAGTTCCTCCCAGGAAGACAGAGAAAGTGAAGAATAAGGCTGACACTATCCTTCCACTCCCTGAAACTCATGCCATGTCCAACAACCTACATGATCTGTGCCTAAGCCCAACATTTTTCCTGCAAGCAACATCAACTCAGACAAAAGATAGGTTATACCAAAAAAAGGGGAAGACAACAATTAAAAGGGCAGATGGAGAACAAAGGATTGTCACATGGAAGTGAGAATGAAGGGCTCATGTTTCACAGTGGACAAGGAGGCACAGCTAACCTGTAGGCCAAATGCCACTGTATGCTCTGTGTTTGTGGTTCAGCATTTATACATTTCTCCTAAATATGCCGCATTCTATCACCATGAATGACCATTACAAGGTTAGACTAATAAAATATGGTGCTTTTTAGGATACCAAATTGGAGCTATAACTCATGATGTGGGTTAGGCTCTCCATTTTTATGTAATTATGTACATTTCATGTAATGCATGATTGAGTAACTTACTATCTCTTATGCCAAGCAACAGATTCTTGGAAAAACAATCCAACTTTTCCATGTCATTAAAATGGGAAACAGTCACAACAAAGACTTAACTTCAGAAAAACAGTTTTACTGGCAATTTGCACTGTGACACATATACCTTAGTTAGACAATTAAAAATGTTTTGAGCTGGTGTCCAAATCTACTTTGGAAATAATTTTCTATGTTAAAGGTAAAAATACTAAGCAGCTCATTACTGCCGAAGTCATTCAATACAGATGTCATTGACTCTAATTCAGATCTCCTGAGTGATGCATTTATGAGAAAATACATGTCAAGTGTCCATTTCTGAGCATCCCTGTAAGCCACCTGCAGCAGGAACACTTCATGGAACTTTCCACTGCGTGTTGCTTTCCTCCTCTCCCGGTGATTTCTTCCATGTCGTTATGCCTCAGTGGCTGTTAGGTGAGGGAACTGGATACAATGCTGGTGCTCTAATTAGAATGTGGTGATCAGTCAGTGGAAATTGCTTTGCTTTTCTTGCACTGCTTCATTTACCTTCCTGTTTGAACTTCTAAATCTTTTCTGTCAGCCTCTGCATTCCATCTTTCCATGTACTTTAGGAACTGAGTTTGGCATGGGGATTACTATCTCCAAAACTGCCTGGGTACCCAAAGCTTTTTTCTTTTTTTTTCCCTTTAAAAAGTACCACATTTTGCTAAGAAAACATTGTAAGAGATTCTTTGTATTTTGCTAAATCCTGCTGCTCTTACTGAGGACAATATGTACTGATGGTGATAAAATCTCACACACTCCAAGATCCCTTGGCCCCAAATAATTTCCTCCACCATAATCCTTAGGAGTGAATGAGTTTTCAAATTAGTTGCCATTATGTGATCAAGATTCCTCCAGATTAAACTGCTTTGCTGCTCAAAAGAGCTTGAATCCAACCTTTCAATCATACTTGTAGTTTTGCATATACAATTCTTGTGCCAACTCTTGATATTCTTGATTTTTTTCCACCATCTTTCTTATTGAAACAAAATCCAATTGAACATTTCAGAATAAGCCCTGGTATTATCAATTATTTACATAAACATGAATCACATTTAAATCAAATAAAGCTGCTGGACATGACACCACAGACTACAGATCTGACCGACAGAGGAACAAAACAGGGATCTGTTATACATCCTTTCTGTAAACTAATTTTATGCAGCACTTTTCAAGTGGGGAACACTTGCATATTCAGTGCCTTTACATACATAAATATGAGGAACCATTGAGCTCTTCCGTCTTTTACTGACTTTTATGCTAAGTATGGAGAGCATTAAGCCCTTTGGTGAAAGCCCTTTCTACTGGCATAACATTGTAAGTACAAGCTATAAAACTAGAAGTAATTTTAAAACAAGGAATACAGAGCTGATATGGCATATTTGGAAAATAATATGTATCAAAAAAAAAAACCTGCCAAGCTTTGTTTCATAATATAAATCTGGGGATATTTCAAATAGAGATGGCTGCAGTTTTAAAAAAATTTTTTAGAATAAGATGCCAGTTTGTAATTAAAAAATGTGTATGAAGAAAACTTTTATTGTTATTTCTGGAACTAACGAAGAGTGCTGTTCTTTTACTGTAAATATTGCATATATTGAAGTCAATTTTTGCTGTTTGCTTTCTGCCACTGAATTTAGCCTGTATTAACAGAACCAGAAGGAAACTTTTTTTTTTTTTTGCTAAATTATTTGAATATTGAAGAATAAATCTTCTGTAAATTTTTGTACAAGAAACCTCATGCTGAGTTACACTTAAAAATACTGAAATCAAAATAAATGCTAGATTGCTTACTTGATTAGAAGTAGAACTTAAGATTTTTTACTTGAGTCTACAGAGGAAAGGAAAGGTAAATAAAAATTATCAAATGAAGAACAAGTTAGGGAAGTTACTGAAAGATTCAGGAAAAACACAAAAAATTACCCAGTGGTTATGTGAATTTTACAAATTATTTCTTCCTCTCTGATGATTTCCCTCATGATTGTAATAAATTTAAATTTTGTATAGAGCTGGCTATCAGCACTAATAGCTAATCAGGAAAGGAAGCAGAGTCCCTTATGGTCATCCTATGGTCATCCTATGTAATTTCACTGCAAAGGGCTTTTGCAGTTGTTAATATTTCTCATCAAAGTTTGTCAAGCGATGCTGCAGGATACAATTGGGAAGAGCGCCCTGCAACACTTGCAAAGCCAAGCCCCTTTGTGTTTTCTCTTTCACAACTCTCTTCAAAATGATGCCTGCAAAAACCATCAGTGGGTAGACTGCTAGGGTGCAACCATAACTGTGGATCAGGTAAAGATTAATTTCACTTCTTATCACAATTGGAAATATTTTCAAGCCTTTTTTTAGTCTCTATCACTTTTCTCATTCTTTTAGAGTAAGGTTTTTGAAGGAGAGACTGTGTTTCTGTCGCATTCTACAGACATGATTCATGGATTCCTAGGGCTCCTATTTGTTAAGTTTATGTAAGTGGAACTTTTTAATGCATTCTACTCTCTGAGAGTACACCACATTTGTTCACATATACTAAATACCTTACTTTTCTTTGCCAATGAGGCTTCAGGTGGCACCCTGAAATAGTATTTTTTCCCCCAAAGATAAGTAAATGAGATTTAGCAAGGCATGTGAGCAGACAGCACTTCAAATGTGTATAACATGTCACTGCTAGGAACCAGTCCAATATATGTTTCAGTGCATAGTTATGTGTCGTGCTAAGCTGTGATACCAGACATCTGCTTAAAAGTCAGCATGGTTTCAGAACTTCACTGCCATGGGGTCTTACTATGCTTAAAAGCCACTAAAATCCTATGATGTAAAAGTGTACTATCAATTCAGGCCCTTTACCCACAAGACATTATGCAATAAGTATATTTTTCCCTGGAAAAGATGGAGAAACAGGGGACTGGATTCATAACAAAGGAAAATATATTTGTTAGGCAAATTGAGACCAACCACTGAGTATGGAAAGAAAATGCAAGCTGTTTGCTTCCTCTTTCCAAAACCGTGCATCTGAGTACATGGATGAAATCTCTGCACTTCAGGGATCTTGAAAATAATTTGATTCTTCAAGCATTTCTAAATGTAGGTCACCTGAGAATGTAGCCAGGCAAGCAACTGTCCCACTTCAACTACTTTTGAAGATTCTTGTGTGCTACCATTGTGAAATTTTGTGGGCATATGCTCTTGTCTTATGTGCACGTCACATGATTAAAAAGGCTGGAGCACTTTCTACACTTCGTAAAATCTTTTAAATTTTTTCTTCTTTCTTTTCTTAGAACACACTTCTGGTTCCTAAAGTAGAGTAAGGAAAAATAAACATGAGATAATCCATCAAATGTATATAAAACAGTGAGTTGTACTTCTAGTTTCTTTCAACAGTTGGAGAAAAAACTTGTTCTTATAATAATGAAATCCTGAAGTCTGCATCACAAGACTGATTAGTCTTCCTGATCATCAACCTCAGCAGTAAAATTATGACCTCAGGGAATTAGCAAATGTCCTCATGCAGGGCATAATCCCAAATATCATTCATATGTAGTCACATCTGATTAGCTAGGTGAATGGTAAGCTCATTTTATATTTAAATTACAACACTAATAAAAAATGTATGAAGGTGAGAGATTGAGAAGAGGGGGCTGCAGGCAAGTGAAAGAGGAAAAACTCCCATATTCTATTTTTCAGAATGTATTTGGAGTGTGCAAAACAAGTCTGAATGCTCACATACATTATCTGTCTTTAGAATCAAACATACATAAACTTGCCATTGGTAAAAAGAATGGCCCAAAAAGTTGATTCAATAAACATTGAATACTGCCTTTGATTTAGAGAATGAATCTGTACTTTTGCAATCCTGATGAAGCTCTTACTTATCATTGACATGGGTGTGAAAAGAGTAAGTAATGGAAGCAATGTGTTTGTACAACTCCATTGAGTATACAGATTTATATAGACTGTTAAGTGAACCAACACAAATTGCTGAGAAGGTACAGTACAGCATAAAGATGTATGAAAGGGGGAACAATCTGGAACAATCAGAGATGAGGTCTTGTTTTTTCTTGCATGAGGATTCTTTTCCCTATTCTTTTTTATCCTCAGAGGAAATAGGGTGTTTTAAAAGATAGTCAAATCATCAAGGAGGAGAGGCATGCAACAGTACTGAAGAAACTGGAAGCTTTAAGAAATAAGATCTAGACACTGGTGACATCATTAATGAAAGTCTATATTAACTATTTAAAAAAATTATATTTGGTAATTATATCTCATTGTGGATCCGGTACTAGGTCGCACAATGCAATTTCCCAATAACTTTAAGAGATGAATGTTTAAAAAAAAAAAAAATTAGAATTCTTAAGGTTAGAAAAGACCTATAAGTTCATCAACACCACCACCAGGTTCACCACTAAACCATGTCCTTAAATGCCATATCCACATGTTTTTTGAGCACTTCCAGGAATGGTGACTCAACCATTTCTTTGGAAAACCTCTTCCAATGCTTCAAAACCTTTTCCATGAAGAAATTTTTCCTAATATCTAATGTAAACCTCCCCTTGTGCAACCTGAGACCACTTATTCTCATTCTGTTGCTTCTTATCTGGGAGTAGAGACTGACTCCCAACTCACACAAACTCCTTTTAGGTAGGTGTAGAGGGCAATAAGGTCTTCTCTGAGCCTCCTTTTCTTCATATGAAACAACCCCAGCTTCCTCACTTACTCATCATCAGACTTGTGCTCCAGACCCTTGTTTACCAGCTCCGTTCCCCTTCTCTGGACTGGCTCCAGCACCTCAATTTCTTTTATGCAGTGTGATGCCCAAAACTGAACACAGGACTCAATCTGAAACCTCACCAGTGCTGAGTACAGGGAGATGATCACTTTCCTAGTTCTACTGGCCGCACTATTTCTGATACAAATCATTAATTTTGTACAATATCATTGATATTGCTCACGTTTGAATGTTGCCAGTCAAATTCTGCTAGTTTTACTTGAAAAAAATAACTGCTTTTTTGCACCCCTGGTTGGCTTTGGTCTGTTCTGTTTCCACAGCATTAGAAAAGGTTGAAAAATAACCACTAGAAAATTTGTGTATAGTAATTTTGCAGTCTTTTCTTAAGTGTTTCTATTTCTCTTTCATCTTGTTATTCATTATCAGTATTTATTATTCATAAAACTAGTAGTTTGGAGTTCATCTGAATATACATTTACATAAGGTCAGGAAAGACCTAAGTAGAAAGACAAAAACCTCAGCAGACTTAACTGCAAAGAGAGGGTGTGAAAGAACCTGTAAAAGGCCAAGCAAAAAAAGTGAGATTTCTTCAGAGAAGGGGAAAGGTGAGACAGATATCCATTCCTAAGACACAGGTGTGTGACTATGCACAGTAGATGCCCAGTCACTGAAAAGGTAACTCCAAGACTCTGAATCAGATTCCATATAATTATCTCTATGCAGCCAAAGTTAAGCCTATGGCTGCAAACCTCATTGCTTCTGCATTTTCTTGGAAATTATGATCAGACTTCTGAATACCCTTCAGAGAGTACTCAAAAGTTAGTTCCTGCAAATGGTTAAAGCATATGTTGGGTATAGGAAAGCACATTCTGTCAATGGCACTTCCTTGTGGTGATAGGCCTTGTCAGAAATAAAATGATGTAATGTCATGGACCAGGCTGATAGTTATCACATTTAGTTAGCCTATTAGATGATGTCTTTAAAGAAATGTCACATTATCTATCTATCTATATATATATAGAGAGAGATATATGTATACTGTTTCTAGTATTTATGGTTGGCAGTCCACAGATAGAAGCTGAAGGTTATTTTAATTATAATTCACTTTTAAGGGCCTGCTTTTGCAGGAATTATGTCAAGAAAAATGTTGGCAAGCTCACAGCTGCAAGATTGGGCAATAAGGGAATTTAAAAGATTTGTAAAAAAACCCAGTGACTAAGTGCCTATTTCACTGCCTGTTGTATCCTGTTATATCCAGAGAATGGAAAAAGGAAATTCCATATTGACTAGATTGAGCTGTACTTGCCATCTCAGTAATGAAACCATCATGCAATTCCTTCAAATGAATTCTCAGTTAAGCTGCACAACTGTTTCTTTTTACTTTCACACTGTAAAAATCCAGAACAGCAAGTGTCCAGGAAAATACATTCATTGGAAAGAAGCTACCAAAGTCTGTGCTTTTGACTGTCATCTGCAGCTTATTTCACACACCCCCCCAAAAGCAAGAAGTCAAAAATGGAAACTGCATGGGTGGTTTATTACTCAGCATTGAGCTCCAAGTGAATCTTCTTGCTGCAATTGTCTTCTTGATAGAAAACAGATTGACAATTTGCTTCTCAAGTCCATAATTATTTGAACACATTAGATTTCAGAAAATTTGAAAATGTTTCAGATTATGCATATACTCTCACATGTTCCTGTATTTAATTTTTGGGCCTGGGTTCCCTCTTTCTGGTAACCGATACAGTAATTTACAGCTTTGAAGGTATAAGGAGGTGTACTAGGTAAATGAACAGATTCTGATTTGCAGAGACTGTCTGTTACAATGAATTTGAAATATTTTTACCAGGATATGAGACCTGAATACTTAAATTTCCAGTTAAGTTATTTTCCATGATTGTTTCTGTCTAATGCAGTTCTTCTGAAAATGTGCACTGTAGTGATGTTAATAACAATTTCCCTCGAAAGAAGGTAATTTCTTTATTTCACTCTCTTTTTAGAGAGATCTGTCTGCTCACTTTCTGTGCCACTACAGTTCTTGTGAAGAGTTTTGTAACCAAAGGCAGCTATTCTATTCACACAAAGAATGTTGGACAGGTTAATACCATTGTGCAATATTGTGCAATATTAATGCATTGTACTACAACCAGCACAAGATCCTGAACATAACTCTGCCTGAAAAAAAGAATTTTGATGCCTTGCTAAATAGCATTTTCTCCTCTCAGAATTTGTGTGTGTGAAAGAAAAAAAAGATTCTGGATATAGTAAGAGAAAAACAAACAAAAGTGAGCAAACATAACTAAAAAGGGGCCCTTTAGACTTCTTTTTCACCACTTTTTACCAGAAATTTGATTTTAAGTTTTACTAGAATATTAGCTTTATACTGAAGTTTAGTAACTCACATTGGAAGTCAGGAGCCAAGGACTGATTATGCTGGGGAGAAGGAAAGATGGAGAGGACTGATGGTTACACTTACGTAGTCTTTCCTGGAGTTCTCTTGGTTCTGTATAGCTGCTTATCCCTCAATATTAGCAGTAAAGACCATTCCAGCCTTCACAAAATAATGTCCAAATATCTGTTTCTGAGTAGGTCATTAATTTTCAGGGACATGCCGGCTACACAGTAGGTGGGAAAAAATGTGGTGGTGCTTGGGTGTGATGCCAACAATAACTAGCTATTCACAGCTCTGATTTCTCACCAAGTAATTATAACTTTGCTTTACTAGGGGAAAGAAAATAATACTAAGAATGAATTTTAAAAACACATTTACTCATTACCAAGTCATTCTGAAGTTTTCTTTGGGGAAAGGCACTAGTAGCCCTTCTTATTGGGTGGAAATTTCCACTACCTTTCTTGGGAACTCCAGACATGCTAAAAATACAGTGTCTATAAACCTCTGTGGCAAGGATTATCCTCTTTTCCTAGTAGGATGCTTTCTCTATATAACATAGACATCTCACCACTGTATCATGGTGTTTATGGTCTTTTTGGCACTGTTTCCTTCCCAGTTACACTTTGGGAACTCCTGAAGGTCTGTTCCAATATTTGGTAAATTTTCTTCTGAATATGTCACTCCTTCTTCACATCATAATGAGGTATTGCTAATATAATGCTATTTGTGTCAATTTATCATAGCTACCTTTGTCTGGTCAGGGATCATGTGGATACAGTGATAATCAGGTTCATATCATATTTCATTTCCCTATAAACTGCAGTTTCAACTACTGCTAGACTGGATAATTTATTTGCAGGCCTTGTAAATGCAGAGCTTCCCAGTAATATTATAGAAGTGAATTTTGCATTTTTTAAATCTGTGTTTTCCTACAGATCCTTTCTAAGTCTATACCTGTCCATTGTTGCAGACACTTCTTTACTTCCACATTTTATATGGACAATGTTTACTCTTTTAAGTTATAAGGATTTTGGCACATAGTCTTTGGTCAAGATTTGTTTTGAGGTGCCTAAAGTGAAGCCCTGAAGTCTCCATTTTGCTTCAGTTCAGTCACTGGGAAATGTGGACAGCCATGCATTTAGGAAATGCAAGCCATTTTCTAAATACAGATTTGGGAGTTTAAATTCCTATTTTTGAAAATTTTGACCAAATTAATTACAGATTTTGATTTATGCAGAGGGACCACTCTATGTCCTTGCTCTTCTAGGTAATGGAAAATGTGCAAAAACATTGAAGAAGGTACAGGAAAAGATTGCGTGTTGAGGTCTGCATTTTGCCCTAATATTTTGCTAATGGTAGAGGCTGGGAATGAAAGATGTTAGTGCCTCAAGTAAGAGAGGAGACAAAGATTACCAGCTGCAGAATTTGTGGGATGAGTAGTATCTTCCAGAGCACTTATGGCAGAAGGTAGTTTTGGCCAAAAGGTTACTCACACTCCTCGAAGAGAACTTGGGGCTACTAGAAGAGCAACCATAAGTCAAGTCCGACATCAGGGATGGGACATGATGGAGCAGGAGAATATGGCACAAGAAATTGCAGAGGTGCAGATAACTTCTGATGATGAAGATGTAGAAAACAGAGTTTGGTGGAAAGGAAGATCCAAAGAAACGTCTAACAACAAGTAGCAGAAGAGAAAGAGGATATCAGAAAAGATATAGGGTAACAGAATAGAGCTGTTACAGAAAAGAAAACATGAAAGGCAGAACAAAAAAGCAGATGAGAGGAAGAGAACGCTGATACAAGAAAAGATATGAGTATGAAGGATGGCTGTGGATTAGAACTCAATGGAGAAAATAGACAACACATATCTGATTTGAAAGAGAGTTATAGATGAGAAGAAATAAGTTTCAAACAAGTAGAAGAACCCACTTTAGACCCTAATGGAAAATGGATGGTGTGATTGCTATTCCCCACTGAGAAGAATCAATGGGCTTTTCTCCTGAACAGGCCCAGAGGACAAAAAGGCATACTGGTTTTCAGGCACTGGGATGCATGGGAGTTGAGACAAACTGACAAAAAGTCTTTTTATTGTGAGAAAAATACAGCATTGCTGCATTTGCACTAGGGCAGACAGGTAGCATTTTAAGAGAAGCAAACCAGGGAACTGCAATAGCATTGTTATCTTTTCCAGTGAGACAGAAAAAAGCAATGATAATATAAAGAACTGGTCTACTGAGATGGTTTCTGGGTTCCAGTTTAAAGTTGTAGTAGTAGTTGTAGTTCCAGTTTATAATTTGTAGTTATTAGTTGATCATTCATAAGGAAAGTTTTAAACAAATAGATGCAGAGACAATGTTGGGAGACAACTGCATATCTCCAAAGAAAACTCTTGTTTTGTTTCACAGCAACAATGAAATTAGATAAAGGGTAGAAAAAATACAACAAAAAGGTAGAAAGTTTAGGAATAAAGAGAAATTATTAATAAGCAGAGTCACAGTCAAGTGACTGAAGCTGCAACTAAACTAACGTAATTTAGCCAGAGAATTGAATGAAATCAGAAAGAAAGAATTGAAACAGGTAAAGACTGAAAGAACTAAGGTAAAGAACCTAAAACTCAAAGTGAAGGAATATGAACAGTGGATACATTACATGAATTTAAGTATTATAGAGAAAAAATGAGTGTAATAGAAGAGCCAGAAGGACTGAGAAACACCTGTTGAAGGATTTGCAGTACTCAGAGAAGAAAGCAAATGCACCAGGCAGGCATGACGTGTTTAGATGTAGAATGTTGAAAAATAATGTGATAAAGGAAATACATAGAAGACATTAGATATTCAATCTGAGGGAGAAATTAAGAAAATTATTTTATGAACAGATCTTGAAGATCAGTTTTATATGTTGTAAGTGTTCCTTTTAACATTAATGTAGAAATCATTTTGCTGGGCATTGTGTTGGGGGGATATTAATTTCCCTGACCCAAATTGGAGAGCAAATGCTATTGGTAATTGTAAGACCACCAGCAGTGCTGAGAAGAGAACAATGCAGCACATTTGGGAACAGATTTTGTTTAGCAGTTTCACTGTAGAAAGTGATACAAAAGTCTGGAGGATGATCACGAGGTTTCGTGATGCTATAAAGGGAACAGGTATTGCCAATGTTCAGCATGATCAAACTATCCTATAAGATGGACTGAAATATTTTGAGAATTACAATGATGGATAGAAATGGGTGTATATTACAAGGAAAATGTGCAAGTGTTTCTTAAACACTTGAACCAGGGATTCATTAGTTGAAGACAACAGACACATTGAAAGATGTGGAAATGCTAACTTAGGGCTGAGAAGAATCAGGAACACTGGCTGATCACAGGACCACCCTGAAATGCTGAAGTTGGAGAAGACACATGTGACCATAGGTCATGCTATTTCTGAGAGGGGAAGCAATGCAATCCTTGGCTGAGCAACTGCCCTCATTCATGCCTGTGGAAGTGAGCTGCCCCAAAACAGAAGAGGGGCTTTTTATTGATGGGGATCAAGATTCTGCTTAGAAGAAAATTTAAAAAAAAATCAAAAGAGGAAGAAGACTGAAAGAAAATGTCATGGTAAATACGCTGTGTGTTCAAATCAAACTGGGAAGGAAAAAGAAGCATTTTAGTCACAAAATTGCAAGATTGTGGAGCAGTCCTGCTAGTGCAACAGGCAAGATGCTAACAAGTTTTAAGAGGAGCTTAATGAATGGAACATGTCTGCCAGGTAGGGGACTCAGTGGCCCAGACATTCCTGTCCCTCGGTGGTCAGCCAGCACCCCAGATCCACCACCTGGGACCCGAGTCAGACTGTGACCATGCTGCCAGCAGCCCTGTGGCCAGTCCAGGCCCTGCAGAGCCTGGCGGGGCTGTCAGGGCGGAGTCCAGCCCTGCTGCCTTCCCTCACTGTCCCCAGTGATGGTCGGGTGGGTGGCAATGCCGTCCCTGTCATCACCACCAACCTGCTTGGGGGCTGCAGAGCTTCCCCCAGCAGAAGACACCTGCCTGGACTGTGTGTGTATGGTGGGTGCAGCTCCTGACTCGCCTGAGTGGGCACTCCACTGGTCCCTGCTGATTCCGTCCTCTGGGACATTCCTAGAACAAGGCAATCCTGTCACGTAACCCAAGGAGAGTTACAGAGGCTATGAAAATATTGATTCAGATCTTAAAATTATAATAAAAGTGACAATTACAAAGTAACTATTCACTGTGGGTTGTGCTAACATTTTCTGTAATGCCCTGGTTGTAATTTCTTCACTGGCTTCATGGCCATTCTAAAGAGATCAATAGCAATGCACGTATTTTCTGGTTGGAGAAAGAGCGGCCAGGAACTCAGAGGCCCCCCAGCAACGTGGGGACAGAGACGGAAGCAGAGCCGAGCTCTTCCCGAGGGGCTGATCTGGGGGTCTGTACAACATCTGCTTAGAGAGACTTTGAGAGAGATACTCCATTTCTTAGCACAGAGGGTGAAAACCAGGCCTGGACACTGTGTTAATGCTTTGTCCAGGGCCCAACATGCTAAATAACCGTATAAATAATAATGTAATTGACATCAGATTTAAGTTTTTGATAGCAATGCCTAGATTGGAAGAGCATAATACTTGTGTTGGTACTAAAAATGTCTTTTAGAAAGTTTAGAAAAATCTGTCACTGAGCTAATTGCCAAATTGGTCTGGGTGGCCTCAGGAAAAGAATCTATTCCCCGTATTTGGCTGACACTCCTCAGAATGCTTAATTTTTTTGCCTTTTCCTGAAGGCAACACTTTTTCTGTCCCTTGCAGGAAATAAACTCTCTACCAGTGCTGTAATGGAGGACTGTAAAACCCTCCATCAGAACATGTGATGGGAACCAGCCATCTATCCTGTTGCACGACACAGCATATCATCTGTGTCTTGCATGCAGTTAAAAGTAAGAGCTATATCCATTAATTTTCTTGTTGATACTTCCCTGGCAGTATGACTCAGTGCTGGGGAACACATTCCCTGAATTACATTTTTTAAAAATCTGATCAGAACTTGCTGTACAAGGACTCAGTTGATTCAGTTTTCCATTTTTCAAATGAACTGAATATCATATCCTTTGATAATTTAAATGAGTGTAGCTTTTGGAATGGCCTGGGCCAGCTGAGGATATGCCTCCATCTCTCCTAGCAACACCTAACCTCAGCTCACTCTGGTATTTAGTGCTTTATCTAGAGCAGGCTTGGCTAAATACTTCTGCCTGGTTATATAGTACAAAGTGATTTTAAAATAGTTGGAGTAACCAGCAGAACTTTTCCAGTTGCAATAGAGTTCTCTGCCTGCAGAAAGATCATGGCATTGTGGAAGCATTTTGTGTATTGGTCAAGTTTCCACCCTTGAAATAGATAAAAGCCATTTCCCTTGTGTGAACAGTAGAGCAGGCTAACACTGAGATATATTTGCTGAGGCTCTTCATACAGTGGAAAATAAAAGGACCTACTTCTAAATCCAGATCTCCTGGGATTAAGGAATTAAAATCAGCTTTTTTTATTTTTTCCAAACTTTTCTCTACCATCTCCAAATATAGACCAGTTAGAGTGGAAAATCTAACTCTTAGTGCAAATATATTGAGTACACAAAATTGGTATGTGCCTATATATTGGTAGGTTAACCACTTTTCATGCCCTACTGGGACTTCTAGACACATGTACTCAGACAGTTATTTATGTGCTGGGATTTCTCACATAATTTAGGGGTATGCAAGTTCATACTGCTAGTTTAAAATATAAATTCATTTATATAAACATGTGCAGCCAATACAAAATTCTGTACATGTGACAGCGCTGAAATCATAAGTTAACCAAATGAGATGAACAAAGTTAAGTCTGAGAGTGTATAAACTCAGCAGGATTCTGGACAAAAAACACCAGAGACTTTAAAATAAAAATGGAAATGTTTATGTTGGATGATATTAAAGTATAAGCAATACCAGCAACGTCAGTTCCTTCATTCTAAAGTGCCCATGAACATCCCAAATTCTCGATGATATCTAGCCATGTGTCATTTTAAAACAAAATTACTGTCCCATAACTACTCACTTTTTTACTATTAATATGTTTTCTCAAGCACATATTTGCATTTATATGTAGAGAGATATCCCTGACCTCTCTTTTAAATTTTGCTAATAATTCAAAATACAAGAATTCAAATTCATCTGTGTTTGTCTTCTTTGTTAAAATAGTTAGCTACTCAAATATCTGAATGCTGTAGCTTTTAAAAAGCTGTATGAAACTTACACATTGTGTGATGACACTTGCTGTCTGATGAACAAAGATTGTGGGTGTTTGTACAAAGAGTTTTTATGATGGTTTGAAGAATTTTGGAATGTCCTTGTAGTCTTCATTCTGCTTGTTAAAACTAAGATGCATTTGGGATGAATGATAATGCTACAGGAGCAAGTTTACTCAGATGTCATTTACCCTCAGGTGGTATTTTGCTGGCGTACATGATGATTTGGATTCTCGCTACCTTGTAGCATGTAAATCCTGAAATTGTAATTTGCACAGGAAATAGGGTTTTTTTGCAGGATTATTGTAAGAATAATGTTAAAGATGGAGGAAAGAGTAGGCTCTCTGTTGTACTACCCCCTTGCATCTGGAAATTTTTAGATTTCACATATTGATAGCGTTTGTGGCATAGTTTTTACAAAGTGTTAATGGTGGAAGAGGATTTTCTGAATGAGGAAGTAAGACAGGGCACAGAGAACCCTAAAGTCCAGAAAGCCTAGTATAAAGCCCATTGCCTGTTGAAATAACTGCTATTTGCAGCTGAGAATGCTCATCAGGTTCCAAATATTTGGCTGCAGTTCTCTTTCCATAAACATTGGAGTCACATCATAGATGTCTACAGGGCTCAGCCACACCTCTTCTGCCTTTGCCTGCCTGCCTCTAGTGGTGCAGCCAACACTACAGTCCAGAATACTCTCCTTATCATTCTTAGTTCCTCCTTTAAAACCTTTTAACATTTGTTTTGGGCCTTCAGCAGGCCATCTTTCCCCCGCTCTCTCCAATTTGGAGTTGCTGACCTCTTTGTACATTGGCAAACCAGGTCTTACTTATGCTTCACGTGACTCTGATCTTAACCTACACGTTGATAGAAATAGCTGGGGCCGTTTTAACTTTCAAGAACAGTTTGAAGCTTTAAGAGCTATCTCCACCCTGTTGACCTATTTAATCCAAACAGATTGCCAAAACTTTGGAGACGCCAAAGGTTGTGCTAGTGAGTTCCATTTGGGTCTCCCACCCAAATGAAAGGGTGGAGAAATCCAGATACAATGCCATTTGGGAAGGCCAAAAGCCCTGTAAGACTCCATGAAAAATATTTATTTTTCATTTTTTAATCAAAACCAGAATAAACAGCACCACATCTTTTTTGCCTTAAACTCAAGCGCAAGAGAAATTTGGACCACCACTGAAGGTGGAAATTCTACATACCTGACCTTATTGTCATATTTTTAAGCAGAAAAACAATCGTTTTAGTGAAGTGTTTTGCTTAAAACAGAGGACTGTTTAGCACTTGGGAAGTTTTGGTTGTTTGCATTTAAATGTGCATGATAAAATATTTTTACAGCTCTTTGCTTGCATGTTGACAACCTATGTGCAGGTAGTGTTACATGTGAAAAGCAAATTCTGGGAGATACCTGCTTGAACCTGTCCATGGCAAGAAAGCCTTCTCACTTCTGTGCATTTTATGTACAGTATAAATTGATAGATAGATAGATAGATAGATAGATAGATAGATAGATAGATAGATGGATGGATGGATAGGTAGATAGATAGATAGATGGTCACTAAACAGCTTGCCACCAGTGCTAGCTGACAGGCTTTGCCAAAATGGACTGCTCTCATCCTTTCCCCAATAGCTGTTGGAGGAATTGTAGGAAGGGCTTCCTTATGCCATAGATATCCTGATCAGAAATGTAACTACAAAATTTCTTTAGAGCATAATGTAGATGGTGCCTACTGGTTGTCTGTTGGAGGTTTTCAGTATTCTGATTGGTACTGGGTTTGGTTGGGAGAGAGTTAAATTGATTCAGAGGATGGTGGGGGGTTGTGTTTTGGATTTCTGATGAAAATGGTGTTGATACTATCAGGATGTTTTGGTTATGTTGAGTGATTACACAGGGTCAGGGCCTTTTCTGCTTCTCAGACTGCCCCACCTGTGAGCAGGCTGGGAATGTACAAGAATTTGGGAAGGGACACAGCCAGGACAGTCAACCCCAGCTGACCAAAGGGGTTTTCCAGACCATATGGCATCATCCTCAGCAATAAAAGCTGGGAGGTGGAAGTTTCTTGAGGGCTGCCATTACTATGGTGCTGGCTGGGCATCATTAGATTGGTGACATGCAATTATGTTTCTTTTGTGTCATACCTTTTTTTTCAGTTTTCAATTTTTCCCTACAGTTTTTCAAATAATTAGACTGTCTTTATCTGAACATATATTGTCTCACCTTTACCCTTCTGATTCTCCCTCCACCTTGCTGTGAGGGCATGAGAGAGTGACTGCATGGTACTTAGCTGCCTATCATGGGTAAGCCATGACAAGAATTGAACTGCCATAGGAGCCCATTAACTTCTCCTGAATTCCTGGAAATCAGAGTTCAGAATGTGGTTTGGGAAATTGTCATGAATGGGCATCTACAATGCTTAATTTTTCTTGTTTCTGCTCTGCTGCACTCCTAAACAGTATTCCAATAGCAGTGGAGAAAAAAAAAAGGATGAGATTCATCTGACTAAATATAAACATCTACAATAAGAATAATCACTTCTGGCTGCCTTTGGAGTCAATGGAGGGAAACAAACATTTATAAAGTATGATTCATCTCATTCTGAGGTAGGTGTCTATGCTGGTTTTGGCTGGCGTAGAGTTAATTTTCTTCACAGTGGCCGGTGTGGGGCTGTGTTTTGGATTTATACTGAACACGGGGTTGATAATATAGAGAAGTTTTTGCTATTGCTGAGCAGGGCTTACACAGAACCAAGGGCTTTTCTTTCTCCTTTTGAACTGCTGCGCATGTGAGGAGATTGGAGGTGTGTGGAAGGATGGGAGGAGACAGAGCCAGGACAGGTGATGCCAGTCGACCAAAGGACTATTCCAGACCATATGACATAAAGTGGGGGGAAGAAGAAGGAGGAGATCTTTGGAGTGATGGTGTGGGGCTGGCTGCTGACTGGGGTTAAACCAGTTACTTAAACCAGACAGTGTCTAAACTAGTTTGCATGAATCATGTCCTAAAAATGCCCGATTCTCAACATAATAGGAGCCTCTGATGACAGCTTCAGGTGTAGGTTTCTTCACTTTAGAAATCCTTATGCAAAGGGAGATGAAGTGAATCTCACGTAAGGAGATGCTAAAAAGAGATGAGCTACCACATGAGGCCAGACCATCTAGCTTAGTGCCACCAGAGCCTGATGCCTGAGACAAGATACTTAAAGAATAATGCAAGACCAAGGCAAGTAATATCTTTCTTTACTATGCTCTCCCATCTTCTGGTAGTCAGCAGATTATAGCCTCCATGTGCCAGAGGTTTCCTTCTGAATCATTGCTTATTATGATGTCTTCTATGCATTTATTTAGACCAGTGAATTAATATATCCTAATGGCCTTCCCCATCAAACTGTCCTCTGAGGCTTCAGGATTCTTGTCCAGGATTAAAAGTGTTTTACTACTACTAATCTGCCCACATACGGAAACTGTTTCAGTCTAATTCCTCTGTACTTTCTCTATTTCTAGTATTGTATTCAACACATATGTGCAGCATGGATCAAATTGATGTATTTTATTCTTAACTTCTTTCCTGATATTTCCTAAAGTCCTAGCTGTCTTTTTGACCACTACTGGGTGTTACAGTATTTTTGGAGGTAATTATTTGCCATTACTACAGAACTGGTTTCCTTAATAGTGGCAATTAATAAATAAATGAACCATAAGGTATTTTTGCCCATGTGCATTGTTTTACACTTGTCAAATAAACTTCAAATTCTATTTTGTCCCTTAGCCCTAGATGATTCTTCTGCAATTCTTTGCATTCGTCTTGATTATGGCTATTCTTGTCTATTTTATATGGTCTGCAAATACTGCTGCCTTCTTGTTCATCCAGTTCCTGTATAAATATGTTAAACAGGACAGATTCCAGAACAGTTTGACATAGGACAACAGAGATATACTTCTATGAAAAGTGATCTCTTAGCCTCAATCTTTGCTTTGTGTATTTGAAGCAGCTGAGGTTTTTTAGAAATTCTTTAATAGAGGACCTCACCATAGTCTGTTAAATTTTATGGTGAGCATTTGCAAGTTAGGGATTGAAAGAAGTTTTACTAAAGAGGGATAAAGTGAATTGTAAAATATACATTGTATTAGAGAACTGGGGCTTTAGGTAGTGGAGGAAAAGCACAGAAGATCATCTTATAATAAGCAACAGAGGAACTGTGTGAAAAGAGAGAAGACTGGGAAAAAAAGATAATTGCTTTCATTATACAATAAATTAGTTTCATTAAGTTACAATACTATACTTGGAAAAGCAAGGTTCGAAGGAGGATCTTTCCTCTCCCTGTCTCAAGCCTGCTGCTTTAGAGTCTGCCTGCCTGCTTCTAATGTGAAGCTGTAGCACACCCCGTGAAGTATAAATATGGATTCCTTTAGAGGTTTGATGACATTTTGTTGGAAGACACAAACATGTTTCTTGCAGATTTGTGATCTGCAAGAATTCAGCGTGTGCCAGTACATCGGGGACTGTGCCATAGATCACAGTCCAAAATTGCCAGTTCACTCTATTTATTTACCTGGGTTAATAGAAACAAAAGAATATTGAATTGCAATTAAGCTGAACTTGGGAAAGGATTTATGAAACCTTGTCAGCTGTGTTATCCAACACAATACCATTTGTGGGAGAACAAAGGTTGTTCATTTAGAATATGTTGAAACCGTAAGTGAAGTCACCTTACAAATATTTTTTCTCCTTGAACGGATAACATCTGATGGAGGGGAAAGCAATGCCTAACCCACTATTAAACATTACCAGGTTACCATTATAGTTAATTAGTAAGGCATTATCCATAATCCTCTGAAGACAATCATTTTCTGGCTGTCACCCAGGCCTGCTGCAGTATAGGCTCACTGACTCCAGAAAACTGACAAAAGTTGTTTTTCTGCAAGAAGCATGTTGTGAAAGAAGCCTGGTGAAGGTGAAACACGTGTTGTTACTTTGTTTTTGAGAGACCAGTTTGATCACGGCATTTCTAATGTTCATTTCAATGTCAGGGAAATTTTTGCATCAATTTTAAAAGTATAACTCTATGTATTAATTGCTTTTTCTCTTTGGCAGATACCTAACTTTAACTAAAAACTTATTTTAAACTTATGCCATAGTTGATATTTCATGAATAGAATATGAAAATCAGATCACAGTTTGAAAAACTGCAAGGTTTTTTCACCCTATGAAGATAAGAACTTCTCTGGAGATCTGGGTGTATCCAGAGTGTATCCTCAAGACCATTCATGGCATAAAACCAGGAAGAGTGGCTGATACAACAGGCTTATTGGACACATGAATGGCCTGACAGTAATGCTGAACATGTTTGTGTGGGACATGTGTGTTGGCTCTTTGGATTGTGCCATTATGGCCCACTTCCTGACCAGGAAAGTGCCAGCATGACTGTGGCTACAGCCCATTCAGCTGCTGAAATGAATAGAATGCTGTGCTTTGATCCATAATGAACATCCTGGTATTTAAGCCTTCACATTTTCAAGGTGAATTTTCAATGACCTTTGAAAAGATCTCTTGCCTTTCCATTTCTTTCATACTTTTATTTTAATGTTATTCTAGCTGGTGATGCCAGAAGATGTGAAGAAAAAAAAAATCCCATAAATCATTACTCAGCAATCTTGTTGCTCAGCTGGGCTGCATTCTCCACGAACTGCATTCAGTACTTTGCTCATTGAAACATCAGAGTGCTGGTTGCATAGCCCAGAACACGTGTTGCATCATAGGATCTCTGTCAGGGGGATGTTGGATAAGACCTCATGTAACAGGCATGGTGGCTTAGCATGTTCCATTTGCGGAACACAATTTATTAAACAGAGAGTATGTAAATGGGCTAATTCAACCAAGGCTTCATGGTTTTGTACTGGTGACAGAGGACTCCTGTTTGAATCTTCTTGTTCAGCTGCTGATGGTTATTTGGCACTCCACATTGCTACATGGGTCAGGGGTGGTAAGGGACAGAAATGGAGTATGTGAGAGAAGACTACCTCAGTAAACTAAGTAGCCTTGGACAGATGTTGTGCATAAGCCTGCCTGGGGTTCAGAACTTAGCCACCTCCTCACCCAAAGAGCGCTGGGACACTTCATCTGGAAAGCAGGATCCACTCAAAATGTATGAACAAAGGCATTCCTCACAAAATTTTTTTGTGGGTGCCACCCTCGCAATCAAGCTAGAGCATGAAGTCACCCTTCCCATCCTCCTCTACATAGCTATGTAATGGTGCGAGCCTTCAGCTTTGAGGTGTAGGAAATCTGGATTCAGACCTTCTTTATCTTAAAGACATGAAAATTCAGATCTCCCACTTGAGTGCCTTAAACCTTGGCTATGGGGAAGCAAAGCAAAGTGAACTTCATTCATTTTGTCAAAATAAATGCAAAAAAAGAGAGCTAAGACCTAAAAAGAGGGAGATATAGGTAATTTCCTGAAGGAAGGAGTCCTGGACTTTTGATCTGTACTTTCAGATAACTATTCCTGCTTATTATTTCAAGAAGTCACTGCATAAAAAGAACTGAATTTAAAAAAACCAAACCAAATCCTTTTCAGGGGCCTAAGTATTTTTGCATCTAACCATAGGTCCTTTCATTGCTAAATTTTATGGTGCTCTGTCTCTTTGGTGCCCCTGCGGTGAATTCCCTTGGTTTTACTGTAGCAAGCACGGTGGCCTGTTACTGCAACTTTCTGAGAACATGACTGTAAGCTGTGTGTGTACATATAGAATATGTGGTGCGTGCTTTAGCCTCACTTCCCAGAGCAGAGGTATTATTCTTACTTTGGCTCACTTAGTAATTTCACTAATGGCTGGGAGAAGAATAATGGAAACCTGGAGATTTGGCTCATGAGATACAGCTGCTGTGCCGTAAAGCCCCCTTTGGAGATATCGTTTGGGGCCAATTTCCTTATTCTGTAGTCAGGCAAAACTCCCATTGACGTCAATAGGAATTTTCCTTCCATAAAAAATGGGGGCTCAGGTTTGGCCCTGATTGTTTTGTCAGCTTGGACCACTTTGGATAATGCCATTATTCTAAACACCCATTGATGGGCAGAATGCCTCTGTAATGTATTTAAGATATCCTCAGGTTGCATAAAGACGCAAAATAAGGACTAACTAGTCATCAGCAGCCTTTTTTCAGTCTTCCCTAATGCATCTTGTATGAACTGTTGGACCTTCTCATATGCATAAAGATAGCAGAAATTTTGAATTTAATCTTTCAAAATGCATTTTAAATCAGATATATGGTAATAGCTTGTAAGTAGAAATGTTAATAAAAATGCATCACATTCAGGGAAATTCATAAATGTGAACTGCTTACTCCACCCCAAGCTGAGGAAAAGTAAATGTTATCCATTTTCACATAGGTTTTCAGCCAAAGTCTTTTAAGCATATAACTTTACAGCTTTCATAAAAAGGGCATAAAAATGAAAAATGTGTTTTGGAATGAATCTGCCACTGATATGAGTGTTCAATTAAATGGACCATGCAAGAAAAGAGGAAAGATTTGCTACTGGGGTACTGCCAGCGATATCCTTTGACACTTCTATGGTCTCATGTGTTCCCGATCAAGCAGTACAGAGCACTGGAAAATCCCAAACCAATTAGCTTGAAACTAGAGCAGTCTGTATACATTTGATATGCAGTCAGAGGACTCTGACTTGAAATGATTGGCACTGAACTATGGCCTTTCTATTAACTTACCTTAAACCATTTTTGCCCTTTTGTTGACACAGAAATTCACCAACTCTATTTATACCCTGGAAAATTGCATGTTTCTGCTTAGACAACAGATTCAAACTGTGTTTTTACTAGTGGAAGCCATTTGGAATTCTTTCCTACCACACTGTATCCCATTTCACTTTAAATCTTCTCTTCTGGACACACACAAGATTCATACTTCTGTAAAATCTAGTTACCAAATCTGGTAATTTATCATTGACATTACCCAGCAAAATATGTAACTGGTTCTAGTCCAGCTCTTAAATTTGTTGTATTTTGTTCCCATCACATAAATTTCAGTTTTCCTGGTGCAGTTTGGTACAGTTCCCGGTGTAAGATACAGGCTGCCATACATGTTGTACTGCAAGTGCAGAGACAAAATTGTCAGCTGTGCTGTCCTGTCCTTTGTCTTCAGCCTCAGCCCTCCCTCCTGTCCTTCTGTGCAGCTGGTTTGAGGACAGATGACTATGAAATAAGGACTGTTAGTTGATCCATTTCAGCCATTGTTTAAACCCTTGGAGCTGGTGGAAGCTGAGATTGCCATGGCTCATAAAGTTGCCTTTCACCTTTGTGGTGCAAGTTCCCAGGAAGAATCAGGAAGGGGAGTTCCAGGGAAGAATAGACAGAATCTCCTGGTGGCAAAAACACTGCCTGCAGTCTGACCTGGGAACCAGTGTTGAGTTCCCATGGTTTCTATACCTGTAATCTTTTGATTTTGGTGCAACCCCCCAAATATCAGATAGTGAGAGAGCTGTTGGTTTGAGGAGACAACTCCTCTGCTGTCCAACCACTCATTCTGACTGAAGAAAGGAAAGGAAACACTAAGGAAAGGGTACATAAATATTTCCATCCTCTACTCTGTCACACGCTTATACACACAGAAAGGTGTATTTAGAGCATAGTAGAAACTTTTCATGAAGTGTGAAAAACAGAATGCCCCAGAGACTACTTTTCCTTGTGAAGTGAAAAAGTGGAAGTACATCATGAATATATTTGCATTTTTGCTACCCACTGGCTTACCTTCCATAAAGCTGAAATCTTCCTTTTCCAGTGCTACAAATCTGGAGCCACTCATAATTATTAAATTCCCTTAAAGAAAAATAAGAAAGAGAGAAAAAGAACTATTTATTGTGGCCAAGGAATGCACAAACTACTGGAAGAAGAAATTTATAGCTGTTTAACACAATATAACAGAGACATTATGCCAGTCTTCAGGATAAATAATATAGTCCCATGAGGAATTCAGCTTCTTGCTGTCTTAGGTAATTTCATTCTCCTCTATATAGATGCTCTTTAGTTTTAAGTATAAAAGTAATATCAGATTTGTTTTTCATATGCAAGAAATTCCATTTCCATCAGTTCAAGTTTAATCTGCTATGATTGAATTTGTGTCCTTGGGCATAAGTAAAGATACTTAGATAATTTTTCAATAACTGACATGTAAAGGACCTGCCACTACTCTTCCAGACACGTCCAATTCAGGTGCATCTTGGTCTTTGCTGGAAGAGAATGCAGTTCAAGTTCTCTTTGTGGCAACTCTCTTAAGTTTCCTCTTTGGCTACACAGACCATTGCATCCTGAGCAGGCACATGGGCCCCCTGCCCTGAATATGGACAGTAGACCCCTAACAGCAGAGAAAATGGCACAGATGGCAAACTCAGGAACAAGTGCCATAGCAGACTTTGTGATTGCTAAAAATGTTTTTTTCTCAGAACAGGGCAACCTTGTCTATACTCCTCTTGGGAAAAGTCTCTGCCCTGTGCTAACCTCTTTGCATTATTTGTGAGAGTATTAATTGTCTCATGTCAAAACTGGGAAGTATTCTAACAATTACATTTAACAGACCATCCTGGGAAAATGTTCAAACTGATGTCCCAACTGTAGTTGCTTTACTTGCATAAACATAGCCCAAAATATCTCCAATCCACCCTGTTAAACTAAGGAGTACACTTAAACTGGTTTGTATGGCAAGCACAAATCCTAGTGTGGTATGAGCTCTCATTGGTCTTTCTGACTTAAGCTGAAGCCTCACTCAATATTGCCTGTTAATGGTAATTTGGGAACAGAGGAAAAATGGTAATGACAAGTAAGAACAGCATTAAGAAATAAACTGAAGCCTTTGAAAATGTTGAATAAATGTATCTATGTAGCTTTTAAAACAACTGATGGACATTTCTCAAGACTGCTGAAATAATATTATCCGTCTATTTTTTCCCATAACTTTATTCCTTTGTGTAACCAGGAATAATTCAGTACAGCTGAAATTTGGGAGCTGAATTGAAATGCAATGGGGACTAATCCCAGTAAAGTTACTTGCCTCATGCCAGCTATTGACTTCAGTACAATGAGCAATTTTAATTGCATCATGAGTGTCTGAAACACCTTCTATTCAACAGACCTCTTGGAAAAGTGAAGGCTTCTTATTGGGATAAATCCTTTTTATTTCTTTCTTCTTTACAGTGTGTGAGGACTTAAAGCAAACCTAATCATCAAACTCCAGACTAAATTAACAGTAGTGTTCAGAACAAAGCAAGAGGACTGGAAAACATGCAACTGTTTATAATTTATTTTCAGTCCTCATGGGAAAATGAAAAAATTCCATTAAAACCTAAAAGAAAAGTAGCTATATTTTGCATATTGCAATATGGGTGCCTTCAGAAGTGCAAGTTTGGCATTCTCACACTTGTTGAAACAAAGAGAAAATCCAAATTTATACTTGCAACTGTATTATTTTTCTTATTATTTCAGACCTTTCATCTATTGTATCGTGAACTTTTTTACAGAGAAAAACAAACAATCCAATAATAAAATTGGTGTAATTTCATGGTTTTAACTTCCTCTCTTGTGAAGTGGTCAAAAAGAGCATGTTTATTCTATTTTCACTACAGAACATTTTGGCAAAAACTTAATTTTGGAATAACTTCCTTGACATTTCACTTACTAGTGTAAAGAAGAATGAAGAGGGGCAAAGAAGAATTTCCACCTGGAAACATTTTCTTTGATGCTGCCATTATTCTGTGACAACAGCAGCTCTTCAAAATCTTCCTCAGTTACAAAAGAAAATTATATTTGCATGTCAATAATATATGTTATATTATGTATGCTATGTTATGTAATTTTTTGCAGTATGGTTTGTTTGCATGCAACTTTGAGGTAACAGCTCACAGTCATCCTAAGACATTTTGTTTGATGAATCATCTAAAACTGCTCCTAATCTGCGTGAGATACTGGCTTTAGAAACTAAAAAGAACTTCAGGAACTCACCAGTTCTGAAGAAGATCTTTGCTGTATTAGGATCAAAGCAAAAGTGTTCCTGGAATTCCTTCTCAGCAGAAGATAGTGTTTCAGGAAATCATCACTGGGTCAAAAACATGTATGGTACATTGATGTACAACATCCCTGAACAGTGTGTCTGTATCACATTAAATTCCACATTAGCCCAGTATAATGTGTGTGATGTATAGGCTTGACTACGTCTCTGCACAGTTAAAATAGATTTATAGATCAGTGTTTTCCTTATGTGTCAGGAGACCTGTTGAAAAAAAGTACCCCATAATATCAGGAAGTGGGAAAAAACTGGGAATGTGGTTACATGTATGGATAGAAACTCCTAGTAAACACTGTACTCTGGAACTGAAAGACCATGGAGCAGGTTTTAAGCCCAATAAAGCTGACAGGAGCAGTTCTGACCATGAGAATTAATGCAATTCACATACAGACTTGGGTTCTCTGAAAAAGTTTGCATAAAGCAAGAGCAAACCTGAAACCTTGTAAAAAAAGAAAAAAACCCAAACCAAACTTGAACTGAACCAAGCCTTTTCCTGAGGGTTGGAAAAAATTTGATTAATTGTTTAATTTTCACATTCCTCATCTTTTCCATTTTCGGCTGGGAGAAAAAGAGGACGAGAGAGCATTTTGTGGTATTTTTACTGGCCTGACTGGAGCTGAAGAGGTATTAGAGGTAATCTCATGAGAAAGTTTGACCTTGCAAGATTTCCGATTGATTTCCAAAGCCAAAAGATTCAGATACATTTGGATAGACTTTGAACAAACATCCAAACTTCAGTATGCCTGCCTGAAATAAAGATCCAAATGTTTTTATAGACCTTCCTTCCCCTCCTTGATGAGTACACATTTATATTGTGTGCACATTTGGATGTGTTATTTGTAATACTTGGGAAAATACATGTACATTCAAGTTCTTGTCAGAGGGATTTTGGGGTTGAAGTGCTAATTCATTACTTAAAATAAAAGTTGATATGAAACATAAGTGCTAAGTACTCCAGAAAGTACATTATGAAAAAATAGTTGAGCTATATGCAGTCTTCAGTCTCATTAGGAAGTGAGAAAGAGATGGAATGGAAAAAATTAACTTGTCAACATAGCCATATATAATTTTCAAAGAGCTCAATGTGAGCACAAGATGTTGCACTGACCACTGAAATAAATCAAAAAGCTGTGAATTGTTTCAGAGATTTATTGATTTAATTACCAATCATAACACAATGTGTTTGTTCTAAAGTAATCCAACAAAAAAAGGAAAAACGTGTATTTATGCAGCTCTTGAACTGAGAAGCAGATCCTTTGAAATGGGTGAGTTAGAGACAATGTGTAAATCTCTCATTTACTATGCAAACTTAAAAAAGCTTTCTATAGAGAAGGGTAGCATCAACAGAGCATACTAAATATTAGAGATTCCAACTGAGATCTTTTTGACCTCAGATTAGCTGAAGATTTCTCTATTATCTTAATCATCACTGAAACCTGAAATAGGAAAGGAGCCCACTGACCAGGAAGATGATTTAGCATGAAAAATCATTGGCACTTTTCAGTTTTACATGCAGACGGCACCTAAAAATAACTACTCTGAAACACTTGTACCAAGGGAGCAGGAGCCTGAAGAAAATTACCTGACACTTCTGTCTGAATATTTTCCAGCATTTCATTGTTTGAATATCCTGATTCATTACAGTAAAGCACCAGCTGAAGTCTGCTGAGGCAGTTCACAGGCTGAAGGTTAGTGTGAAAGTGCTGTCCTGGGACAGGTCTGCGTAGATTTGGAAGCCAGTATACCAGAGGAGTATGGGAAATGGGAGCAAACAAACTGACATATAATTATGGATAGGGAGAAAAATGGGCAAATATACACAGTGTAATGCAAGAGAAGTCACAATGATTAAATTCACTGTCTTATGATGGATCCCTTTGTCGAGGTCAGAATTTCTTCATCAGAACTTTCTGCTGAAAAACCTTTGTTGGACTGAATAACCTTGTTGGGGTTGTCCAAAGAGCCCACGAGGCATGGGACAGACCTTTTTGCCATAACACCACAACACAGTTTATACATTTATTTGAACAATATTTGTAATCCAGCAATTTCAAAGGTTTTGATTTTCAGGGACTTAGTTATTCCAAAATGGGACCAGAGTAAACTTGTGTGCATTCAAAGTGAGCAATCATGTACAAGGCCCTATGAAATGGAAAGTGAAGTAAGTGAATTCAACTTAGTGTTTTAGACTAAAAAGCATCTCCTTCTATTAGGAATTGAGAACAACACAAGGATTCCCTTCTATTTCACTTTTGGTCCATTTTCCACATTCAGGGAGATGAAATTAAACATAAATTAATATTATTTCTCTGGGACAAGATTTTATTTTCCGGGCTGTCCACTGGCAAAATTGACCTCTAAACTAAATCTCTGGGGTTTAATTTGGACCTGATTTTTGTTGGTCATTAAGTAATGTCAAAAGTTAATAACATCGAAAATAGTATAACCTACATCTCCCTCAGAGCTGGAATAAACAAAAAATTTAACCATCTATAAAATTTTATGAGTAACTGAACTTTAGTCAACAGTGTTTCAGTGGGATTTCTAGAAACATCAAAAGAAGAAAATGTCCTAATATAACACCATTCCACTTTGGTGGCTAAGAGTTAATAAAGTTAAAACCTCTTCCAAAGTCTGTCATGTAACTCCGTATCATAATTCTTGTTACACTAAGGTTCATTGCCAAGAATTCATAGTAGTAGAAGCAGCAAATGAAAAATGGCCAGAAAAAGCTCAGTTCTGTTAGGCAACACAGTCCAGGTACAAGATTTTGGCTTCTGTGAAAGAAGGGGAGGTGGCCAAAACTACTTGAGTGTAACAGCCTCCTGATATTATGCAATTATGTAACAATGAGTCTAGTCATTAATATCCATTTTAGCTGTCTCAAAGTCCTGAGCAGACCAATGCCATAACCTCTCCCAAAGTGCATCAAGTCAACAGCCCAAAGAGGTTCCCAAGACCTAAGCAAGCAGAATAATAATGATAGCTGAGAATAAACACCTTTGTTCAGCAAAATTAATCGTTGCAATGCTAGAGTCTGTGACCAGGTCACTACCTTAAAGGAAGGTCTCGATGTGGCAGCTGAGCAACCATGATGAAAAAGATCATATGCAGAGGGCATGAAGCCGTTCTTTCCTAGCTCATAACTAGGCCAAGGGGGGAAGATCTTATGAGTGAAAATCTGAGCTGGATCTGGCCAGCATGTCAGGGGTGTAGGCAGGAATACTGCTATAGCTATAAGGTACTGCCATTATCTGGGGCTTGTGCTCACTAACTGGCAGGGGAAGAGATGGGAAGGCAAAGACAATATACGTAAGACAAAATGGATGAAGCAGCAGAGGCTAGCACAGCACTGACCCAGAAACCGACCTTCCCTTGCTGGGAAGAGGTGCAGTTATAAGGAACCCCTTGCACTGTAGCAGAACTGACCACCCACACTCTCTGCTGCAGCCATTTGAGGCTTCAGGCCTCAAAAACATATCAACAGAGCTGGAGGGAGGAGACTGGCTAGTTTCGATGAAGTACCTATAAAATTTGTTACTGATTTCCACAGGTTAGGCATCTAAACATTAGGTTAGGCACCTAATACCTTTCATGGACATGGCCCCTTATCCTTACAAAAATAAGATTACTTGGATTCCTTATTAACAATTCCAAAGAGATATTCCTCACAGTCACTGCTAACGCTTTTAAAAGTAGCAAGGGCTCCTATGTGATTTGCAGGCCAGAGGCAGGCAGCAAAAGCTGCACCTCTTCTGAACATCAGTCATGGTGGATGAGCTCAGTGCGAGTGAGATGAATGTATACAAGAAGTACAAACTTCTTTGTACTTGAACAGGATTTAGCAGGTATGCTGAAATCCCAGCCTTGCTTTTTCTGGACCAGTGCAGGAAGGGAGTAATGGAATTTATTTGTCTGTCTCCAGATAAAGAAGCTTGCAGGGGAGGTGAAATTAAGTATTTTCCATAGTACTGTTCCTTTTGCAGGGGATAGGCAGATGAAAGCATGGAGAGCACTAAGGAAGAAGCAGAAGTGGTGATCAAGGCTGTCATCTTTGCCAGATCACAGGCAGAAGCTGACAGTTTGATAGGCCAATATATTTGACAGATAGGGTGAGGCTAAATGTGAAGGATCTTAAAGGCAAAGGTACGTTGCTTGTGTTCAAAAACACGAAACCACTGCAAGTACACAAGGAGAGCGGTGATGCAGCCAAAGCCATGAGCTGGGAACAGGGTTCTAATCCTGCTATTTTAGATTGAAATGAAGGCAGAAACAGTGCTGGAACATGTCTGGAGACCAGATTATTACAGACAAAAGACAAAAAAGATGTGATGCTGCTACAAGGCTTAGCTGGCTGCTGCAAGAAAGGATGAATCTGTGAGCTATTATGTTAGAGGCGGCAAGTTGACATGGCTCATGCAGTGACTGAAAGAGGGAGTAGAATCTACAATTTTCCTTGATCATGGGCTAGAGGAAGTACGAGGTTAAGAACAGTGAAAAAATTGGGAAAAATTTACCATGGATTTAGTTTTAGACATTAATGATTGTCAGAGATGTGGAAGTGAACTGTTTGAATGAGGATTACATAGAGGAAGCGAGAGAGATTTGAAGACATAAATTTTTAGGAGACAGGCACCTACAAATGGGATAGAGCTAAAATATTTAAAGAAATCTTTCTGCCCCCCCAACTTCTCCTGTTGTCTAGGCAGCTGGAAAAGTCATGGGCACCACCAAGTATTTGCTTACTAAAAGCGTAATTTGCTAAATTTTGTTAAGTTTTTCTCAATTCTACAACAGGCTGTGCATTGGTTACATGGCAAATTGACTCCAGGTTTTAACTCCACCAAAGAGTTTTCAACAACATTCTCACAGATTTTTTTCTGAGAAACCTCACAGAAACTATTTGAAGAGATAGTAGTAATTATTTCTTTCCACAAAAAAAATTCTTGACAATGTCTAAAAATCAGAGGAATAGCTGGAGTGCAGAGACTGACAAACAGAACATCTTACCAACATTTTTGGCTTAAGAGAAAAAGAAAAGATGCAAGTCTTTGTATACCTGAAATAATTATTACGACTTTTTATTGGGAAGAGACCAAACTTGTTCAGCTTCTTTTACAGCAAACATGCCTGGTGGGTTGAGGTAGAGGAGGAAAAATCATGCATACTTTTTATTCAGTCTGGTTGGATAGCTGGCAAGTGCACCTGTAGGGCATATGTGAATGTATAAACCCACACATGTTCACTTAAAAGGATACCGTCAGCTTGCTTCAGAGTTTTTGTTTGCTCTTTAATCTGCATTAATACCCTCTTAGAAGCTTAAAATCTATTATTTATTTCCCTATTGATTTCCTTCTTCTCTTTCCCCTTGTCAAACCCTTTCTGCGTGTTTGTTTTGCTTTGTTTTGAGTGGAGATAAAATTAACACAGCTGGTCTTATTTAACAACCCAAACAACTCCAATTTGTACCACACTTTATCAGGGCAGTGAGAGCAAGGACAAGAGCGTCAGCAGGCAGAATGCTGGGTGGGCACACCAGGGGTGTGCTGCTTCATGGTGCTGTACTGAGGCTGGCCTTGGAGAGAGCACCAAGGCAATGCAGCTCCTATTTTCGTCACCTGGACCTGTGAGGGAGGACAGACACATTAAAGAGGTTCAGTGCCTCTAAAATGTGAGTAGCTGCATGCTGCTCCTTCTTGAGCTAAATGAATTAAAAACCAGCAGTGGCCTTTTTCTTAGTCTGTGCAGTCGGGTTAACACCAATCCCATTGTGTAAGGGGGTGTGGTGTAAGTGCTGCTAAGTTTGAGCACTTCTGTTTTCAATTCTTGCTGCTGTTATGAGCACGGGTCTGTTTGCAGGGATGCAGCTGCATGAAGCACCCTGGGGGCAGAGGCTGCCTGTACTTGCCATCACCTCGGGGTGCTGCAGGCAGCAGCGCACCCTGAGAGGCAGCCAGTAAAAGTCCCGTGCTCCTTGCCCTCTCCATATGTGGGGCAAAAAGGGTGCAAAGAAGAGCTTGCCAGAAAGGCAGTGATGGCAGTGAGTCATTCAGAGTACTGGGCTTTCCAGGTAGATTGAAGTGGGGAGAAAGAAAACAGCAGAGAAGCTGGTAAAGGAGAGTTTCCTAGTCGATCCACTCTGAAATAGGTCTGTGCTGTGGCCCACAGCTACCTTTGGAGATTTATCTGTGGTCATTGCTCACTTGGACATCACTGTAGATCTGTTCCAGAACAGATTAGTTTAGCTGCTGACTCTCATTTTAAAGTATTTGATCAAGTGACGAGACTGGAAAGAAAGCAGCTGATGTTCAAGGATCAAATAATGTTTCTGTCTTCATCTTTGCAGCTTTGTCAAAATCCAGTAACTCCCCTTTAAAATTCCTTGTGGATGAAAGGGTTGTGTGGTTTCAGTAAATTTTCACTCTAAAGGCAGAAGCATTGCCTTTGACAGGTTGCTTAACACTGAATGAAGGCAAGCAGGACTTGGCACTGGCGCTGTGCTGGTGCTCTCCCTGATGCTGTGTTTGGACCAGCTCGCCAATGAACCCTTGCAAGCAAAGAATGCATGAAGATCTATTGAGCAAAGTGCTTGGCTATAACATATAAAATAAGCCATGCAAGAGATCCCAATCTGGTGTTTCATCTGTTTTTGAGATTTCAGAGGACTGTTGTCCTTTGGAACATGACTCTCCAAAGGTTGCCATAAAAGACCAGATTCGGATCTCAGCAATTTCTACAAAAGCAGAGCGAAATAACAAGGTGAAAAGGGAAATTCACAACCAGTCTATTACTAGATTAAGTGTTTTATGTTCCCACTCGGTTTTCAGCTTGTTCTGTGATCAGAAAACCCAAACATTCCACTGATTGCTCCAGCCCTTAAGCCATTAATTGATAACACGGGTTTTCCTGTTCCTTTCACCTGCTACTGAAGGGTAATACACAAAGGCAAAGAAAACACTCTAAAAATGCCGAGATGAAAATCCATCCTCCCAAGGAGGTCAGACGTGGCTGTTTTGTCCCCTGCTGAGCAGCTCCGGCAGGGCTTTCCCACCGGGACTGGTGCGGGATGCCAGTTCAGGGCTTCCTTCTGCCATCTTCTGCCCCTTCGCAGTACTGCGAGCTGGGAACAAATGGCTCAGCCTCATGCACAGCTCTTTGGTCTGCGGAGCAGGACCTGGGCTTTTGCTCAAGGTTAGATGATCTGATCATAGTCAAACATCAGGAAACAGTCGGAAATAACCTGTTTGCAGTAGTAATTATGCTTTATGGGAGCGATGCTCTGAAGTGCTTTTAGGCAACCCAGTCTGAACATTTGCATTAAGAGAATAGCTCACATATATAAGAAAATGTTTTTTCCCTGAGGTTTTTTCACCTAGACCTTACAGTGCTAGCTGTCTCCACTCCTGTAGAGGAAGGAAGTTCATCCATACCAATGAGGTTAGATGTCCAGCATTTTTGCAAGACAACCAAGAGGGCCTTCAAAGAAGAAAACAAGAAACCACCTACTTTCACATTGTTTGTAAATGGCTGCACACTCCTGTAGATGCTCAGATGCTTTGCTTCCTCATAAAAAAATGAGCTTCCTTTGCCCCACTTTCTTTTAAACTTTCAAACTGAAGGACAACCCTTTAGTAAGGGGTAAGGCTACTAAATAGATACCTCCCAAGACTTTCTCCACCTCAGCATGTTAGTCCCTGACGTAGCTGGGTGGGTTATGAATATTTGAAAATATTTTGCACAAACAAACAAGGCATTATTTAGTTTCTGCTGTATCCACCCACCATACTTCCAGCTATCTCACAGCATCCAGGTTTTGCATTGGCATTTTGCTGCATTTCTTTTCTGATCAATTAGTAAGTAATGTTTTCACCTTTTGAGGAAACCTCAGCTACAAGCTATATTTACACATATATTCTATGAGGCATTTGCTGCTGGCATTTAAACACAGATAACGGTGACAGCTGCCAATTTATGTTCCTGCTATTTGGGTCTAAGATACAGCACTCTCTGAGAAGGAGGAGTTCAGTTATTTTCTGTTTTTTTCCTAAGAAGCCCATTTATATTTTATCATATGTTTTTCCTCATCTCATTTTGACCCTGGATGTGTCTCTTTCTAGTCTCTTTACAAATATTTTCTCAGAAGTATAAGGTTAAAACACCATTCGCCTCTGACTTGGAGTTATGGACATGGAAATCCCTTCCCTGCCAATTTCTATGAACAACTGCTTCTAAAAGCTCAAATGACAGCTTTCCTGGCAAAATGCTGCTTCTCATTTCCCTTCTGCTGTTACATTTTTGTCCTTCACAAAATAATTAATGCTTTCTGTTCTGCTTTGTCTTACCTTCCACCACTCTTTGTTTGATTTTTGACTTTGTAAATTTGCTTTGGAATAGATAGGTCTTTCTCTTAGCTCTTTCTAGCAATCTTGTGTACTACATTTTATGAATGGTTGTGACTTTTACAGACTGCTACTTACTTGCGTGTGTGCTTTTGCAGTGCTAAGGTTTTCAGTAAAATTCTTCTCACCACAGATGTTTAGCTAAGTAAAAAGCTGACCTTTTTTCCCAGGTCTGCTTGGGGTTGCTTGCACGTATTGTTAAGCACATCCAATTAACATGGGCACATTAATTTTGTCATAAGACTGGAGACAATAAAGCTAAGTAAACCTTGATTAAGATCTCAAAATACAGAGAGGTCTTGGTTGGGTTTTTTTGTTGTTGTTGTTTTGAGTTTTTTTTTTTGTTTGTTTGTTTGTTTGGTATGGTTTTTTGTTTGTTTGTATGTTTGTTTGTTTGTTTTTGTCATCTTACTGTAGTTTATTTTAACAGAAAACAATTTACTTGACCAAATCTTTTGGGGCATTCTTAAACCTTAAACTGTAAGGTTTGTAAGGTTTGTAGGTTTGTTTCCCTGCTTCTGAATACAAATACTTACTATATCAATTTTTTTTTTTTTTTTTTTTTTTTTTTTTTTTTTTGTGGTTAGGGGCATTCTCTGTGCAGTTTTGAGAAAGATGTAGGGTTTATTGTACCTGGCTGCCCAAACTGCCCAGGTGTCAATGAAGCTTTCCAAGCAAAGCTCTGCATTCAGAACTGGTTACAAATTAAGCAGGGCTCTGACACAGCACAAGACCAGGACATTTTCAGGGCCAAATACTGAAGTAATGATAAAACACAAGTAAAATGATGCTATTTAAACACTGAAGAATAAGATATATTCAACAGATAAAACCCTCCAAGAAACAAATGAAAATGTGAAAAACAGTATGAAAAAGTCATCTTTAGTTTACAATTTCTGGAACAATATTATCTTACTAAAATTTGCTAAAAGATGCAGTATCAATTTCACCTTAGTAAAGAAGCCAAGCATACCCTGGAAAATGAGAGTTTAGTAAAAGAATTTTTTTTTGCTGCATTGTACCTTTTCCTTCCTGTTTCTTCAGCAACTGTGTATGTTACACTACACACCATATTTTAATTAGTAATATTAGTAATTTTAGTAATTAGTAATATGCCACGCACCAACAGTTACATGTCTTTACACACAAGTTCTTATCATCCCTTAAGGTGTGTTAGTACATAATGGGTAATGTATATGTGAGCAAAGTCTCCAACACTACATGAGTGTCACATACCAGTTATTGTTATCTACAAAAATTATTTATTAACAGAATAAAGGAGGAGAAAGGCTGGGTGCAGTTTATAATTAGGGTTTCATTCACTTCACTTCCGGTTGCATGATTCACAAACGGAGGGTGTGAATGTGTATCTAAAGCTGTGTTTAATTTGTCTGTCTCTGTTCTCTGCTCATGGTTTACCATGTAACGCAGCCCTTGCATAGCCTCCATCTCCCTTGATTTCCCCTGCCCTAAGTAGCCCACAATATTCTTCCTTCCCCTGATTTCCCCAGTATTTCCCTGTCATTGACTCTTTGCCCTGTTCCCTCCCTTATTCCCGTTGCTGGAGTCGAGCATTTGGCCTGGAGAAGTGTCGGGATTGCAAAAGCTTGCTTTGAGTGCAGCACTCAGGGTCGGTATTGCTTGGCCTTGCCCCAAAAGACTTTCTGTAACCAGAGCTGGAGCCAAAGTAGTTATACCAATTTGGCAAATGTAGAGGATTCTTCTGTGCACCGAGTACACTGGGATTGCTCTTTAGCTGCCTTTAAGTTTTCTCATGAAATCTGCAGTGACGCCCAAACAAGCCTAATGTGGTTAAGAACTCAGTCCAATGATCTCACATCCTCCGCTGCAGTTGAAGGCTCATAAACACATTTTGTCTGTATTGGTATGTTGTCATAATTTGGGAGACACATTGCCTGGAAACACAATAGTTGGTTATAAAAGTCTAGTTTGATGCTGAGAGATCGCAGCCAGATGTTACATTCCAGTAATCAAAAAGGAGTTATTGCAGGAACAAATAAAAAGTAGTGAAATGCTAATTTTATATTGCTCTTTTTTTTTTTTTTTTCTTAAAAACATTATTTATTTTTGTCTTTAAAAGGAGGGACTACTCAGAGGAAACAATGGTGACTAGGAAATTACTAGAGAAGAAATCCAAACAACTATAGAATAAGTAGAGCTAGTTAGGGGAGACGTTTCATATTATTCATTAATTTAGGATGTATCTGATCACAGAATGTATATCTGATTACATGCATTAAGCATAACAGAGGTCCAAGAAATGACCAATAGACTGTATAATCAACTGGTGCAGAAATAAAGATGTGTATTTGAAAATATGGTAGATAAAATATTTCACAGAAAATTCAGAATTTGCAGGTACCTGCTGCACAAGGCAATCTCAAGGCCATTCTTCCAGATAAGTTGCAGAATAAATGAAGAATGCAAGAGCTTTTTTCTGTCCCATCTCTATAAAGCATGTGATAGATGCCAGGGGAGTATCTGTTAAACCAGTGAAAATCGAGATCAACAGAAGTATTTTGTGGTGGGTAAGGAGATGCTTAAAATAGAGATGCAATCAGATAGTTCTGAAAGGGAAGGTGCTGTTATTGAAGGAAATTTGTTTATAGAGGAACAGAGCAGAAGCAGCAAAGGAGCAGACTTGGGATCTTTATTTTTTAATATTTTTTCTGTAGTGTGGAGAATGGGAGAACCCGATTGGAAATGATAGTGACACAAAGGTTGAGAGATGATTAGGACATGAACAATCAAGGTATAGAGAAAAAGCTGAATGGCTTGAGGCCTTGAGGATTAGAATGGGATGAATTTCTGAAAAATACAATGTCAAGTATTTATCTTGGACAATGATAAGAAAAAGACTTGTGTAATAAACCATAAACTATTCTGGTAAAATGTGAGGATGGGGACCTTGGACATATTATTTACCAGGGTAAAGATGTACTATTGCTGTGATACAGATAAGAAAGACAGCTATGGTCAGGAGAGCAATTACATGTAGAAAGAGGGATGGCTATTGCAGTTTTTCAGACCTCATCTGGAATTCCATATCCTTCATGGGGCTCCCTTATTCAGGAAAGATGAACTCAAATGGAAGTGATGCAGAGTGACAGTGTAAGGCTTGGCATCTTGTGAGGAGAAACTAGGAGAATGCGGCATCTTTTGGACAAAGCAGTTTTTCAGTTCATAAAGGGGGTACAGAAAGAAAATAACTATTTAGGCTAAAAGACATAGTTGTAAGAAAAGACAGAAATCAAGTTTAAATGTAAACTGGCCACATGCAAGTTTTAGAATGGAAGTTAGAAAAACGTTCCTACTGAGAATAAGAACAGGAGCAGAGGAAGTGAAGAAAACAAACAGCTTAAATGGAAGATAATAAAAAAGGATATAATATGATATCTGCACTAACAAGAGAACACAAGAGTACTCCCTGAGCTCAAAGGCCAATTTCTTAAATTAAAAATTATATTTTTATAGTTCATGAAATCATTGTAATTGTGGCAGTGAAGTACAGTCTAGCTAAATGAGACTAGATTCTTATGTTCAGGTGAGGAGAGAGCATTAAGATCATCTATCCTGAAATTTAATGTAATACAGCCCATAGAAACTTACTAATTCATTTTTCACTCCAGGCTCAATGCTTCTCTTTCATCTAAAGCACATCTTTTCAGAAAGGTATTCAGATTTAATTTAACTGCTTCAAGTGAAGTAGAATCCACCACATTTAACAGCAACTTCTATTGAAACTGCAATGCAGATGGGTTTCAGAGAAGAGCTTTTGACCTTCAAGATTTTTTTTTGCCATCGTTGACAGGCTTTATGAGGAAATACATCAGACAGATCGTTGTGGAAGATATTAAACTTCCTACATCTATTCTGATCTGATGATTTCCTTTTCAATATTTTCAGGAGTTAATGGCCTGTGGTATGTTTCTTCTGCTACTAAGACCAACTTTAAAATCAGTGAAGTTATTCCCATTTATACCAGGTAAAAACATGATCCTTTATGTATATGATTAACAGGCTTCCTGGGATGAGTAAATATTTTCTAAGTAATCCAACGGAGTGGAAAATAGCTTATCTATAAACCATGTATCTTATATCTAAATCTTATATATAACTATAGCTATATAGCTATACATCTTATCTCTGAGTAAAGCCAGCCGACTTTGGTTTATGGGATGATTTGTGTAATGCACAGCATTTAAATTCTTGCACAGATAGAAACATTTTAGTGTAATACCTATTTCCTTTAATACTACCTTCTTAAATTTGACATATAATCTGAAATAACCTTTTAAAGTCAGTCTAAAGAATTTATCTCTAAAAAAATCTATCCTTGCCAATCAGAAACCATCTCACCTGTTTCATATACTTAGGATGGATCACCTTCAGGTTAGAAAACTAACTTTTAAGATTAAATGAAAGGGATCATATTTAAAAAATATGGAAAAGAAATATCCTTATGACAGGGTGTTCTGGGTGGCTGTCTCAGAAAAAATTTGGAGTAATGCGTGGGTAAGACTGAATCAACCAATACAGCAGTACTCGGATGCAAACAGACATGTGACTTCTGTGTGATTGGGTGAAAGGACAGGAGAAAAAGCCTTTCAGGTCTGTAAATAAATTTGAGTCATGAAGAACTGTGCAACTCAAAACCCAAGAATGGAGCTAAATTCAAGCATAGCTAAATAGTGATTCAAATCATGGTTATCTCTTGCAACACTTTTGTTTGGTGGTAATATTTCCCTGACACCCATTCTAGAGATCTTGGGCACCATGGAGCAGAGTCCTGTGCACCCAGCAGTGTGTGTCCTGGAGGATGCTTGCACTATGGCTGACATCTTTAGCAACAAGCTTATTGTGTGTAACACTGTGGTTTGCCTTATTTTTAGTGACCAAAGACTCTTTCAAAAGCAAAATATCTTTGATGTCAGGTTTTGAACTAAAACCAAAATCAAAATCCCTGTGTAATCAAAATCCTTGCATAAAAGTCCTTTTTTTTAAGGTATTGTTAGCACACTGTTAAGTATGTCTTTTGTAAGGGTAGTTTGAATATAATTAATCTGTACTACAGTGCTATGAAAAGAAAGAAAATGTGTCCAAACTCTGCTTTTAGCTACAGCAGTCAGCACAGACATCTGGAGGTCAAGTATTTTTAGAGGTCTGACTTGGATTAGAGTCTGACCCCCATGCGCATGAATCATCATAAGGATTAATGAAGTGTATAAAGTGTGTGTGCTTGTTAATCTCATCTATAGACATGACAAAGGAAGAAATTCTTCACTTTGAGGGAGTAAATGGTTTAGCAAAGACAAGATACAAAGCCTAGCCTTAAGCTGATGCGAAGCCTACAGCTTAATGGAAGAGTGTCTTTTATTATCTTAACTGCAGCAACTGTATTCCAAGGAGGCATGACATGAAAATGATCCTGTTTTAGTTGTGAAGTTTTCTCCCTTTCCTTTTGGTATTCTCACCTCTGTTTTAAATGTTACCTATGAAAAATATTCTCTTTTCAATTTAAACTAGAGTTTCATCATTTGCATTTATTTTTAGTTCACACTTCCTGTAAGTTCCTCTGGCTCATGACATGAATATAAACATGGTTGCTCAAGATTTGGCTTTGGCCAAATACCTTCAAAGGGGCAAGTAGTTCTCATAGTAATTCAGATAACATAAAATAAGGTGTATATAACCCGAATTTTCTCTTGAGTTTTTCCATCAGCTTTCTAACTGAAAGAGGTCTCTGACATTCCAGCTATCCACCCAGGAATGATATTCTGAGGCAGAGTAGTTCCCTAAAGATTGTCTTGCCTGTCCTTGCAGAGGAGGATTTTAAATGTTCTGAGTCAGCTCTAAGACTGACTCTATGCAGAGCTTTGAAATCCTTCATGGATGGCATCAATAAAAGGCTTGTCTTCAGATGCTCCTCCCTTGTGGTATTGTAGTGTTTGTCAGAGAATGAGTCAAGGGGGTCAGAGAGCAAGTGAGGAAGCACATCACTACCTACAGAACCCCAAGTTCATCTTCTACAGCTACAAAAGCCCCAGGATTATTCCAGCATGTATATTTTTTTCTTTCTATCTCAGTAAAGGAAGGTCTTGGACACCTCTCGTAGCACTGAAGAGACTCATCTTTATGCAACAGCCAGGACTATCCCAGTTCCATGTGTTTGTCTGATCAGAGGGAGGTAATCCCAGATAATTTGTGAAAGATGAAAAAAGAGGAACTATTTTTACAGTAGTGGTTAGCATTTGAAGCTTAGCGCTGGATGGTTCTGAGATTCCTCTGAAAGGAAAGTTCACCACTCTCAGCTCTGATTACAGGCTTGGGAGGCCAATGGTCCCTCAGCATGGGCTCCTTAGCGTTTCTGAGGAGGAACAGGCTCTTTACAGCATCTTTCTTCAATGGCTTCAGAAGGAAATTAGTTTTTAGTGCAAATGTAAATTGCACATGTGCAAGTTATAATTTTGGATCATTGCCAGTTGGTAAAGTCTCTGCTATTTGGTAGTTACTATAAAGTTTTCAGTAATACTCTTCAGTTCTCTTCCTGTCCTTTCAGCTACAGAAAAAAGATTTGGAAAGAAAAGAGTCTTTTTATGTATAGAGGGGATAAATGAATAGCACTTGCGGGACAAAGATGAATGGAAATTGAAATAAGAGTTTTTTCAACAAATGTTTATAGTCTGCAAATGACAGAATTTTCATATTCAAGTTTCGTGAAAAACAGCACTCAGGGGTAGAAATGAGAGTTTTGTCTGTGAGGGGATTAAACTGAAAAAGCAATACAACTATCTGAAGCAGAAAAGACCCCAGTGCCCACGAAGTGCTGCAGGGAAGCAGAGTTTAATGTCAGTGGGATTGTGAAGGTCAGTGAGCAGATGAGGGCCGATGGAAACTCCTCTCTGGACTGTGAAAAGATCATACACATCTGGTAGAATACTCCCAGAGGATCTGGGAGTTATTCTGGAAGTTCCAGGGGGTTGTGAAGCCTATAGCTCACTTGCTGTGTTGTGTTATTTTGATAACATCACTTTGTCTGCAGCAACTATAGAAAAATAAAGAAGCTCCCATTCAATTTTCAGAGCATGGATGCTTTATCTCAAATGAAACTTAAGAAATTAATAATGTCGAAAGCTAAAACTTACTTGCTTACATTTGTTTTTAATTTTTCTTAATGTGTTTAGTTTTTACTTTGCCAAACAGAGGTATGCCTCACTGAAAGAGGGGATTGAGTGTCGCATTATCCTGAAATAGAAGACATACACTTGTCAAAATAAATATCAAATCTGCATTTTTTTGAGCAAAATTTATGGACTTCCTGTGTACCAGTTCTAAACTTAACTAGTGACCACATTGCCTGCTCGCCTGTATTATGTAGAATTTTCATATAAAGCATTAAGAATGCATCTTGATAGGGAACAATATAATTATACTTGCATAACTCATGTCTATAAAACAACAACAGAATGACCTTGTTCTCATTTTCTAACTGGTAAGTATCTGGTTTTGGATCACAAAATGACTGTATACCTCTCTGGGCCTCCTTTCATTGGGATGCTTCCCACCCATGGGTGGAGGGCAGCAGGGAAAATTCAGAGAAAAAGTGTCACATTTGTCTAACAGGTTTATTCTTTTTCCTCTGAAAAAATATGACAGGAGAGCAGTTAGATATATTCTTTCAAATTTGCACTCACAGTGACTTGCCTTATAAAATTCTTTTGATTTACATAGGCATAAACAGAATTAGAATTGTTTTCTGGTGTTTAGACCTGAGTATTAAATATGCATGTCTTCTCCAGGAAAAACCCTCCTAGATCAGCTCCCCCCTGCTTGAAAAAGAAGACAATATTCTAAAAATGCGTGTGAAATCTTTTGATTCTTCTTTGACACATGGTATTCTCTGCATTTTTAAGGCATCTTTCTTCACAGCAATCTGTACTTTATAACACAGACATTTTCAAGATATGCTGATAATGACAGGGGTCAAAAATACCACCCCTTATGTAAGTCACAGCTCCCATACATGGAGCCCTGCCCATATAGTACAAACCTACAGGAAACCTTTTCAGTATGTGTTCTTTAGCAAGCTTTTTTTTTTACAAAGTTAGACTTAATCATATACTTACTAATAATATACTATATCTACAGGCTAGATGTGACCCCTTTACTGACACTGATTATCATTTAATCCATGATGAATTAAATTTGAAACCACGAAAAGATTTTAAACTTGAGACACACAGTTTAAATGAATCCTGAACAGATGCTGGGAAAAAGGAAATCCCTGGCAAAGACCTCTGACATAAAAGAAGAGCTTAGTTGCTCAGGTAGAAAAATGAGCTAAATTATGTAAAGCAGCAGTAAACAAGAAGATCTGTAGAGACAGGGAGGGTGTGAAGAGAAATACGTGGATTAGTTATGTGAGTTTATTCATACTTAAGGACTTTAATAGTAGCCAAGTATCACTCCAAGTTTAAAGATATGTATTTCAGAGAGTTTTCAGATGAAAGGCTCAGAAGAAAACCAGTGGTGTATGGGAAGAGAAGGCTGTGCCCTTTGGGAGGCAGAGTGCATCACAAGCTGCTTGAGGTTTGTTTTCTGGAAGAGTTGTTACTTTAGGGGAAGTGAGAGTGTTTGAGACACCAGACCTTGCTAAAACAGGAACATATGAGTGTTGTTGGCACCAGGCCATGGAGAGCCTGGGTAGGAGTTTAGCACAGAGCTGGATGGGGATTTTCTGGTGAAAATTTTGTCAGAATAGGAACTTTTTGTGAAGACATATCCCCATTTAAACTCTCTCACTGGGGACAAGCTGCGCATGGCTGGTGTGAAAAGTGTGGTCAGAGGGAAGGTATGACACACCTCTGACCAGAACCCTCAGGGCCGGCAAACTCACCTGGTCCACAGAAATGCCTGTGCCCTCTGAGGGCCTCTTTTGGTATGAGGGATATTATACATCCACCCTGCCTTTCTCTTGGCCTCTGAGGAGAGGACAGCATCAGGATAACCCAGCTATACGTTTCCCAGCCCAGAGCTGAGGCTTACAAGGCAGAAAATAGGACCTGCCTGCTCCTGTGTGCATGGACATGTCCTGGAAATCCAGGTTTGTATTGATGATCCGGCCCCTGCCTCTTGTGAGCTGGGTTGTTCAGCAACTTAGTTTGGGCTATATCTTTTATATAAACAGTTTGTGTATCTCTTGGCTTAAGTGCAGATGATCATAGTCATCAAGAAAGCAATGTTTACATTGCTAATGGTTACAAGCACCTTTTATTTAAAAATGACAATAAAAGCCCTAAGAGGCAAGAAATCTGTTCCCAGTGGCCCACTAACAGCAGCCCATTCACTCTTGTAGCCCATAGGAGATGGAGAGGCTTCAGCTCCTGTTCTGAGACACAACTCTGCTCATCATTGTACAGTTCAGGGTGTGGTAGAGGAAAAGAAAGGAAGGAAGGCAGTATCTGGCAGAGAGAGGTCACACAGATAGCTTTCTGGGTGGATTATCACTTGTTCTGAGCTGTAACTGGGGTGGGGCTGGGGTCAAAGAACTGCTGAGCTGTAATCAGTCAGGGCCTCTGAAAGAACAGGCTTGCAGCTTTGGGCTACACCCCTTGCTATGGCAGCTACACAGCTTTGGGTCAGGGCATATCCATCTCATGGCAAAACTTCTGCACACACGCCCATAATGCAACATGGCTGAGACCAGATCCTCATTTCCTGTGTCTTTTTCCCCACACTTTTGGCATCACTTTAACAGAACAAAGAAGTTCTATAACCAAAAGACACATGCTCATCCTTTAGAGCAGTTTAAGAGCAAAAAGTGCCTGCTGTGGAATAGAGATGCTGTTCCCTTGAAGAAACTCCAGTGTGGAATCCATCTCATAAGTCTTCAGATTCATGGACTCACTTGTTGGTCAGTGGCAAGAAACAGGCAGGTCAAGGGTACTGTCCACCTGTCCTGTTTTTATGCCTACTTTAGAATAAGCTTAATCCCTCCTTAGCAGTGTCCATGCCTTGGAAGAAGCTGTGAAGGCACACAAGACAGCTGATGCAGCCACCCATGTCTAAGACTGGTTGAAAACACTTCTACAGCTTTTCATGTGATCAGTTGCAGTATCAGCCTTGCACTCAATCATTACTATCTAAACCCTGTGAGGTATGGAAGTTTCCAAAAAGTTTATGCACTCATAAATTACAAATCAGCTACACAAAAGAATGAAAACGGATTAAGATGCATGATTAAATGCAACAGTGCAGTAATCTTCTACTTTTTATTCAGCCTTTGGAGTTCTGGGGTATATTTTTGTCATGTTTTCCACTCTCATCCTTCAACTCAAAGCTCAAATCAAAGGATAGTTTAAAATGAGAGCAGGGAGTCTTGTAGTTGTTAGACTGTGGGATTTGAGTATAAACTCAGCTGTCATGGCAGGGCCACATATCAAAAATAAGATCAGTTAGGAAACTGTAGTATTTTGCTAAGAATCAGACATAATAATATTCTTCAGTTTTACAATTGAATTATTACACACTTTTACAATATTGCAATGAGATGTAATTGCTAAGGTTGTACCTCAACTTGAGCTGTAGTAAACTAGGTACAAGCTGAGTGAGACCTTGCGTTGCAAGTACAGTCAAGGGTAAGAACAGATACTAAAATTTTGCTCTGTTTTAAAGGTGTGTGTCCCACTGTTTGCACTGCAAACATGCCTTTGTTAGGCAGCACACCCCATTTAGGTGACTGCAGAAATGCTGACAGGGCAAATGCCACTCAACATTTGCTTCACCTGCCATTATGAGTAAACAATTTACTGTGAAAGCATGAGAAAGCGCTTATAATTTGCACTTTTGTTTAGACAAGAGTTTAATTAGGAAATGCAGAAACATGTATTGAGACCTCAGAGCAACAAGAGAGTTTGCAAGAGGTCAAGTATCTCTTTGGCTGAAAGACAAATGCAGTGACAGCCTGAAATCCATCTCTGCACACCTTATATAAGCTGAATCTAGTGATTCAGCAGATCTTGAGATCTACTGGTCCCTTTGAAGCTTCAACCTCCGCTCTGAATATGGTTCTTACCCATCTTCTCTGTAGTGCATTTATCACTGAAATGGGCAAAATCCCTTTTATTCTCCACTATTCACACCCCACCATTCAAGGACTTCACTGTTTCCCAGGACAAATCAATTTTTCAAGTCTGAACCTGAATGTGTGACTAGCTGTGCAGTGAATCATCTGATATGGGCTTTGGTCACAGCCTGAGCTTGGGGAGGCACCTCACAAGAGAAAAGGGAGGTTGTAAAACAAGATGAAAACGACTCAGAGTGAGGAAGGCTCAGAGGTGAAGGAAGATAAAAACTGTAAAATCAACTGTAGCTGCTTGGGATGTTTTAAAGGGGGAATGCTTTACTCCAGGTTCATTACAGAAATACTTGCTTATTCTTTTTTTGGCTAAAATATGTCTCTCCAGTATTTTGTGTGAGCATGTTGTCAGAGCTCCTCTGTTGTGGTGGGAGCTGTGTGTGTTGCGTCAGGGGCTCTCACCCTGTGCTGCACTCAGGCTCTGCACTGATAACCCTCCTCTTCTAATCTGTAGAAGAGCAATAACTGAATGGATTTTCACAAATTCTTTGCTGAGAAAAGCTTTTGAGTAGTTTGTGGCTTAGGCTTTGTTATTGGTAGGGTATAGCTGATTATCTAAAACAGTTAGTGGAAGTGTAATGGAAGCAATTTCATATGCAGACAAATAGCAGCAAAATTTCTCATGCCATTCCTGTGATTTATAAGTCTCTGCAATTACCTGCGTGACCTTCGTACTTGTAGGTGCAACTAAGAATGTAATCTGTGCCGTAATTGGAGCCTTTCCCTTCTCCAAGGCATAAAAAGCACTGTGTAGCCAGGAAATAAGAATTAGGCAAACATATGGAAGATTTAAGCTGAAAATCTGTCACTTATTGGAAACTGCTTGTTTTTTTCTAAGTTTAGATTGCATATTTTTGCTTTAGATACTATTAAATATAGATATGAAACATGTAGGAATTGTAGTAAAGTCAGATACTGAGTTTCTGTTCAGAAGCTGTAATTTAGCATGTTGTAAGCTGGGATCTTACTAGAATTTGCTTGTGGTTATTTTCAATAGGTTTATTTAAAAAAAACCCCAAATCCCCAAAACCCCCTAAAAATTCCAAAAACCCCAACCCGTGCCAAGAAACCTCCCCAAAACTCACCAAAACCAAAACCAAGAAAACAGCAGAAGTTCTGGGCATGTCAAAGGTCCTTGCACACTGTCCTGTTTTGAAGAGCCAGTGTGAATGCTCATGCTTGCCTCCTATATTATTATTTCCTCAGCACATTTTCCCTCAGCCATCTCTGACTGAATGCCTGGGCTAAGCATCTCATAGACAGCAGCGCTATGGCTCAAGCCTTCCCTAATCAGTGTCTACACTGTGTGAAGATTTACAGCAGTGTCATTTTTGGTACATTGTGCAATTTCCAAACTCCACTATAATAAACTTTTCTGCAATTGGATGGTCTGATTGCAGACTTATCTTTTCAAATCCTGTATCATCTGTAATTCCCTTACTACCCTTCATGGTCCTTTTCATACATTTTTATATGACTGTTTAAACTTTTCTCATGATTCATCTGTGGCTATGGCATCCCTCCATAAAGACACCCACATTTCTCAATTTACTTCTTTGTGGAGTGTGTTAGATGCAAACCATACCACACAGTTTTTTTCTCCCAATCCTTACAAGATCTGTATTTCATGAGTGCAATTACTTTTAGGAACATTCTCAGATTTAGGGTGAATATTTGAAATAAGGTAGTCAGACAGTTTATATCCTAGAGTTATAACAGAGTATTACCCCAGAAAGGAGCACAGAAAGTCAGAGGCAGGTATAGATCCACTCCTGAAAAGGGGAAAGCTAGTTAAGAGAGCAGCTGGAGGGAATTATTTTAAATGTCGAGTATTGGTGGGGTTTTTTGTGGATCCTACAAAAGCCAGATTCTAATTTACATCTTTTTGTCACTATCTATAAGTGTGTTATATACTAACACTTCCCATTTTTTTCAAATGCAGAGACCGGAACTGAGGAACAGGAACTGACATTGAAGACTGAAAACTGGGTTTGGGCCAAGTGGACTTCATAAACTGGTTCAGATCAGTGTGCCCTTAATCTCTCCCACTGTGTTCACCCTCAAAATTAAGGCTTCTTTTTTTTAATGACAAATTCAGAGAAACCTGTGTCTGACCCTCATTTCTACAAGCACTGCTGTATGGGGCTTCTTCAGAAAATAGGCTGATAGGAAAAAACCCAGCAAAAATACCTCTATTTTTGCCTCAGGATTCTTAGTTGGAGGGACACAGAAGAAAACAAACAAGACAAAGCCCAAACCCAATGAAATAGGCTTTCTGCCTTGCTTTCTGGAATGAGTCTAGCTCCTGTTGCTGAGGGATCCTGCACCTAGAGCCAGAACTAGGGTTGCTGTGCTGGGGTTCAAAATGCTTCTGGAAACCTGCACAGTGGGACTTTTGTGCACCACAATGCTCAGGTCCTGACTTGCTGGGGAAGAGGAAAAGGATCTGAGGCAGATACTCAGAGGGAGAAAATGTTGGCAGATTCCTTATCCCTCCTCTCCTGGGATAGAGCAGACTCATCCCATCACGCTGCTTGAACATCTGAAGTGAAGTGTGAACACAACTGAATGAATGCTGGCAGTAAACATTAGTCAGGGAAAGAGTAAACGCTGCAACGTAAGGGATTGAGAAATACAATCATTTCAACTTCCTCTTAAAAGCAGGTCTGTAAAATATTCTTATGCTCACCTCTCAAAACTAACTTCTGCTTCATTATTTACTTTAGAGGCGTAGGACAAGTCATAAGATCATTAAAGAGAAGTACAAATCACAAGACACAGTAAGAACCTTGGTGGTAACAACTGGTAGTGTTCCCTAATGCCTTGTTAATATTTACCTGTGATAAAGCAACTATTTAAGCAATTGTGGATGACTTGGTCTTAACATTTGCTTTCAGGAGCAGAGCCCGGTGTATTTGACGTGCTTTGAGAGGTTTTCTGAAGACACAAGAACAACTTTAATATTGAGGTCAAACTCTTAGGAAAGCTTCTTTTGCAGCACTCGTTTTTGTCTCGGCTTGTTGAAAATGGCGGGTGTAAGCAAATGCTTGAAGTACTCCATGTTCATCTTCAACTTTTTCTTTTGGGTAAGTTAGTGTTTAAACTGTTATTAATGATGTAGGAAATGTGTTCCCCATTATCTGAATGCTGCAGTTAGAGAAATTGTAAAGAAAATAGAGCATAAGTGGAACCAGAGTACGATTCTAAATCAGGGAGGGGAGAATATATTTAACTTTTGCCCTTCCCTTTGTCTTTTTCCATCTAAACACCTTTCCCTCTGCATTTAAAGTAGACAAGCTACAAATTTGTCTCCCTGTTCATCTTGTGCCCCTCATGATGAGGGACATCATTCATTGCAGTCAGAAGATAAAAGACTCTGCAATAACAATGCACAGTTGTTTTCCTTTTATTGCTGTTTGCATGCAAGATCCTGAAAATGCAGTTGCAATAGAAAATATGGAAATTTTACTTGTATTTTTAGCCTCCTAATTGATAAATGGTTTTCATAGCCTTCTTTGTGGTTCTTTGCTTTACATTTAGTGCATAATTAGTTTCTGATGGTGGGCAGTAAATGTTTCTAAGAATGTATATGATGGCAATACTGCCACAGCTGTGCCAAGGCTGATACAGCACGGCACAGCAGGCAGGTTTCTGGGTGTTATATGAATCACATTTGTCTACTTACCATATCTCAGCTGGGTTGCAAGAATTTCAGGTCTTGAAAGCTCTGGAAAGGTTTGAGTTAAAGAACACCTCTCTCATGGTTCAGCCTCACTGTCAGATTTCCTGACAGAACTTTGTCAGGTTCACCAGGGGTTCACTGAAACCAGAAGTGGAACTCCTAGCCATACTATGGGCTTTGCCTCAAGGGATTTTTTTCAAGTGAAAAGGTGATACCATTCAAAAGGGACCACAAACAGTAGCCTTGGAAAATTTGTGGCTAGCCCAAATTCTTTGATTACTTATGGACCTCACAAAGAAATTCCTGACAGACCAGTGATGGTTTGGACTGTCTCCCCCAGTTCCTTCCTTCAGTTTAATGAAGGCAGATTGAAGATTTTTGACATTTGTGTTGAAGTTTTTATGAAACAGTATTTACAGGAATCTGTAAGTTTCTGAATTTGACTTCCTGTTCCTCAGGAAGTTTTTTCCTGTTTTTTGTGGTTTGACCCCCACCAGCAACCAAGTACCACATAGACACTCACTCTCCCACCAGCAGGATTGGGGAGAGAATTGAAAGCATAAAAGCTGGAAAATTCGTAAAGTTGACATATAGACAGTTTAATAGGGAAAGCAAAAGCCATTCATGTAAACAAAACAAAACAAATTATTAATTTCCTGCTTCACATGGGCAGGCAGGTGTTCAGCAATCTCCATGGGGGCAGGTTCTCATTATGTGAAGTGTTTACTTGTGAACACAAATGCCATCACTCCAAATGTCCTCCCTCCTTCTTTCTGCCAGCTTTATCTACTGAGCATGATGTCAAATGGCTGGGGTCACCTATCCTGGCTGTGTCTCCTCCCAACCTCCCATGCACCCTCAGTCTCCTCACCAGAGTAGCAGTATGAAAGGAGAAAGAAAACTTGATGTAAGCCCTGCTCAGTAATAGCAAAAACTTCTCTATATTATCAACCCTGTGTTCAGCACAAATGCAAAACACAGCCCTATACCAGCCACTGTGAAGAAAATTACCCCAGCTAAAACCAGCACACCTATTCACATTCATCTGTGTTTACTGTGAGCTAAAACATGGACAAATGTCTCAGACTAGCATTAGGGAAGCTCCAAACTACTTCTAGAATGAACATTGGACTAGTGTCCTATGCCTCCAGTGACAGTACAGATTTCCTAGGGAGAAAAAATTGGTGGGATCCTGGGGGAGTCTTGAAACAGGCATGAGTGAAACACACTTCCTCCTGTCTTTATACCGAAGTTGAAAAACCCATACTGTATTCTAAGGAAGAAAATGCTGAGAGCATTCACTGTGCATGTGCCTGCCTTGATGGAACAGAGAAGGACAGGAATGCAACTGTAGTTAACTGCTTTAGGGAAGGTGTTTAGCACAATTAGGATAGGGAAGAATGAAACAGAGAAGGACAGGAATGCAGCTAGAGTTAATGATTTTTAGGCATATGTTTAGTTTAGCATGATCAAGATAGGGAAGAACAGTATGGCCTGACAGAAATATAATGAAACAGAACTTTTTTGTTCACATTCCTGTCTCTAATTCATGGAAATCACTAAACTGCAACAGTAAGGTTGAGGGAACAGAGATGACTTTACAGCCACTTGTCCCACAGCTGCTCTCTCTAAGACAGTTGAGAAGTGGAAAATTACTGGGAAATGAAGGTGACTTTAACCTAAATAGATAAGAACAACTCTTGCGTATTTACCTGGTGTTCTCATTTTACACCCTTTGCAATCTCTCAGGGAGTGTCTTCTCTTAAAAGACTCAGGAATGAGCTTTCTAGGCTTCTGATTATGTTTCCTAAGCAGCTCATGCAGCATCACACTAAGTGTGTAAACCCTGGAATAGTCTAAGATAGCTCTGCAAATTGACTATGGCTTCACTACATGATGCGTGTCCCCCGGGCATCTACATGTCCATGAGCCCCATGCTGGGCTCCAGCACACAAATAGAGTTTTTCATCTTCCTAGTTTGGTGAAGTACAGCAGATTGGTTTTTGAAGATTTGTGCTTTGAAACTGGGCGCCTATATGGACTGTTAAAAACTATATGGAGTTTCAAACAGTCCTTAAATTAATCCTTGTCAGTTTTGTGCATTAAACCTAAACATGTCAGATCTTTCTTCTTTCCCTTCTTTGGAGTTTGCATGATATCCAGTCTCACCTGTTGTCCTCATTGCGCCAACTTCTGCTCCTCCACATCAAGCAAAATTGTAGGATTACCTATTTTTTTCACTGAATACTGAAGTCTGACTCTCGTTTGAAGCAACATGGTTGGTCACAGAGATCTTTGATCAGCTGTTAATACCAGACTTGCAGTCCCATCTACAAAGTGGCCCCTTCCCTGCACGTTAATGTGAACATCTCAGTCCCTGAAGTAGCAAGACAAGCTTAGCAGGTTTGCTGAGCCAGAGGCCACATTCTCTGTAGGGCCTGTCTAGAACTGTCATTTCAGGTGTCTCAAGGAAACATGCCAGTCAAATATTTTCTTTAACAGAAGCAACCTTCTGTTGTAAAAGTTCCTCCTGATATACTTGAACTTACTGTTTGAAAAGGGTGTGCCAGTGGAGGAAATTCCCCACAAATTTGGTATTTGTGTGTATGAGAATTGCAGAGTCTTAATATACTGTTGGTTAAACACTATGTCAGGCTTATGTGAGGTGATATTGATTTAACCAACTGAGCTGTATTTCCTTCTCACACCAAATTTGAAAGCTTGAGAAGGACCAACCAAATGTGAGACACAGCAGTACTCTTGCTGTTCAATTTATGAGACTGAGATAAGATCACTGATTCCTTATCAAGGATTATGACAAAAAATAAGATAGCCATCTAATCTTGGGAAAATGGGTGAAGACATTTTCAAAGAAGCTCATTTTATTCCTTCAGGAAACACTAGCAGTTCATTAAAAATGACATTTCCTGGAAGGAAAGTTTATTTAATTGAAACTTTATTTTAAGAATACTTCAAGATGGAGTATTGCAGCAAACTTGACACGTTCAACTTGGACTCCTTGGGAACAGACCATTTTTATTTGTTATTTCAAAACTTTTCCTTATGTGTTTTTGTACACTTTGTATATTATGAAAATAACTAGAAACAAACCATTAAGATTTTATTGAAATGGAACATTTTTTTATCAATCTAAACCAACTCTCTTTTAAAAGTTAAAATATGTACACATCTTACTAAAATTTTGATTTATAAACAGTGTTTCTATTTCTACATTGAGAAAATATTGTAGCACTCCCATTTGATTGATGTGTTCCTGTACATTTAGCTAAATTTGCTTCTACTACTCTGCTGTATTTTAATGGGAGGTCCTATGTAACAAAAAAACTCTCTTTGGATTTGTAGCAATAGATGCTTCAGTGGAAACTTTCACATTAGCAAGCCCATGTCATCTAGTGAATAGCCACATCACTCACACAGTGCTGCTGAACAAGACTGAAATGTACAATCATATTATATACCATCAGTTTCTTGGCAAATTCAGCAGGATTCAAAAGGTTTTGGTGGGAAGTTCTAGTTAAATTTGATAACATGTTATAGCTGTCATTGATTGTACAACTTTATTTTTCATGCTTAAAATATACTTATAGGAGCTTTACTTAGAGCAGGAAAATGTGTGGTACCCATGTCTGAGTGCTGATCATTCCATATTCAATGATCTGCTGAGGTCATTAATGTTTTTGATACTGAATACTGTACGAAAACTTCTGTGGGGAAAGTTTTTTTTTAAATATCTAAACCACGCAAAAAACCCCTATTTTAATTTCAATAGTCCCAGTCTTCAAGGGAAATTCATAACAACATTTCAGGGCCATTTATGACTTCAGTATTAGTGGCACATGGAGATAATTATAAATCTGACTAGTCCCTGGTCCTCAGTGAGGTCTCTCTCTTACCAGTCATCTCAGTAGGCACAATCCTCACACCTGAGTAGCCTCTTGGTTACCTATGCCAGCAGTTTATAAAGGGAAATTCTGTATGAGGTTAATCAACAACAAGGTTATGAATAGAGTGACTGGCACACAGAGGAACAGTACCTCAATGATCGATGAAACAGGAGCACAACTAGAAATGAAGAAATGTGTCTGGACCTGTGATTCATCTTCCCTGACTTCAACATCTTAAGGAAAGTCATGCTGGTCAAACATTCACATGCACAAGCTCAAGTTGTACTTGTCTGTTTTCCATAAAATCATAATGGGAACATATACTCTAGGCATCTTATGAGACCTGTTCTAAGGATTGGAGGTGGCCAGATATTGCTGCATTTGAAACAACAAAAAGAATTTATTTAGAACTTTTCCTGTTAAGTTTACCATAGAGACTGTCTCCAGATACGTGTCCTGAATAAGGCTAGAAACAGCAGATAGGCAAATAACCCTTATCAAGTATCATGTTTCCATTATTCAAGAAACAACATTCTTTACAGACACGTTTTATAGATACAATAGCAATTTATATTTCTCTCTCATCTGAGAGAATTTCTGTGTGCTTCCCAAACACATGCATAAATCATCATGTAAATGCGTAGTCCTCTGAGGTGGAAACATCAGGGATTTGGTGCATACCTGAAGATTTAACTACACTTACGAATTTTCCTGGAAATGAATCAATATTCTCTGCTCCAGCAATTCATGTTTCTTTTGCTTTGCCAAACAAGTGATTTCAGAAGTTTGGACAGCATATGGTGCAATTTGGATACTGAATGTTAGTAAAAAAGTTGCTGACCTTCCTAACTTGTCTTTATTTTCTCCCACAGGTGTGTGGTTGCATTATTTTGGGATTCTCTATATGGATACGTGTTAACAGTGCTCAGCAGGTAAATGCATGCAGTCATACCAGCACCATGTGAAATGTGGAAACTACTCCATATACTTTAATTTCCCATTTTCATTTCCACAAATTTTCTATGTTTTTGTTGAGGTGGTTTGTGTAGGTGAAGAGGAATGCATTTTATGATGTTAAGATGAAATATCATGGTGCAGGTAGTCAAATAAAGTGATTGATGGAAGCAGAGATAACGTGACCATGAGAAGTAGCTGCCAGTGTTATTAATGTAGTTTCATGCAGATGCACACAGATTTCTGTTTGAAAATGTGTGTCTCACCTCTAGTGAAAAATAATTATGCTTTTGTTAATGATTTTGGTGTTAGAATAATGTGGAGATATGCAGCTCATAGTGTTTTCCATGTTTTTCCCTATTAGAATAGTATAGTCATATCTATTCCTAGGGTTACTCCTTATGTTTGTGGGGAATATTTTTTATCTTTCTCACTATGTTCAATAACACAATTCTCATTTCCCCACTAACTGAAACTTTGAAAGGGAGAAAGGATTTTTCTGTTCAATTTTCAATAGCTCTTTAAAAACACCTTATCTTTTTCTCCTCATATTTACATATAAAGAGTTTTAAATGCCCAAGAATCTAGGATTACAATGTCCTAAAACTCCTCCTGGAGGGTAGGAAAAAGACCCTGCGTTGCCCTCATGGATTTTTTGTACGGGTTATTAAATTAATTTGGATATTATTACTTTTATTTTCTGCAAAGTTAGGGAAAATGGTTTTGAGCTCTCAATCCTGCAGACATGCAGCAGAGGTTGGTCCTGTTGTTTCAAAGACCCCATGGTCCTGCAGACCCTTTTGCCCAGTGAGTAATATTGGCACTGACTCTAAGGTTCAAGCAGTACATTCTTTCAAATAAATTTGGGACATAGAAATGCAAATTAATTTAAAAGCTTAATTTGCATTCTTCTATTTCTAAAAATACTTCTTGGCCAGGGAAGTGAAAAACAACCAGGTGTCACGCAGAAGCATATTTTTTTCAGCTTTCAGATGGAGCCTTTAGTACAGATTACATTGCAATTCTTCAGATAACTCCCCTGTTGCTCGAGCACAGTCTGTTAGTTAAGAAAACAACTTTTAAACCAGTATTTTCCCACCTGGAAATAAAAATATGGCGAAGGTAAAAGATAGCTTTGTACATTCCCTGCCATTTGGCTGATGGCACTTTACCCTTAGCCAGTCCCAGATGTCTCATGTCTGGCGGAGCACAGATGCAAGAGAACTTGGTTCAAGATGACACTGTGTCATTGGGTAAATCAGGTCATGGTGGAGAGCTCTGCCATTCTCTTCTCTGGAAGAGGAAGAATCACAACTTTCACTCCTCAATCAACATTTTACTAAAAGCTAAAACTGCCATACTTGACACTTGACAGTCTCTGGTATGATGGCTCAAATGATGCAATGGAGCTTGGAAAACCAAAACCACTACCAAATCTTATTTTCAAAGAGATTTCCTATTCAGAAAAGAATATTTAAATGTGTGTCAAATTGCTTTCCTGAAGCAACACTTAGTACTCTCCAAAAAACTATGAATTAAGAGTCAGGACCAAAATTGAAAGCATTTTCTCACTTTTTACCTCCGGACATGCAAAGTTCCCATTCAAAACCAATGCATGTTTCGCCTCAGTAATAATTGAGCAGACCATAAGGATTTGGCTGTAGATGAATACAGCTTTCTAAGAATAAATAACAGGAGGTTCAGTCCAACTTGGAAAGGGAAAGAACAACACATTCTTCAAATTATACTTGTCTATATACCTTTGCAATTTCCATCAGAAGATGAATGTGACAACTTCCAGACATTTTTGCTAATCTTGGCACCAGTATCACTGGAAAATATTCTTTGAACATTTTTCTCTCTTTAGGCCTTTGGCCTTAGTCAGTCCTGCGGGAACTGAATAATATGATATTTAATAATATTGAGGTATATGAATTGTTTAGTTGAATGCCCCACACATCAAAATAAAGTTCTCATCTCTGAGGGTAATATTAGAGATCAAGCCTGGGAGAAAACAAAAAAAAAAAAAAAAAGCAAAAGGAAAAAAAATCTGCCTTGGAAAATACATCTAACTATTTCTCAAATATATGCAGCATCACTCTGAGAAGTGTTCTCTCAGGAACAATCATAAAGTATGTTCCTGGTCTCCTAATGACAAACAGATTTTTTTCTTTAACATTGGGTTAATGTAGGAGAGGTTTTGAGGTAATCAAGTCTCCTACTTCCAGTAAAAAGCAAAGGTTCATTGACTGAAAACCAACTAAAAAGCCACTTTAAAAGACGGAAGATCTATATTTATTCAATTACTCTGTAAAGTTGATTTTCATCTTCTGCAGAAACGAAGGTTGTGAAAAACCAGATATTATAAAGCTCTCCACCACAACATTTGTGAAGGGAGCATTAGAGTTTTGTTTATTTATGGATCACAATTTCTCCATAGTTGCTAATCAATATATTTATCAGTTACAAAATAATGATCTTGTTTTGGGGAATACAGATGCTTTTGGGAGGACCTTCTTGTAGCTGAAAGATTGTTTTTTGTCTCTCTTTCCAGGGGATAGACAGCAGCCTGCTTGGAGGAGTTAATCTCCTGATAGCCGTAGGTGCCATCATCATGGTCCTCGGGTTCCTCGGGTGCTGTGGTGCTGTCAAGGAGAGCCGGTGCATGCTGATGCTGGTAGGAAGGAAAAACACCTGTCTGCCTTCAACAGGCCACAGCTACATATGATGGACGGAGTCTTTGCAAGTAGCATCAAATGAGGATGGGCACCTTTTAATTTAAACAAAAGCATGATTATAATCCTGTGTTTTCTTTGCTCACCTTGAGTTTGGGCCCCTTCTAAATTGTGGTAAAAATTATGGTTGGTGTCATCAGCAAGAAGACAGGGTCCAGAGAGACTTGAGCATGTTACTCACTAGCTTTTTTTCCATCCAGTCATCATCAAAGTTCCCTCCATCAGCTTTCACCCATTACCTATTCTACTTAATTTTCTAAATTCCCAACCCTCTCTTTGCTGGTTCACCTAGAATGTTCTCCCTGTCCTCCTGCCCAACTCACACCTACACACTGTTTCCATGGCACTGTTCTGGTGTACGCCTTGTTTTGATCACCAGCTGTTTTGATCACTGGTACTCTGTCTTGTGCACCAGTTTTTCTCATCATCAAAGAAGAAATAGTTGGAGCAGCTCTGACTGGAAAATCATTCTACCTACATGGTTATTCAAGCACCTGAAAGATAAATATTAACTTAAAAGAAATTATATAACCTTGGTCAAAAGTAATACAGTTTTCTACTCCTTTTGTTTTTCCCCAGTTTTTTATTGCACTGCTTCTGATACTGATTCTTCAAGTGGCAGCAGGTGTTTTAGGAGCAGTGTACAAACCTCAGGTACAGTATTATTCTATATTTTCATTGATGTCTTCATATAGTTTTATTTCTTCTCAAAAAATTAGTAATATATTTTAACTTGCAGGTTGAAGCAGCCTTTAACCTTACTCTGAGCGATGGTGTGAGTGCACTGCAAAGTACTACAGGAGAATATAAAGAGTATCAGGAAGAGTTCCAGAAGCTGCAGAAAACGGTAATTAAGCAGTAAAATCTGAAGGGGTTGTTGCTATCTGTCTCATCTTTGGTATCTGTCTTTGCTTCATTTTATGACTACTCTGCTGCAGATTTGAATTTCCTTCCCTAGGGTGAGAGAGGGTCTTACTTAAAGGCAAGATGAAACACCACAGAAGGGATTTCTGTTCTCTTGATAGGATAGGGTCTTCCTGTGATGATTTCTTTGTGCAATAGCGCTGTCTATAAGAGCAATGAAGCAAGGACACACCACATGCAAGTAAGACTGACAGGTAAACTCCTTTAGAAGAGGACTGCATGGCCCTTTCTTACTTTCCCTTCTGAAGGAACATTGATCTTTCACCATATCCCAAATAAGAACTCTCCAGTACTTTTAAGGAAACTTCACCCCAGGGATTAGGAAAACATCAGGAGTGTATTTAATTTGGAATACCCTCCTGCTATGAATTCATTAAATGCCACACTTTACTCTGTTAGAAGAGGGAAGAAAATAGGATGAAAAGTTTATTTTTATTGTGTTTACACTTTTCCTGGTGCCCCCATCCTGCAAGACCCCAGGTGGTAGATGCTTAGTGTGAGCTTGCTTCTGGATATCTCACAGAGAACACTCTGGAATCTCATTGATGACATTGACATCACACACCCCTCCCCTCCCACAGGCACCTGGGTCTGTGCATTGACAGAATGCCTGCTGCTCTGGTTTTTTGGTCTCTAATGGGTGATTGCTTTTATGGGTTGACATAAAGTTAATTTTTATGTTTTTAAAGACTGCTGCATGAAAGAGAACCAAACAAGGAACAATATTTAGGTGTCTTATGTTACTTACACTTCTCCTTCCTCATTCCATCTCTAGCCTTGTCCTCTGCTTCTGAGACAGCTTATTTCTTCTGATATAATAAGCCCCCTGGAGAGATGAACAAAATGAAAAATCCCCTAATTACTGCATTATTTTTAAATGTAACAGGACTGCTGTATTATGTCCCACAGCCTTTGCTTTTATACAAAATTATGTGAACATTTCCAGCTGCTTTTTAATAGAGGGAGGACCTCAAACCCAAGTTTGCACCTCTGAGCTTTAGTGGTTTGAATATAGTGGAACATGAAGTGAAACTGCACCTGGTTTAGGTTTTACAAACCTCAAATGGAGCCCTGGTCTCCTCAGTCCATTTCCAGTTTAAAGAGATAACCATCATTCAAAGAGGTTATTTTTATAGATTTTAGAGTTTTATGTGCCTGAATTTTGCATTTCCAGCCTGGCTTTTCAAGATGTGAAATGTGGATGTTACTGGAGCTGGCAACTTACATTCTGCAAGTACAACCTACAGAAGAATAGTATACCTAGTGTTCCTACACCTAGTTCCATTCTGGCACTGATAATTACTAGTTTCATAGTATGTTAATGTTTTTTGATCATCTTATACTGAAAATCTGGTCTTTTTTCTCCTATCTCTTCTTAAAAAAAAAACCAAACCAAAACAAAACAAAAAAAACCGCAAAAAACAACTGTATGCATTTACATTCATGGTATAGAAATGTAAAGGGTATTTGAGACATAACAATTTGGGACAACTTCCACATTGAAAAAGGTGAAATAAAATTTGTTTTTTGTTGTTCCTATCAGCTCTCTCACCTACTCTCTTTAAACTTAAAATCACATCTTTTTTAACTCTTCTCCGCATTTACTCCTTTCTTGCAGTACCAATGTTGTGGATTGAAGGATGGACCTAAAGACTGGGGACAAAATTTTGACAAACAAAAGGACATCTGTCTATGTGAAGTAGAGAAGCCATCATCCTCAGACCTTTGCACCTACCAGAATGGCAGATACATCTATAAAAAAGTGAGAAAAATGTTCACTCCTCTTTGCAAAGAGTCAAGTTTTGACCCAAGGTTATCTCTGGTGACTGGCCTGGTCAGGAGTTCCGTATCTTTCTGAAAAGGCAAAGTTTTGCTTTCTCTTTCTTAGCCAGAATTACCCCATGCCATCAGTTAAGAAATGACTGTTCATAACTCTGCTCCTTCCTTTTCTTGAGATCTCTCCAGTTTTGGCCCTTAGCAGTCTGCATGGTCACTGTTGATGAAAATTATTGACTTTGGGGCCAGGGTATGACCCTGGGTCAGAGCTGCACACCAGCTGTCCTTTGGCTCGCATTCCTCTCTCTGAAGGCTATGCTATCCAGGCTCATTGTGCTAGTAGACATGTTGACTTTGAGATTTTCAAAAAGCTAAAGTATATTGAAAATCAAACACCTTAAATGCAATACCTTTGGGGTTTTATAACTCTTTAATTAAAAAACCCTCGCTCATTCTGCAGGATCTGCTGGAAAGAAACCTTACATATTCTGAGATTCATGGCAGAAGATCAAAGAGTGATTTCTTACACCTACAGCCTTTTGAAATTCTTCATTAATGTAATAAGGCAAAATATCTGGTGACAGGCAAAAAGGAAGTACACTTAGAAGAGTACCATCTTGTAGACAGTAGAGATCTCAAATAACAAATTTCATAGTTTATTTGTCTCATTATAAGGAAATCTGGACTCTATGGATATGCAAAAAAAATATTTTAAAAGAAATGCACAAAATAATTGAATATCACAAAGTAATTGAAGTTTTAGAATGCTGATGGTGCAAATTTTGCCAGTATGCACCTAGCACCAAGCAGATTTTAGCAAATGTCCATTTTGGTTGTATAATTCTCTAATTGCACAGCTCCTTAATCAGGTCCTGCCTGAGCAGTAATTTCCTCCCCATGTAGTCCCACAGAAGCAAATACTATCTTAAAGCAATGAAACAATCTGGTTAAATAGAGGATACCAGAACCCAATCTGGAATAAGATGTATACAAAGAGGGTGTTTTGGACACACTTTAATGTCTTTTTGGCCTCAGGCAAGCCCTCAAAGGACACATGAGAAGCCATCTGTGAAATTACTGCAGGTGCAAGATATTGCTCATATGAACACACAGATTTCATGGTGATATGAGATGCTAGTAGAGACATCCAACTCTTCTGATATGGGAAAAAATATTTGAAACCCAGTGCAGTTATGAGTCAGCTTAACTGAGAGATTTTTAGAAGAGCTAGAAGGAGAAGACCCATGAGTTTATTATGAGACAGGCTATATGGTGAAAAAATACAACTATATCTGGGGGGGGAAGACAGTTTTAGTGTTGTAACAGTAATGTAATTTGGATGTGTTTAAGCTGTACTTGGCTTTCCCTCCTGTTTGCAGAAGGAGGATTGTCAGTGCCTAGAGAAGAGGTAGTCACTTTAAGAGCAGACATATGCAAATGTTCAAAAGGAGTGTGGCTCTGCACAGAACCTCAGCTGTAGAATCATAGAATAGGCTGAGTCAGAAGGGACCCATCAGGATCACTGAGTCCAGTTCCTGTCCCTGCACACACCAGCCCCAAGAATCACATCATGAGCATGAGAGCATTGTCCAAATGCTTCTTGAGCCCTGTCAGGTTTGGTGCTGTGATCACTGCTCTGGGGAGCCTGTTCCTGCACCCAGCCACCCTCTGGGTGAAGAATCTTTTCCTGATATCCAAGCTAAGTCTTCCCTGACTCAGCTTCATGATATTTCCTTTGGTTCTTTCACTGTTCATGAAAGTGGAGACATCAGTCCCTGCCCCTCTGCTTGCCCTCATGAGGATGCTGAAGACCCAAATGAGGCCTCAGCTCAGTCTCCTCCAGGTTGAATAGAGCAAGTGTCCTCAGCCACTCCTCATTTGGCTTCCCCTAAAGGCTCTTCACATGGCCCTGCTTTGGACAATCTCTAGTAGCTTTATAGCTTTCATATATATTATGGTGCCCGAACCTGCCCCCAGCGCTCAAGGCAAAGCCACCCCAGTGCAGAGCAGAGCAGGACAATCCCCTCCCTTGCCCAGCTGGTGATGCTGGGCCTGATGTCTCCCAGGACAGGGCTGGCCCTCCTGGCTGCCAGGGCACTGCTGACTCATGTTCAACTTGCCATCGACCAGGACCCCCAGGTCCCTTTCTGCAGGGCTGCTCTCCAGCATCTTGTTTCCAAGTCAAACCCCAAAATAACCTTGGTTGCAAAATCTGGCACCTGACCTTGTTAAACTTTATATGATTGGTGATTGCCCATCTCTCTGTTTTGCTGAGCTCTCTCTCTAGGACCTCTTTTCCCTCAAGGAAGTCAACAGCTCCTCCTAGTTTAGTGTTATTGGCAAACTTCCTTAGTATTCCTTCGAGTCTTGCATTCAAGTTGTTAAGGAACATGTTGAAGAGAATTGGATTGAGGATGGAGCCCTGCAGAATCCCACTACTAACCAGCCTCCAGACTGATGTTACCTCACTTACTCTAACTCCTTGTGCCTGACCCACGAGCCAGTCACTCACCTATGGCACAACATGGCTGTCTGCTGGACATTTTGTCCAGAAGGATACTGGGAGACAGCACCAAAACCTTTGCTGAAGTTCAAAAAGTTTACATCTATTGGCTTTCCAAGACTAGTTGGGTGGGCTACCCTGTCATAGAAGGAATCAAGTTCAACAGTCAGGACTTTCCCCTCATGAAGCCATGCTGGTTACTCTCTTCCTTCCAGCCCTAGCCTAAGACCACCAAACATTGGACAAAATTAATTTTGAAGATAGGTTTTATAACCAAATATTTTTAGTTAATCCCAAGTCTAATAATAAACCTCAAAATTTTAAATCCAAACATTGGTGGGAAATAAGCTTCCTCTCAGACCTGGTCATGGCTGGCTGCATTGACTCTTTCCTAGCAGAAAATAATTATCAAATGGAAGTAAGAACAAACACTTCTTTCCTTGTTGACTGAAAATAAGGCAAACATTAGGCACCACAGCTGTATGTCTTCCTTTAAAATAGTAGCTTGTTATGGTCAGCTACTAAATCTTCATACTTGGGAAGGCAAAAACTTTCACAGAGCATAAACTACACATAGCTGTGTGTTTTGTGTTCATTAGCAACAAGCCAGAGTAAATTCAAATAGCCTTTTTTTAGCCCAGAGCTAAAGAGAAAGAGAGAGTTTGAGAGTTATTTTAGAAGATGCATTCCTATATATTCCTATATTTTCCTATATATTCCTATCTATTCCTATTTCCTATATCCTATAGGATAATATTGCTTACCTATAATTAATAATTTTGTTTTCTTTTTCAGTCCTGTGGAGAATTGATTATGCAACAAATTAAGGACAATCTGGCCATAATTATGGGGATCGCCTTTGGACTGGCTGTTGTTGAGGTACCAGTGTACACTGTTAAAATACTTAGTAGCTGACAAACTATATGTTCTGCTTGGAAATACATTGGGAATGGGATTAAAACACATGGTTTGCTCAATTAATAGACTAGGGAAAACCACCTCTCACCTTAGCTATTCATATAATAGCTTACTGTTATTCATATAAACATATTTCATTAAAGTATGTGGCTGCTGAGCTGCAGACTTCAGGTGACATCAGACCACCCTGCTGCCTGTATGAGGGTATCACATGGGAGATTTTCTTAAAAAAAATTGCCAGTCCTGAAGCCGGGCTGTGTCTTGACACTGAGCCCTGTGTACAGAGATGTGCGTGAATAAACAGCGCTAGAAGGAACAGGGCATGAGGAAGAATAGACAGATTTTTCCTCCTTGTTCTTATCTTTTCTTGAGGAAAAAGTAATCTCTCCTAATAAAACTTAGCCCCCAGAGTATATATTTTTATCATTAAGAAGTTTTGGTACAAAATGATAATTCTGAGGCATTAAAACTTTAAGCATCAAGATGACGCGTGAATGTGCCTGAGTGCACACGTGTGATGCTCCATACACTCCTGTGTCAAAAAAACCACAGAGTATATGAACTGTTTCTTTTCATTTCCTCACCATACACTGAAGAATAACATGCAAGATTTTCTCTGAAGAGAGGAAGAAAAGAACTAAGGTTATCCAGTCAGCTAGTTGATTTTGATTTGAATAGGAGAAAATGATAAAGAAACAGGGGATTTCATCGTGATGCTTTCTTTAGTCATTATTTTTCTTTTCACTCTTCCTGCTTGGTTTTCCTCCACCCTCACTCTCCCCCAGTGGATGTTTGAGGGAAAAACAGAAATGACAAAGATTGCTGTGGAAAGTTCAGTCTGTTATTCAAAGCAAGTACTTCTTAACATCATTGGCAGAGGATTGCTCCTCATGACAGAAGAGTGGGCAAGAGCCCCAGTTCAAAACTGTGTTTCCAGGAAAATAGTAATAAGTGGGGAAGAATTATGCAGCTGCAGCACTGGAAGTGTACAGGCCACCAACTTCTTACTCAGCACAGGCTTTCTGGTATTTAAGGACCTATATGTGGGCAGTCAGGTCTCTCACCATATGCTTACTTTGAGGGAAAAATAGGTGAAATACACTGATATTAAATAGTCTTAAAATATAATTGAAGTGTAAAATTGCATCTGTATCCCTAAAGTAAATTATAAGTCACTTTGCTCTAGTTATTGCAGTTATGTGGGTTGTAGCCTTTAGTTCATTGGCCATCATTCTTTCCTGTTCTCCAGCTGGCATTTTCTGTGCTGGCTGCCTTTCCCAGTCATAAAGGATTAGAAAACTACATGAATAAACAATATGAGACTCAGCACAAATTGTCAGATAGCAATTTACACTTGATAAACATTTAGCCTTTACATATTAACTCAAGCAATTGCAAATCCAAGGCCACTTGCTTAACCACCTCTCTGCTCTAGGAAATCCCAGATAAAAAGAGGTGCTCTTCCCCCCTCTGCCTGCTTCATTATGCCACTTGTGAGCTGTTACTGCTTTCAGCTCACCCTACTAGTGAAAATTATACAGATAAGGGCCCAGTTTCATTTGAGTTCAAGTGCAAATGTGGGCATAGTATGTCAGGGAAACCTTGTCAGTTTACTCCAGGTGTGAGGCCATCTCTTTGTCTTAGCTGTACCTCTGTGCTACATATGCTCTTCTCTGTCTCCTCCTTAAGTAAATAAAGTATGTCAGTGTTTGTGGCTTCAAAGGTGTCAGCTGGGCGCTTTCCACTTTTGTGGAACACCTTCACAGATTGGTTAACTTTAAATTCAGAAGGAAGCTTTCTGATCTGATCTCACCAGCTGTCTGCCACATGTCATGGAATTGTACCCAGTAATTTCCAATACAGAAGGTGACTCTACTGAATTTTCTATTTCATGTAACAGCTTCTTCAGTGAACTCACTATTGTTTCTATCCCAAGTGCATTACTGATAAATATAAAATATTTGTTGAATGATCATTTGCAACTCAAAACATTGAGGTAGGTTTATGGATGTATACCTGTATACAGTATATGCATATATATATATACTTGTATACATACACTTCACACATATAGTTACACAGAGGAGAGTGACAGTGGAAAAGAAGAGAGATTTCAAAGGGAGACAACCCTTACCACACACAATAAACATTCCTCTAACTTTATCAGAAAATAAAATGCTCAATTTTTGTCCAATTTCTTGAACTTCTCTGTAATTGATGCTCCATTACAGCTAACAACTTCATTTTAAACACACAGAGATACAGGGGTCCTCATGCACAGAGGCAATCCATCTTTTAAACAAATGAAACTTCTCCATGATATCTGCAGTCTTACCTGTGGTATATACTGACTTCATTAAATGTCTGTAAAATTCATTAAATTAAATTTATTAAATTATTCTGTAAGAGGCACATTGGAAAAAATCTTCGGCATAGCAGATTTAGCCTATATGTAAATCCAGACATTTGCTAACAAAATATTCCCATTGTGTATCAGTTGATTTCCAGAATTGCCAAGTAATACCAGAAATATCTTTGTTTTCCAGATTCTTGGTTTGGTATTCTCTATGACCCTCTACTGCCAGATCGGGGGCAAATGAAACTGTGAAAATGTCAGGATGATGTCACCAGTCAAATCAAGATCTTTCTTGAAAGAGGGACGGAAATTTGGCTGGCCACATTCAGATAGATATATGCCTGTCCCAGGCAGCTGTTCTGATGAAAATGGCAGCTCTTGTGCTCATGGATTTTTAACAACTTACAAAATGACCTCTTTATATTTCATAAGAATTAATGATGTGAATATGATTTTTTTATTTGCAATAAACATCTTTGTTTGTGTTTCTGAGGTGTTTATTTTGTCCGAAGACAGCAATTATGTCATGTTGAGAGTGAGTTCACCATATGGTGTGCCCTCAGGAGTGTTAAACCACCCACAGCAGTCACCATAAACAGCTGCAAACCATCATGCAATGGCTGATTGCTCCAGGGAACTCAGGTCCCTGGGCACCTCTGCTTGTGGAGTAGGGTGTTTTCATTAAGAGAGTTGTGAGTTAGGGTTTTGTTACCTGGGGAAAGGGCAACTAACTTGGAACCAAATAGGAAAGCCACGCTTCCTATTCCTATTTCTGTTTCCTATGTGTTTTGCAAATAAATATCAATGGTGAAATCCAAGCCCATGTGGAGGCAAGGCATGGACAGAAGTCATGCAGGTAAGGCTTTGCCCAGAGCAGCTAAGGTGAGTGGGTGGACAAACACAGGGCATGGCTGGCAGCACAGCAGCAGCCATAGAAAGCCTGCCTGCCTTTGTACTGACCAGTGCATGTGAGTGTTTGGGCCCTGAGGAACTGACAGCCCTGATGGTCCCTGCCCAGCCACCCCGGTTTCCCTGCTCATTGCCCATGGCAAGGACACCACATCAGCCTCCTGGGCCAGTTGGTCCCTGCCCCACCAATGTCACAGTAGGGCTGGTCTCCAGCTCCCTGCCTGGTCATGGAGTCCCACCGAGCTGGGCCTGCCCATGTGTTGTGGTGTGGCCTCAGCCCATCCCCAGGAAGTGTGTGATGCCAGGGGCTGGGGCTGTCCTGGCGCCCTGCACTGCTCTGCCCCTGACCCGGATGGAGGGATGGGCCAGGCTCTGCCTTGCCACCCCAGTGGAACCCCATGTGGTCCCAAGCCCTGGGGACCTGCTGGCCTGTGTTTCCCTCTAACAGAAATGGGACCAGGGACAAGATTTTTAAGGTATGGGGGTGTCTAATGATGCCCACAGGGACCTGCTGAGGTTTTGCACAGCAGGCTGATGGCTTCCCTGCTGTGTGTTGGGATTAGCTGATTTATCCAGCTCCGCTGGACCCCCATCTTCATAAAAGCAACTTTAAACACCTCACACAGTTACTCTTAAGAGATAACCACGTATCATGCTCCTCTTGTTAAAGACCCCTTGGATGCCCTTGACTGTCTTGAAGCACACCCTGACTGCTCCCATCTTGACAAAGCAATGCAATTTGCTTACAAATGCATTAAAATCTTCCCTTGAGCAGAGACCTTTGTCCATGTCTTACTCCAGCAGAATTGGGTTCAGGTAAAATTCATCTGCAGCAACAGGGTTTTTTTTAAACTCAACCAGAAGAAGTTTCTGTCCCATCCACCACCCTTCCTCAGCACTCAGACCATTAGGCCAAGCAGTGATGCTGCTTTCAGTAATACATGTGTCTCCCAGGAAAGTCATCTAGCTACCAGACAGTTCTGGCACTTATCCTTCCCCCTGCTGAACCTCAGAAGCTGTGCCAGAAGAATTCAAATTTTGTTGGACCAGAGAAGAACCATGACTCCATAACCCAGCTGTACTAACTGGAAAAAGAAACGCTGGCTTCTAGTTCCTCCTCCTCCCCAGAGTGTTTTTTTTTTTCTGTGCATATCTTATCCATGATCTGAAGTCCTGAGAGCTGAGCCTGAATCACCCAGATCATGGCATGGCAGCTGGAGTCTTGGATTATCACTGCAGAAAAATACTGGGAATACAAAGGCAACATGAAAAAAGAATTGCATCTTCCTCTTTTTCCTCCCCCTTCCCATTAGAAGGACTGTTCTCCTATTTGAATGAAGGACAAGAGGGACTCCCATAGAAAGGGGTCTTGAGGCTAATGAATGGACATGATGGAGAAATTACAGCTCATCCTTGCTGCCAGGAGGAGTCAACTTCAGGCAGCAGTAAAATTGAGTAATACTGGCATGAATTTGTAATGAGCATTGAGATGAGACTGACAATGTGCGCTGGCTCAGACACCAGTCTGGTCCTGTATGCTGCTCTGGGGATCCAGATGTGTAAAACCAAGCTCTAATACATCTGAATTTTGGTTGTCTACTGCCTGGTATTGGATATAATCCTCAAAATAATCTTTGCTTGCATCAAAATAATGATGTATGATACATTAGACTTTTTGTTAAAACAGTTATAACTGTTGATATTAAAATCAGCATCAAAATTTTGTCTTCAGGAAGGAACTTTGACACAGGAGTTTTATCTGGAGCTAAGGTGAACAGTTACTCTGTTTATTTACGCAATCTGTCTCTATTATGTAAAGCTCTAAGGAATAAAAGTAAAGCACTATGATTATATGCTACCATGACTGTTAAAATGGGATTGAGCCAATGAAGTAATTCAGAATATTATCAGCTTGCTGGTGAAGTGGGTTTGCCAATAAAACATGCCCATTGCCTTTCATGTTGCAAAATTTACTTTCTTCTGATGTTCTGTAGCTTCCTGAAGTTTTCTATCTCATTTTTTCAATGGTAGCAGCAACATGCTAAGCATGAAACAAAAAGAAATCTGTCTGGATAAGATTCATCTGGCCATTTGCCAAACAACAGAGTAGAAATTTGTATCATAGAATTGTGAAATTGTTTGGATTGGAAGGTACCTTTAAAGACCATCAGGTCCACCCCCACTGCCATATCTGAGCTATGAGTTTGAACTCTTCCTATAATCAACAAAGAGAAAAAACACATATAGGATTTGAGCCATCTCATTCTAAAATAAATGTCCAAAGAGGTAAGGAGAGTGATTTTCATTGCAAATAGGTGGAATTGAAGTGAATGAATCCCACCCCACAAAGCTGAACTTGTTGAGAATTTTAGAAGCACTGATCAACCAGGAAAGAGCATTAGTATAATATTCCATGAAGGTGCATTTATTATTCATTGATTCATTGACATTTTTGCTCAGTCATAAACCAGCCTGCTAGGAAATGAGCCCTGCCTACTCTCTAGGCTGGTAGGATAAGATTCATCTGGTCTGCACAACGTTGTAACAGAGATCCCAGCACCATTCCTTCATGAAGTCCCCTCTGTATTCTTATCAAAGAGCATTTATAGTTAGCTGTTGACTCAAAATAGCAGTGGGACACTTTTCTGAGCCCACAAACACTTTTTAATCCTGATGTCTGGAATTGCTGAAATGGAATTTGACAATAAATCCTTGACAGAACAATAAAACCATAAGGGTTTTCTTTTGTGGGCTGTTGGGGTAGGTTGTTTTTGGTTTTTCACAACTATCTCATGCAAGGTTAGTGTTACCCAATAAAATAGAACATACAGAGGAAAGACACATGTCCAAGGCCTTAGTTCTCTAAAATATCAAAGGGAGAAAAAGCATTTATCATTATAGTCTCAAATGGTATAAAAAAAAGAGTGGTAGGAAGAAAGACAATGTGTCCCTGCCTTTGCCAGTGGAGCTAACTTCCACCTTAAAACCAAGTCTATTTAAAACACACTGGTGGTTTATCATGTCAAAACCAAACATCTATTTAATGGCAACAGATAAGTCATCATACCTGGGCCAAAATTTCTCCAAAGAAGAATTTTTTACATCATTTAAGGGATTTGGAGGGAGGGAACATATTTTTCACAGAAAGGATTGTATTTGCCGGGAAATGCAGCCCAAATAGAAAAAGAAAAACGTCATAATTTATGGCAAAATATGAGTCAGTAAAGCAATGTCAGAAACAAAGAAGGGAATATTATTAAGCCTGTTATTGGAAACAAAAAATAAGGAGGAGAAAGACAGAGGCAGATAGACAAAAAGAAAAATGATTTTTAAAAAATGGAAGAAGAATGAAGCAAAACAGGACAGGTCAACTTGAAAGAAAGAAAAAATTAAATATTATCAAGATCCAAGAATTTGCTGCACTCTATTCAGCATGAGAAGAATTTGGCCCCAGTCCACCTTTGTGTCCTGGATGCCATGTTGAAAGCCAATTCAACCTGTTTTTAAATCAGTGTCAAATCTGCCCCAAATCTGTCTGGCTATCCAGGCCTCTGAGAAGCTGGGGCTCATCAGAGCATAGCTGGTAGCCAAAGGGTACACCAAGAGACAGCTGTGGTAGTTGTATGGCCTCTGGGCATGCCTGGAGAATGAAACAGAGGAGGTGAAACAGCTGACTTTCCCTCTGGATAGGACACCAGGAAACGGTGGATCTGGCCAAAGTATTTTTGGAGACACGATTAAGTGAGGCAGCTGGGTTTATTTTTAAATTAAGATGGAGAGTTATCAGTTTAAGTTTTGAAATAGGATTGAAACCACAGAATTAAAAGCCAGTTCTTTGGCTCTGCTGTAAGACCTGTCTTAACTGCTTAGACCAAGATTTTGTGGCATGGGAGAAACTCAGCTCATTTAGACTGGATTCAGCCCGCCTCAGCTGAGGGGATGTTTGACTTTGGGTTGTTTGGGGAGGTCAGTTAGAGAGCAAACATCCAGGCCAGAATCAAAACCTACCCCTGCAAAGATTCAGGCTGGAGAATCTGCCTGGACATTTTTCCTCCAGGAGGGAACTGGGATGTGCTGATATGGGGGAATGTTACATTAGGATTCCATTCAGGGACCAAAGGGAGGCTTGGATCTCTTTTGGCTTCATCCCTGGCAATTTGATTATTCTTAATATCAAGTAAACTGGTACAATTTTCTCCCCACCCCTGTCAATAGCAATATTCTCATCCTTTCACTGAAAGACTCTTTTTTGGTGCAGTGGTTTGGGTTAAATTCCTTTTTGTTCTTTTCAAGTACTTCTTTTTTTAACTGAAAGCTGACCCCTTGGTGTGTTTTGCAAAATGCTCAACCTGCTTAGGTTTCTTGGGGAGATAAAAGGGTGATGTCATTCACCACTTGATAACGTTGAATCCTTTATCTGTTTGAACTTGGACACGGGGGAGGAATGGGAAAATCATTCCTCTTCCTTTCTGTCTCAAATCCACTTACAATTTTTTTTCTCTTTGTAGAGAAATACAAGTCTCCACTTACTCCTAGACTTTATAACATTTGCTTGAGCAGTCCAGAATTCTTTAAAAGACAGGAAACAGAGACATAGAAAAGGCATGGAGAAATAAGAGGCAAGTGAGGTCCTTGTGCATTAAGAGGGATAAGAGACATATAATACTCTTCTTTTCTAATCTGTGAGAAGCTCAAATTCAGCTAATATAAGTCATTAGAAAGACTCCAGTTTCTTAATCTGCATTAACCTGTGAAAGACTGGAAAAGACTGCCCTAGTTTTTCATGAAAATTAGAGTAAACTGTGCTAATGGACTTGCACACTCAAGGCTGTGGAAGAAACTGGTTAAAACAACCATACAAAAACAATGGACAAACACAAGGGCACTCTCAGACAACTTCATAAAACAATTTCAAGGCATTTCAGTGCACCAGCCCTTTACACTGAAAGTCTGTGACCTTGCTAACATAAGATTAAGTAGTGGTTTAGGGGGGTTGCAGTAAAAGGTCCAAAGTGTCAGTATACTGTTTCACATATGCTATTAAATGAACATAATGTGTTTCTAAACTATTTCAAACTGTGTTTTTATGTTGTTTGTTATCTAAAAGATTTATCAGATCAGCTAAACCCAGGCTGATATATGAATATTGACTATTTCACTGCTGTATTGCATTTCTTGCTAAAGTTTCAGCTCAATATATTACTTTGCTTTAATACAAATGTTTCCTAAACCCTATTTCATTCTGCTAATGAGTTAAAGTAGCAGCAACTCTCTGAAATATTGAGTCTATCATTATTCAACCTGACATTAAGTTCTTTACTATTACACTTAATTCAGACCAGGGAGGATCTTTTGTAGTTGATTTGTTGGGGAAGAGAAATAATTCGAATGTACTTTCTACCGTCTCTGTTAAAAAAAATCTTTTAGAATGTACTTAATTTTGTCCAAAAGAATTGTTTCATCAATGGTTTTCTGTCAAAACCACTGATAACATAGCTTTGTCAAAGCTTATTACTATTATCATTGATTAGAAGTGTATTAAGAGTAACAAATATTAGGAAGTGGAGGCATGGAAATTAATGTGTCATATTCATTGGGACCTCCAGTATTTACTTCTGTTTCCTGCTTGGATGAGTGTCTGTTGTAAGGACTACTGAGATCCTTTAGAACAGAATTAAAATGGACACTTTCAAGAAAAGCCAGTGATTGAAGAAGATGTTTATTAGAAGGTATATAGTAATGGTGTGAGCAGGAATAGATAGGAATGCATATACCAAAGCAATATACTAGCGCTGCATTGATGTGTAGGAAGGGAATTACAATCACTTCTCCCATTGCTGTAGGAATGGAGTTGGGACACACTGCCTTGGTAACCTGGCTATTGCACTTCTGTACGTGTTTATAGACAGCCAAACAGATGGGGCAAAGAGTAAGGATCATGTGGAAACAGGGCTCAGAGCATCAGAAACAAAAGTGAATGAAAACAACAGTAGCTGAAAGGGGCAGGTGAGACACAAAGCTGAGATAGCTTGGTACAAGAGGGAATGGCCTCAGGTTGTGCCAGGGGCCATTTAGATTGGATATTAGGAAACATTCACGTAAAGAGTTGTCAAGTAACAAGAATCTTTCCAGGGAAGTGGCCGAGTAATCATCCCTGAAGACATTTAAAAGATGAGTAGGCTCAAGGACAATGCTTAGCGGTGGACTTGGCATACTGCATTTATCACTGGACTCAATGATCTTAAAGATATTTTCCAACCTAAATGATTTTATGATTTTTTTATTCCATTATTTTATAACATACTTAATTGCAACTGGGAGAGGGATTCAGGGAGCCAGAATGTGTATTACATGAGCTTGAGTGCAATAGGAGTGACAAGTTTACAGCCCAACCTGATTGAAGTGTGATGGATCCCTGCAGCCTCACACCAACTGATCATGGACTGGGATGTTTGTCAGCACAGATGAGAAATTACAGACTAATGAACACAACAGAGTGTGCTGAAAGAGGAAGGAAACAAAGACTTGTTTTATAATGGTTGGATTACAAAATGGTCTTCTGCTCTAACAGATATTCCAGATTGTATAAGGGGTTCGTCCCATTAGATACAGGAAATTGTCTGTCAGACATGGGTTTGGGTACTGTGGTCAAGGTATAAAATATCCAGATGCACTATCTCTGATACGCTTAATACCCTGTAGCACAATTATGATGAATTACCTTCTGCCTGTGATTTAAGATTCTACTCTCATTCTACACATGGACTGTTACAGTGACATAGGGAACTTCCTGCTATTACCTTTCTCATTTTCCTCATATTCTCATTCCTCAGTCTTTCAGCCAGGGGAAAAAGGATTTGTAGAATAAAGAGGCCATTCTAGAGTACATTCTGATGAACTTGTTTAAACATAATTTTAAAAATATATACACAAGGAAATACACAAACCATCTGAGAAAAAGAATTGCCTGTGGCTTTAACATAAGAGATGTGCTACAGATGAGAAAAGCTGTGGACAAAAGACTTCAAGAGCAGTTTTTTCAAGCTGAAATTGGCTCTACTTCAAATATTCTTGAAAGAATAATTTTCTTTGGATGGTAGTGACCATAAGTTGATGTTGATAATGCAAGTCAATTCTAATAATGTGTGGCTTTAACTGCAATAACCCCAACGATATTATGTAAAAGAAACAACTGCCATGAACTTCTTACTTGTGTGGAGAATTTTGTTTGCAGGTGGAGTGGATTTTATATCTTCCAAGAGGGACACTTGAGGTATTTCTGGTCATATGGCAGCCATTCCTGAGACTTGAAATGATAGGTGAGAAAGTTAGTAAAAACCTTCTGTTCTTCATGATATGAATTTATGCCTGTTGTCTGATGGATATAATTTTGAGTTATATTGGAATATAAATGTATTAGAAAGCCTGGGACTATGTAGGCAGAAATTAAACATGTGCACAAAGAGATGAAAACAGAAATTAATATTGCCATTTTTCCCAAGAAATGCAAGCCACCAGACTGAATATTTGGAGAGTATTTCACAGGGTAGCAAACTTCATATACAGCATATTGCAGATCCTGACCATCACATCACAAACATGTTAAAGTCTCCACAAAGAGTAAATATAGAAGTTATCTGTTCTGAATTTCAGTGGATCTGTTTATTGAATTAAGATTGGAAAATAAAGGGGGATTCACTCACTTAACAATGCATTTTGTGTCTTCTAGACTTGTGCTTGGGCTTCCACTGCCGCTTGATGATGAGATGTATATTCTCTGTCTTGCATTACATCTGGCAGCCCTCCATGGGCTCCTTCCCCACCTTAGCAGAACCGAAATGAGACTATTTACTTTAACATTCTTGATTTGATCTCTTTCTCCCTAGAAAATATTTTCTATCGCTTGACTACTCGTTGTGAGGGTTGTTGCAACAGCCTGCCTACAAGGAAAAAGCTGAACTCTAGAAAAGTTTGATTTATGCTGGAAAGAGAATGATTGTATCAAAATGCTGCTGTGGGTTAGATACCGAGGTGGCCTACTGTTATGAATGCTAATGGGGCTACAGTGACTTCACAGTGTGCTGGAAATAAGACACAGGATAATACCTGCATTCTGAAGTAGCTGACCCTACTGCGAGAAGGAAAAGTCACAAAAAAGCTCTTGTGATCCTTGTGGATTTAGTGTTTTGTTATGAAGGAGTGACATGGAATCAGCAAAGCCACAGGCATTATGATTAGATTAATTTCATAGGTGGCAAAAAGGAAAAGAAAGCTGCAAGGAAGGGAATAATTAAAATGTCTTAAGGCTGCAAAGTGCAGCTCAGTTACAATTCCTCTTCCAAGACTTTGTCACGCACCTGGCAGCAAAGTTATATTGGTATGGAATATGTTGGGCAGTCTGAAAAAGGGGAAAGCAAGGAGAAAGATAGGAGAAAGCAAGGCAGCAACCAATACCTTAATTATGGTTCATGGGTTGTCCTGAGGCTTGTCCACATGCTAGGGACAGTTTTCTCAGGCATTAGAACTGCAGAACACACAAAAATTGTGGCCCCAGGATACTACTTTCAGTTGCCTCTCCAGGGAGTATGTTTAGCATTTATTTTGTATGTCACATGTGTGGCTACACATTTTGCAGAGCTTGGGGGTCACACATAGCCTAGCACGTGATTATGAAGGCCCACATGCCTGAAAAATGTGCAAGGCATGACTGGGGATGTGGGTTACAGCAGCCTCCGTGTCAGCGCCTGCTGTCAAGCACAAGACACAGCTCAGCACCTGAGCCACTCTTGGAAGTTAAGCATTTGTTTGCAGCCAAGAAATATCCACCCCACTGGAGTATGGATTAGCACAGTGCATGGAAAATAAGCCTTCATAGTCAGTTTATAATTTATCATTTTTACTTTTCTGTATGATTTTGTAAATGCTAGAGAGCAGAACTAATAGTTAGGGACTCTGGGGAAGGCAGGTGAGGTGGTAGTAGATGATGTAGATTTGGAGAACAACAGCAAACTAATAAGATAACAGCATGTTTTCACAGATTTTTGAACCATGTTGTTATTTTAAACCACCTGGTTATTCTATGCTGAAACTGCAGAATTCTGCAGAGGATGGTACTTGCTAGCTATAAACACTTAAATTGCTAAACCACCAAGCTTCTGAAAAATATATCTATTTTTTCTAACAAAAATTGAAGAGTATCAGGCTGGTGACCAGACAACATTCACAAACAGGAGTCAGTGTTCAAGCAGATACAGTGAATTTGTGCAAGCCCAGAGTAGCAACAAAGAGCACCACATCAAAATCTTAGAAAACAAAAAACTGTTTTGTTCTATTTACCCTGATTTAGACTAAGGAATCTTTGGGAATCAACAGATTACAAAAGCAAGTTAGTGTTTAGGGCAACAGTGCTGTGTCATTTGTGGAGTAATAATGTTCTCTTTAACACCAAAAATCTCATTTACCCAGGAGACAAAACAAGGCCAAATCCTCATCTGATGTCAATCAGCATGATTCCTTTGCTATTAACATGGATTCAATGTGTTTGGTGGAGCAATAGCAATTTACTTGTGCTGAGGGCTTTGCCCTTGTGTCTCATAGCTCAAAGAAATTAAGCTGCCCTCCAAGTTTTCTGGCTGAAGTTGTGTATAGTTTAAATCTTGTTGCAAAAAGACTGCTTAGATGTGTTTTTTTCCTTTCTGTTTCAAATGATTTTGCATATTCATCACATGAATTTAATGTAATATGTCTAATTTTCATCAAACCATGGCAAACTGAAAAATGTTCACAGGTTATGCCAATGGCCTATTTTGCTGAAAAAATAAAAATGCACTTAGGCTAAATTTATGCTGTTGAAATGGTTTCTTTTTTTTCCTTGTTTTTAAATTTGCAATGAAATGTGAAGAAAGTTAGCATATAAGACATTTTACATCTCATTAATAACATTTTGACAGTTCTGCTTTGAAAGCCTACTCAAAATAATGCAAAAATCCAAGAAAGTTATGTCAATATTATTTTAAGCTAGAAAAGCACCCTTTTTCATTTTTGTTTTTCTTTGGTCATGTTTAAAGTGGCCTTTCTTGCAAAACACCATAAATTCAGAGTCAGAGATATGCTTTTGTCCTTACTGAAATTAACAGGAAAATCATTACAATTTTCCATGTTTCATAGTGGGAACATCCTACACAGACCTTAATGGTATCTGAGATCAGGAGTGCTGCAAACTTCCTCCTGCTATAAGTTTTGCTGTTATTTTTCACACCTAGAGTCAACTTTTTTATTAAGTGAGGTATTGGGTAGGTTTATACATTCATTTCATTCCATATGTGTTATGGTAGCCCTAAAAATCTCACCGTCTTTCCACGTGTGTGCTTCACCTGCAACAGGCTGCTTCCTCAGTGGTGAATTCACTCAGGGGTGAATGCTGCTGAAGACCAACAAGCGAGATTTGCGTGGAGCTTGTGAGAGAAGGAAAGGACCTGAGAGTGGTTGGCCCAAGAAGGGCTTAAGCTCCAATGGAAGGAGGTTTTGAGGGACTCAGCATCACCAACAGGGAGTCAGGCCCCTGTTGGTGATACTGAACTGGGGGTCTGAATGCCAAAGGTCTTCCGTAGGAGAAAAGAAGCAAAAAAAAGAGCCAGTAGTTTGGAGATATTCACATACTGGCGCATGAAGTGCTGCGCTGGATTATCTGAGAGAGGGACATGAGAGAGGATCAAACCTCTTAGAGCAGATCTACCTAAAGAGGAAGCTCCTGGTTTCAAATTTCCCTGCACCTTTGTCATCTTTTCTTATCGACCCTGTGGCCATGGCAGGAATAGCCTGAGTTATAGTGTGAGCCTGCTATCAGAAGACATGACTGCATGCATCCAACCATGTCACCATGAATGTGAAGGGGAGAAAGGTCAGAGTGGTTTGATGGCATGGTGAGCCCTGGTGCTGCCTGGGCCTGGAAGAATCTGATACATCTAAAGAAAGTAGCTAAGTAGAGAGCATTCCTCAAAAGAACTACACAAGATGACCAAAACAAGCTGTTTCCATGCAGATCCTTGGAAACAGCTAGGGCTCTGCTGGCATGACTTTGTCAGCAGGTCTGGAAACTCCTAACTGAAGCACAGGTCCAGCAGCCAGTCTTTAGCGCAGATCAGGACTCCAAAAGGGCCAGGATGATCTGATGCATAATTTCCAACGCAGGTCCCGCTAGATTAGGATGTGTTTTTCATTTGAAGTTGAGCTACTCTAACTCAGTTCCCTCCAAACAAACAAACAACGGAACGAGCAAGCAAACAACCCCGTGGGAGGGATGGCTTATTCGAGCACAGCAGGGAGCAAAGTGGGGTGGGAACCAACTGGCTCCAAGTGCCGGCGCTGGCCTTGTTTTCCCCTATGACTTTCATCCTGTTTGTCACTGTTACCAGGGGCTCACAAACTCAGAGCAAACATCTGGTCTGGTTTAATACCAACAAGAAAGAAAACTGGATATTAATTTTGATATGATAGTAAAGCAGTTTGTTAGTGCTCACGCTGACAGAGCCACCACACCATTTACAATCTCTAAAACTAAATTTGTTTTCATAAAACCCTTGCGAGATCATATTAAGATTGACAATTAATGCAGCCAAGCCTGCTGAGGAGCAGTAAATTTTCTGGGAATTTGATCAGTTGGTTACATTGATTTTATATTAAGTTAGAGAAAATTTTGTTCATGTAAAGGCAAAAGCAGTTCAAATCTGTTTCATACATTGCAGCAGAGTCTCACTGATTAAAAATACCTGGGCCTGTTCCAAACCTGTCGTCATATTGGCTACATGACTGTTATAAGCAAACCCCCGCAAACAGAAAGTTTTGAAAGTTCAAAGCTTATTTAACTCGAGAGCGCTTGTAAAAGGGAAAAAATGCCATTTCTGTATGGAATAATGGCTCGTAACTTTTCCAACATTATTTTTTTCATTAATATCACCTGAATCTGATATGCATGTTTCACAGCAGACTCTAAATAAGAAATCTGGTACCTTTTGGCATGTTATTCCTGTACCATCTGGCTAACAGGTACTGTACTGTTCCTGCAGTGTGACGCACCAAATAAAAAAGTCAGATCTTTTTAAAGTCACAATAAATTTCCCAAATGAGTTTGTGTGAAATGTTAAAAAGCAGAAGATAGAGGTTTTGGGTTACATTGCCTCTAATTTGAAAGGGGGATAAGTGGAGCCAGGTGGGCTACTTAGCCAATACCTGCCTGTTCCAGCTTTTTGAATCTGTGAACATTACACCCGGATACAGATGGAAATTGGAAACAATAAATGATTATTACAGAGACTTTATCATCCTGTAGCTCGTGAAAAAAAGATGAGCCACTCTTAAGGACACTTTGAAAGTGTGCTGCTTAGGCATGTATCCGGACAGATGTGGAGGAGTAGGAATGTGTCATATATCAAGTGAGAGGAATAAGATTTCTTAATTCCACTGTGACAAGCATAAGCATCTACTTAAAAATAAACCTCCCCTTCTCAGTATTAATCCACTTTCTTTCTGATGTCTCTTTTTTGTTAGGATGAGCATCTCCCACTTCCAGAAATCTGTTAGTCCACAGATGGAAATGGGAGATGGTAGAAACAGAGAAATAGAGAAAAGGGGGTCACAATACTTTATCGGAGTTACAGCTACAAGTCATAAAGGCAAGCTCACACAGTTAAGTTCTTCACTCCCACTGGCCACATCAGACTTATAGATCTGTATTCCCATTAATTTTCAAAAAAAGCTGCATTTCAGGACAACAGCTGCAAATAAAAACAGATCAGAACATACTCAATTACATATTTCTTCATTGACTGCTCACAGACAAAACTTTCCACATGGATAGCCTGAATTTTTTGGGGAAATGGCTGGGAAGCAGGAAAATTTCCATCACAAAATCTCTCACTTTCTTCCAACTCATTTGGCAGGGGCCAATTACCCTGTGGCCTGTGGTCTCTGCTGCCTGCTCCCTGCTCCCTGCCAGTTATTGGGAGAAAAGGCCGAAGGAAAACCATGGTTCTCAGAGCTTTGGCAACAGCTCAGCTCAGATCCATCCCAACTTCAGGCAAGACAAATCTCTCTGCAGAAGTGTCTGTCTTTTCCCATTAATGACGAAGGCAGGAGCTCAGAGCTTTCCTTTGGAAGTCTGAGATGGTGACAAAATGAATGCTGAGAGATGAAAACCCTCAGCAGGGGAGGATGAGCCTCTCTGCACATCTCTATATAATCAGCCGGCAGGCTCTTCCTTTGGGATGGGAGATCACCACAAGACAGCACAAGTCCAGATAAAGCTTGTAAGTACTGGGCAGGTCTTCCTACACCTGCCTCTGAATCTCACCCCTGTGAAAAGGTTCTCTAATTCTTTTTGGGACAAGTACCCCAAGGGGCTGAGCATCACCATGCTGTGCCAGGGTCTGGGGTGAAGAGCACTACAGAAACCCAAGGCAGGGGTCCCAGTCAGCTGTACCCCAAGTGGAGCATGAGGGCTGTGAGGGCGTGGATGGCAGCAGCCCATGTGGTACCCTAGTGGGATAGCAGGGGACACTGTGGCCCTGCAGAGGGATCCTGCTTGCGCAGGTGGGATTCAGAGGCCAAGAGCTCTACTCAGGAGCCTAAGGTACGCCTCTGGTTTAAGGGACAGGTTTTGTTCTTTCACAGTATTGCAAGGCTTTCTTAAAGGTCACTGAGCAAAGTACATGCACTTTGGGTTAGAAAGGAGAGTGCAGAGGACCTGCTGTGCTGGACTTTGGTGATTAAGTTTGCTCGTGGCTTTTTTCTGTCTCTCACCCTCATGCATTACTATTTTTCACATTGTCTGTTGCTGTCAGCCTTTTTTCCTTTACGATAGTCAGCTCACTTCAGCTCCTTGTCAAGCATCACCAGGCTGTGCAACACAGTAATTAGTTAAAGGGCAGATAGGGAAAATAAAACATGAGCTGTAACAGCAGGACTGCATTTAAAAGAAAAACAAAAACGTCTTTCAAAATACCTTCATGCATAAGAATGGCAAATTATTCCTTGGAATTGGATCAAATCAGGGTATTCCACAAGGTATAAGGCATCACTCAGGAGGAACCACTGGGATGAAACACAGTGATGAGCCTAGCACCATCTCAATTTAAAATTTAAAAAAATCTCTATTGTACAAGAAATAAAACAATATTTTCAACATTTATATTCATTCTGAATTATTGGAAATGCCACAAAGACGGTAATTCTTTGGCCTAGCATGGAAAATGCCAGTTTCATAACAGCAGTATATGTTAACATACTTGTTCCCTTTGGGGTATTTGTATGTTTTACCAGCTTAAATAGCACCACTACTTATAAACTAGTACACAAACGCCTAACAGATGTACAAGTTCACACGAGAAGAAATAAAAAATGCACAAAACCCCTCACTCTTTCACAACTAATCTGCTTTAATGTAGCAAACACAGCCCACTTGCTCTTCCTTCACTTTGAATGCTTTCTTACTCTGTGAGATCCCTGAACCCCAGCCTACCCTTTGTTCTTTCATATTTGAAATAGCTGTTGGACTTTTAGAAGCACTCTGTAAGACTTTTTTAATTGTCTCATGAGACTCAATGCTCTGAACAAGCATAAATAAATGTCTTTCAAAACTCTGAGAAGGATTTACTGGGAGGGTTGAGGTGGGTACGTTGCCCCTTACATAACAGCAGATGAGCTGTAACCCTCAGGGTTTCTTTTTTCCCCTTATCCACGATTGTGAGGCATTCATCTCTGAACAGTTTGATTATCATTTAATTGGCCCATTAGCCTTCAGCTAAGCTAAGTTTTGAACTCCTAGCTATTCTTCTTTCTAGTTCCTCTCCTGTTGTGACTTTGGGCCAGAACTGTCTGGCACTGATGCTTCTTCCTCCATTCTTTTTTATTCTAACCTCCTGTTTTCTGTGTCCTTTCTCCAGGAGAGCATGTACATTTAGGATATTTCCATCATGTCCCACAGCGTGTTCCCACAAAGAGATGGCCTGAGAAAGCTTTGTGTTACCAAGAACAGGCAACACAGCACAGAGGTCTTTGTAAAATAAATCAGCCTGCAGTGTTTCCCTGAAGATAAATTTATCTTTTGAAGTACAATAAAATAGTCTCCCTGAACTGCAAGATTAAATGGTCTCAACTACTTCTACTGTCCAAGCTAGATTGCTTATGTTTGAGGCGGATTGTTCATATGGCAGTGATTTGTGTGACACCAGCTACATGGCTCAAATTCGGCTCTGCAGTGGAGGATGTTTGGACTGATCAGTCACTCAAGTGAGTTTCTCCAAATGCTGCACAGAGCATATGGTCTTGTATGCTGTATGACACCAAAATACTTCTTATGCTATTAAGCAACCATGTAGTTTCTGAAAGAAATGAGAGAAGAATGCTTCTAGACCAATTATTATTCCGTGCTTGCAGGAGCATAAACAAGGAATATATTCCTATCTCTTTGGAAGCACTCAGTGCTCTGCTGAGCATCCATTACCTTCATGGTCATTAAGCTTAACTAGATGACATTTAAAAGATTGCAAATGCTGTATCCTGAGCAGTGCTGTGAATCTTTCTGGTTTACTGTCACCAGTGAGACCTAGATCATCTGGCATTTCCCCCACGTTCTTTGCTGTAGATCCTGCCTATGGCTTTTGGGTTAGCTCTCCTCCTTTGTCATGAGAAGCAGTAAATAAGCTGGTAAATCTGTCCTCTGCATTGTTAAACTGTAAAGTTACACCGCATCTGTACTTTCTTCTTTGTTTTGTTTTTTAATAATCTATTGGGTTTGTTTGTTCAAGTTAATGAAAATAGTATGTTATTGTTATGTAGTTATGCCAAAACACTTCACCAGAAATTTCATAAATGTTTTCTGGTGCATTGCCCAGTTTCATGTGGTTTCATTTTTTCCCTTCATATAGAAGAAAAGCACATGGAAGATAAAGATCTTAGGGTTACTACAGCTAGAAAAAGCCCTGGGAAGATTCCCTTAAACAGCAAAAAAAGAGTTAAATAAAAATCAAGTACAAATGAATTATTGTCTGGCTGTCCAACAGTAAAGCTTTAAGGCCTCAGTCACAGCTTTTATTTGCAACGGTACGCATTTATTCTTAGCAGGAGTCCAGCCAACTTTTGGGGGGACCATTTGTGTGAGAAAGCACACATCACCACAGGGAGAGGTTTTGCCACCTAACTCTTGCAGCTTCACAAAGTTTCAAAATTGTCCTTTGCTCATAGTAGCATTTCTTTTGGGCTAATGAGTTTCCATACAGTTAAAAGGAGAGGGCCTTTGCCCCCAGGGATTTCACAGCTGAAGGTCAAAAAATCCAAAGGGAATCAGCCAAGGTTTGGGGTTTTGTTTTTTGCGCAAATCATCAGAATGCTACAAAATAGCATTTCACTAGCATGTCTCTTAGGATGTCTCTGACTTGTTCTGTTAGTACAGAGAGGCAATTTTCCTAGAACACATCCATTATCTGTGCAAAAATGCTTTTTTTGGAGATGGAACCTGAGAAGTTCTAGAACTGTAAGAAAGACAAAACCTAACAAACTGTAGTTTGTTCTGATACACAGTGCAAAATTTGAGTGCAATAGACTTCCAAGCAGGAATATGTGTTAAAGTGTAGAATATGTCCCACTGATGGTAACATATCTACTAATTTAATTTGAAAGCCTGGATTCTGATAAATCGGCTTTGTATCCCATCTTTGCATCCTGTCTGTATACACCTACTGAAGTTTTGAGCTGTGGAACTTCCTGGATATTTTTAAGAAGCAAAATATTCCTCATTTCTGATTCCTCTGTTGTTCATGTTAAATTTAATGGAAAGCACTCTATGATATTATTCAAGTGGGATCAAACTCTCAAACATAATTTAAGACCTCAGCCAGCTCCAATTGCAGCGACCAGATCCAAAAACTAACATCTAGACTTGAATATGCAGATTGCCAAATGGAAGGAAAACAGGCTGAAAAAAGCATAAATACAAAGGGCCCTGAAAACAAATTTATTGGAAATGAACACTGAGTCTGAATTAAAACCTGAATTGCTTTCAAATCTGTTTAAAAGTACTGATACAGAATGGAAAGGCCTTCTTAGCCAGTATTATGTCCCTTACCTCAGATAAACTAACCTACTAATGATGTATGGTGGAGTCACATATTTTTCTTTGATGCATCTGCCAAATATCTATATGTGCAAGTGAATTCACAGATCCTGGATTGCTTTCAGAGGCAGGAATGTAGACATATAAGTTCCCAAGTCAAAGTAATGTGACTTTCTTTGCGGCTAGATACCTTTTTTCCCTCAAGTTTCACGCACACTAGTACAAATTTCCCTAAGACCAGTCACATCTGTGTGGAGTTATGTGAGGAGGCACATGTACTTTGATGAACCACCTGATAAGAGATTCTGAATATGGGGTCCAGGTTACAATATTGGGCCATAGCCTTTCCCCTGCCCTAGGACACCTCAGGACTGAGTAGCAAATTGGGCAGATTTAAGATCAAGCCGACCAGCTGGATTTGACATTTAATTACCAGAAAGCTAAACACAAAAGGAATGAAACAAAGAAAAAAGAATAAAGAGTCTTATATGGTGAGATGGTGGGTGGTGGTAAACTGCCCCACATTTTCTCAGCCCTGCCCAAGGACTGTTCCCCCCTCTTCTCACCCAGTGCTCTCCTGCTCACTTTTCAACCCCACCCCTCCAGCACTTTTCAATCTGCAGGTTTCTAGCCCCTTTCACTCCTCCCCATCTGCAAACCACCCTGGAGTCTGGTATTTCCACACCTCCTTGTGCCTGGTCTCCTACTGCCCATGCATATCCCCTGTGTAAAGCCAGCTTGTTTTTGGGATGACATCCCATCCCTCCCCTTAGACTTGTTCCATCCCCACCCCTGTCCACATCCACTATTCTCTTCCATCCTGGCTATGTAAAATCCATACTGTAATAGTTCCTGGAGAAACAGTGGAACTTTAACAACCTGGCCACCGTCTGCAGCCATGAAGAGCCCTCTAGAGCTGCACCATGAGGGTGCAAGGTGTCATAGAAAGACATGACTTTACCTTGGATCAAAAACTGGGGAGATGTCATGGCTCTCCCAGCATGTCAGGTACCAGTTTCATGGGGGAGGAACATGAAGCAGGAACCAGTTACAAGGGTGTGCACTATCTGAGACTTGAGTCCACCATCAAAGAACTAGTAGTTGTTCATCAAACTTACAATAAATTGTTAATAGTAAGTTGTTACCAAACTTACAATAAATATAACACTGTCTAGGACAGCTGGGGTTAGGAGAACGAAATACGGAGCTATAAGTCTTTTGTGGAGCCACAGAATAAATTCAGCAAATTTCCTCTCACACACATAGACAAATTATTTCCATGAATATGAGTCTGTCTTGTCCTCTTCCTCCACATTCCCCCCCGCCCTCTACCTCCATCAGTAGAGACACAACAATAAAACAGATTTTCTTTTTCTGTCCTTGGAAAAACCCACTTTACATTAGTAACTTCCTATTTGAAATCTAAACTGAAAAACTAAGTGCACTAGCATACCATATTGCCTCATTATTCTTGAAGCCAAGCTCCCCTTGGGTATCTATACAGCTTAAAAAAGCAGTGATAGGATATATAGCTGGACAGAGGATTTCCAGTGGAGCCACTGTCCAATGGACAGTGACTTTTGGTGGAATGTGTTGATTCTGTCAGAATTTGTGCTGGGAGCCAGTCTGGTAAGCAGGTGGGTGGCCAGAACCACAATATATATTCCATTATACATTTCTTTTGTCTTTCTGACTTTTCCTTCCAATTTAAAATAAAAAATAAATCAAATCTGGAAATGGTAATTTTTCTGTGGAGCAGGAATTCCTAAGCCTTAACCAAAGAATAAACTATTTGTTTATTTTTCCATTTGGCTCTTCCTCTCTGTTTCTCTGGCTTCTCTTACTCAGCTACCCTTCCCGTTCGCCTTTTTTGTTCCTTCTGCTCATTTTTCCCTTTTCACTGTTCCATTTCTCAACTGAACTGTTCTCTCTCTCCTGGCTTTGTAATCTGTTTCACAGCTGATCCTTTGCTGAGCGTGAACTCAGTAACACTGGAGGTGAACTTTCACACTTGGGTCGATTCAGAGGATTAGGGTAGATAGGTTTGCCCCTCTTTATGAAGTAAGTAAGGTTAATGTATAAACTTCCTCTCTTTCTGCTTTATAGTCTCCTCAGTTTTATTATCTTAACTTGCCATTTTGTTTTAAACCCCTGATCCATATCTAAACACAACCTCATGTGAACTACCTGGCCACCACCACCACCACTTCACTGTAGCCTGGCTCCCCTCTTTGAGTATTAGAGTTGCCACTTGAAACAGGACTTTAAATTAGAAATGACTTCAGTGTTCAGTGCAGTCCCTCCAGTAATGGAGTTCGCTAATGGAGTTCCTGCTATAGGCACCTTTTTCCTCTCAGCCTGAGAAAAGTTTTACCTCCCTTATTAGTTTCACTAGCAGTAGCACAGGTTGTTTTAATATTCTATGCTGCCTGTAACATGTTGCAGATGTACCTGTGTAAAATGGTCTCTTGTATTGGAATGCAATAAAAAGAAAACAAGCTTCTCTGGAGGAAAGGAGGTAAAAGAAAAAAGTTAACCCAGTTTAAGCCTGAAATTCCCCAGATTTTTATACTAACATTAATGTTTATAATACAGCTATTAAATTACACATAGAAGTGCATTTAAAAGGGCTCTGGGCTAAATTCCATATTCCTTCCTTTACTCAGTCCCTATGTCTGTTGCTGAGGCAGTAATAGAGCTTGCCTGATTAAGGCAGAAAAGTAACATTTGCAAAATCATGGTAGTGATTCTAGGACCTCTTCCCTGAAATTCAGAAGCCTAAATTTACACTTGTGTCATGCTACACAGAATGATGAGCAGATACCTGACACAGAGGAAAGCACATCATTTCAGCAGCATCAGGAGTCTGGGCATCTCATCTGTTCTGTATCCCAGCTCAGGGCAGAGCATGTCAGCTCAGCTGCACCTTGCTGACCTGGTTGCTGTGTGCTGGAGTCTGGGGCTGGTGTTCACACATGTTTCTGCACCATAGCTTAGGTACTGGTTTTGTTATCTGTGTACTGGGTGTTCTTGCATGGTGTAGATCTACTGTGAGTCAGTTTTTAAATGAGACCTAGTCTCCTAAGTGAATGGGAAATTTGCAAAATGTCCATGGAAAACACGAGGGCCAAATGTTTTCCCTTGAAGGAAAGCCCTCATCTGGTATGGTTTTGACACACAGTGCCTTCTCTCATTAAGTATGCAATGTGTTAGGATACTTCAAATGAGGTGAGCTATATCATGTATATACATATGAAACAAGCTGTATCAAGCATATATTGTCCCTAAAGTGAAAGGGCCAAGAAATCTTCTGCCAGCAGAAGAGCATCCATGCTGATCTGAATTGTGTTTAGTGCAGCACAAAAGTGGTAACAGGATCAAATTATGTGCCTGTGCACTTTTTCTGTGCACCTATGGCACTCTAAAGGGCTTTTGGATCATCTGAGCTAGCAGATGAACTCATTCTCTAATTCTAAATGCACCTTCAAATTGCTTGCATGAGTGCGTAGATATCTCCAACAAGTAACTTGAAGCCAGTACAAGCATTTTCATTTGTTTTAATTCATTGCCTCTGTGAAAGGAGACCAAGGCAGAATGTCTCTCTCTTCCTCAGAAGAGCAGAGAATTGTGTCAGTGCATTTCTCAAGGCAAGCTGCATTTTTTCACACCAATTTACTCCAAGTTCAGAAAGAGATCCTTGCAAACACTGGTTTTCACCCAGGGTTTGTTTTTTCTAAGTGTAATGTTTATAATGGATCCCTAATAGTTTGACCACTTTATTACCATGGATGGTAGAGCTAGAAATAGGAATGTTTTTTTGGCATGAGAACATCATGTGTGATTTCAATGGACTCTGTGTACTAAAAGGTGAGGGTTGATTGCAAATGCGTGGTTGTTGGTCCCATGCCAAAACACATCTCACTAAAAAATGAGCCCAAGTCAATATAGCTGGGGATTCTGACTTAGGTTTGGGTAAATCTATGAGTTTGGTGATCTATACTAGGGAATAAAACTGTAACTGGCCCTCTGTATGTTGAGAGATGAACAGTGAGAAAGAAACTATTATTGCAGTGGAAAGGAAAGAAAACATTGTGCAGCCGTTGTTTAAAATGTGCTAGCTCATCAGGATGATTACTTTGACAAAGCTCTGCTGCCTTCAGTGAAGTTGTCCCATTTTATACCACTGGAAGACCTGTCTTTGTGTAATTTATCATTACTGTCAGGAGTCCCTGTAATTTTAATCTTACAGCACCTATGAAGACCAATGTGTTGCATGCAGCTAAGGGAATCATAAGGGAATCATAAGCCTTTTAGTAATCGTGGATAATCCCTGAAGCTATGAGTCACTAGAAGCAGAGGCCCTTCATGCATCGTTTGAACCCCTAATTACCCAACACATGTGGGTGAAAAGTGAGAGGCAACAGCAGGGCCAGAAGCAGCCAGAAAACACTGGATGAGCAATTTTGAAGGGGACTTCCTTCCCATTAATATAAACAACCTTCTTTCCTTCCTAATGGTGCACCTGTTAGCAAATATATTCCTGTAGAGCTGCTCTTGTGCATCTGCTTACAACTTTGCAGAGGAAGTAGCTAATTGACATTAGGGGACTTTGAGGTGTTTCCTGACTGTAAATGTGCAGTATTTAACACTGCTTTATAGAGCACAATGCTCAAAACACTGCCAAAAACTCCAGAGCCCTGCTGAAAACATGGAAGAAGCAAAAGGTTTCCATATCCAGAACAGTGACCTAGGATTTAATCTGTTTCCAGGTAGAATTAATAGCAGTCTGGCATGCAGCCCAGTCTCTTTCTCTGCACAGAATGGGTCCTGATGAGAGTGTTTTCCTCTCTGAGTGACTAATCGCATCTCTTTTCAAAGAAACATGATTCCCTTGATCATTCTCTGTTCCTTGGGGTGGAAAAAAATCAGATCTATTGAAGAGAAATCTGAGAAACTGCAAGAACATTATAGAAGCAGGGTGCAGGCAGTGGTGGCAGCAGGTCTCACGTTGTGCCAGGCTCAGCACATGCTGCACAGCAGGAAGGGGGCTTTCAGCCCTTTGGATGCCTACAGCTTGAAGTCACTTGTGATTGCCTGTGGGGTACACTACCCAGGTGGGGTAATGTTCTAACCTGCAGCCTATGGATGTACAAATGGACAAAGTGTTGCAATGAGAATGAAGTCCTTCTTTGAATGTAGTGCTCGATTCATTCAAAGGGAAACACTTTTAGCCAATTTTTGGAAGGAAGAAGGTTAATAATCTTGCTCATTGGGTATTGTTTGTTCCCTATCTTTTGAATGTTTTGGTTGATTTCAGTGCTATTGAGGGCTTACATGTCTTTGAGAATTCACAAGGGGAGAGAGAGAGAGAGAGAGGGAGATTTATGACTGGCCCGAGTGTGTAAAAAGCTGCAGCAGAACCCACATCTTCATAAACACAGGAGCCAACCAATTGTGTGGTGCAAGCAAAAGGAGGCTCCATTAGCTCAGATGCTCCTTTAATTTAAGTACTCCTTCTGCTGCATTTAGAGTCAACCGCATGACAGAACTGGAGGAATTTCTCATAAGATGTGTGGGACCTTAGACAGTAGTAATGGACAGGACCATCAATCGGTGGTGTTACTTCTGGTCATTGCTCAAGGCAAAAGTGGGCATTTCTACTTCAAGTGTGAAACTTCAGAGGGGAACGGGCTACTGAGAGTTCAACCAGCAGGAAGGTAGGGAGATTTGAGACTCTGTATTTGCTACAAAGCTGTTGTTGCCTTTAAGACATCCATAAACCAGGTCTGTCTATTTGGTGTCTCAGATTAGATAGAATTATTTGGGCCGTTGCCAAAGAACTGCCTCTTTAAATCTCCGTCAGCCCAATACTGGTTAATGGGGTGGAATGTCAGAGGTACTACTCTGTCCCTCAAAGGTATGTTCAAATTTGCCCCTGGGGCTGCAAAGCACATCTGGATGGTGAAAATGCTATGGATTTGCCTATGGGCTTGTTACAGAGATTATTGCAAGAGAACAATCTGAAGTTACCATCTATTACATTTCTGGGAATAAGTTTTTCATCTCACTGTAGCTGGAGGTTTTGCTCTTTTTGTTACTTTAAGTTTAGCTTGCCTAATCTGTTCCTCTCTGTCTTTTTTTCTCCTTTCAGGAAATTCATTTGTAAGTAACTTCAAAAATGGAAAACATTTTAAAAACTATAAACAATTTCTTTTGTTTTCTTGTGGGGGTCTGTTAGCTGGCACTGGTCTAAAGAAGAAATCCCACAGCTCTCGCAGCCAATTTGCTTTGGTTTTCTCCCTTGGTTTATTTTATAGTTACAGAGGCCGGATGGGTGGAGATCAAATCAGTATCGTTGCAATCCCTGTTATATCTGTCATCCCACAAGTCTGTCTGCTTTCCAGAAATGATTGGTGTTGATTTCAGCAGTTCTATCAGCTAGTATACTGTGCTATTCAGTGCTTCTCTTGCCAAAACACACCTATGGCATCCAAAGGCAGGAAAAAGAAGGTTACTTTTCCATAGCCTGTGTGTACATCAAGAAAGCTCTAGCACATCTCTGAAAGTTGTGAAACAGCCTCCCCTTTTTTGTGTATAATTTTTCCATTTACTAAACAGTTCTGACTTCCTCTTCACCTGCTGGTATGACTGTCTCTGTGCAGAAGAGGCAGCCAAAATTCCATTCTTATAATTTAAAAAAACCATCTCCAAAGCCCCAAATCCTTTGTTCTATTGAAGACACTGGAAGTAGCTCTGGGCTGACGGAAATCAGCAACAATGTTGACATGTACTTCACAGGGTCTAAGCTTTTCTTCAGTAATATTATGCCAGAGTGTAGATCTTCAAAGAATTTTCTCACTAGAGAGTTTCTCAACCTCTGCTTTCTTGCACAGAGTCAAGCTGGGAATAGATGCTTCCTTGTTGATTTAAATGGTGCTTGTCTAGATGCCTTAAATCAAGACAGTATTGCTTTTGTCACTGTACCACTGTGCATATGGGAATCCCCAGAAGATACAGACACTGGCACCACAGAAAATAGGTAACAGAGAAGATTAAGATACTTTATTTGTCTTGCAGACAAGAAACCAGATCAGCTGCCTTGATCTCTGTCAAATGGGAAAGGGCATTAATCAGAATGAAAAGAAACCCAAAACCCAGTTGTCTTCATTTGCTCATTCTAGCACTCGGCTCTTAAGTAGAGGTATAAAACACTTCTGGGCATATTTAAACTATTCTGTTTTTCAACAGAATTTGATTGATTTAATTTATACCCACTTTTCATGAGAGAGAGACATCAGCAATATGCAATAGCTCAGGACAGGGAGCAAGAGATACATGCAGTGGGAATCTACATTAGGACAGTGGTGGTGCTTAAGACTAAGAGAGGCACAGGCCAAGCACAGAAGAGTCAGAGCCAAAGTTAATGTTAATTTAAATAGTATATCTGTTCCAAGTAGTTATGAATCCGAAACTCTGCAGGAATGGGTGTTATAGGAAACTCATATGGTTTTGATCTTCAGGAACTGTGAATAAAAAATAAAAGCCAAGAGAATGGAAGAAAGGGGTCTATAACAACCAACAGAGATGATAAAAAGTAATATGAACAAAAAGATATCGCCTAATACAACACTAGCATTGCAGGTTCATTCTACCAGGTACTGCAACATATCTGAGAGTGGCATTTGAAAGCAAGACATGACTTTTACAGAGAAATAAGACTGATGTTTAGGCTATTTGCATATACTTATGTCATTCAAAACTGTTGGTTGAATCAAAGCTGTAGGTATAAAATATAAGCTGCTTTCAGCTTAAGTTAGTTGGTTTAGTATTTGACCAGAGGAAATAAAGTTGTTGCTCTGTTACTCTTCAGTTTCACTGCATTAAAGTATGCTCAGAAGGCTTGATAAAGTATTTTTCATAGAACCTTTATTGTGTGGCTGATTTATGTAGCTACTTTGATGGTAAAGAAGTTTAACTAGTAATAGTTGCAGTTCTTGAAGAGAATTTTAACAAGGTGGCTGACATATGAAAAGTACAAAAGTCTCTTTGTTCTGAACAACCTCTAGCAGGGTGTGTAAGGAGACTTTTCCTCACTCCACTCATTCTAATAAATTAGTAGGCTGCTTTGAGCAAGTAAGCAGAACAAGATTACAATACCATCAAGTCTTGGCCCACTGAGTGAACAGTTGTGCCATTGCTAAACTGCTGCAAAAGATTTATACCAACATCAATGCTGGGATTTCCTTCCTTACTTCAACAAAAAGGAGCTTCAAACTCCAGAGATCCTTTTCTATCTGTGTCAAGCTTGGTGTCAAAAAACAAAGCTATTTCCCCCCTGCACGCAGAGAAATTGGTACATGTTGGAAGTGAGTCACCTCATCTAAACTCAGGAGCTTATGTTAAGTCAATTCCATTGCTATAATCAAATCTGCTGAAAACTATCTTCCACGCTTCCTGTTATGAAAAAAAAGGTGAGGCTGGTATTGCAGTGTCCCACTTATTCAGGCTGTGTGCCCATCTGAAGAACATAATGTATTCTCGTGTAACTTTTAATAAATATTTTGATGTTGTCTGAAAGGCAGTGCTTATGCCACCAACCAAAGGCAGCCAGAGATCACTCTGTGTACTAAAGGCATGGCATTGGTGCCATCCACAGACCTGAATGCTGTGCTCTCTCAAAACAGAAATGTCAGGCAGCTTTGCAGGACAGGTCCCTGGCAGGCACCAGGCTGGAGCATGGCCTGGGGCAGCTCTAATGGTCACTGGCCAGAAAGAGACAGGAGTGTGGTGTGTGTCTCATCACAGTTGTGAAGCGGGGTGTGAGGTGTGCCCTGCCTGTTTCTTGTTTATTAGAATAGACCCCATCAAGAGGCTTTATCCTGAAAAATATAGTTAATACTGAAAGCACTTCTTTTAGCAGTAGAAGACCAGAGGCTCAAAAGTGACAGGTAGGGCAAGGTGGTATTTTCATATTGGTAAGACTTGCAGACAATTTCCTATGTTTGTGGATATAATTTCATCTGTTCTTTAAGAGAAGTCCCCAGAGGAAAAGCTGCATTGCCTGTATGGTCTCTAAGTGAAGCCCGATCAATGGATTTTTTATTATTTTAGCTATATCAGATAGACTATCTGACAGTGTCTCAAATCCTTCTCTGAGTGCAGAGGTGGTGCCTCATATATTTCATAGGCGTTCTGAAAACTTCCAACAGTTTGGCAAGAGAGTAGTGGAATAGAATAATCTTTTTTTTCTGGTACTTTAAATGTATGACTCATGAAGGAAAAAATAGGCTAAGCATTTATCAAACATCAGGATTTATGATAAGACTAAGAGAGGTCAAAAATACAATCTTCAGTTCCTTCCTTTTGGTGAAGTGCTTTAAAAATCTGAGGTCTAAGACAGGTCAGAGGACCTCAGTTTCAAGGGGATAAGGAACTACAGTGAACAAAACCTCTCTCTGCAGCATTGTGAATGAACTCTTTCTAGCTCTGAGGAATCCAAGGAGAATTGTGCTAAGGAGTTAACTTACTCTCATAAGAATTGAAAAGAAGGTGAATGGAACAAGAGAGGGACTATAACCAGAAACTATACAAGACTTCCCCAGTGTCTACAGTTAAACTGAATTTCTGAATGTGAGATATTTTAGAATTTAGCTTTTGTGAACAAGTCTCTTATTTGCCATAGGGATCCACTGTGTAATTTATGTACGTAGAATTGGGAAGTTATTTTGTGACACTTTTGTCTTCAATAAGTGAAGTCCTGTGATTCTTTACAACTCTCACATTTGACTCAAAGCAGGAAGTTATTAATAATGATAATGATCCTTTACAGTGGGGACAAATGGGTGAGTTCCTAGGTTTAAATGGATTATATCGTCATATAAAAACAAATCTCTGACAACTGCCAACAGGTGAAGAAATATCGGTTACAGAATAGACCACCCGTTCCTAAACATGAAGTCCCAATGGTTGCACAAACATGGGCTTTAAAGCAAAGAAGTAGTTCTCACTGTGGGAATCTGTGCACTTTGGAAAAATGTATTGCATGGACTCAAGCAGGATTTTTTTTTGTCTTGGATAAGACAAAAAAAGACAATAGGATTCAAGTGTGCTATTAAAAAAGCTAAAATAAAACAAAACACATATATTTCTTTAGTGGCTTGAGATAAAGAGCTGAATGTGTCCTCTCTCTTTGAAACATCTCAAAACCAGACGTAGGGCTTTTTAGTACTGCAGTGCTGCTAATATCTAACAGCTCTGCAAAGCAAGGAAGCAGACAATGTCTCTTGTTCTTCAGCCATGCTGCTGCAATATCAGTGCAGATGCTGGCTGAAACAAAAGTTTCTCATAATGCAAACAGTTATTGCCCCTGCCACTGAGAAGCCCTCAGTCAGAACCTGTGGCACACTGCAGGGCTGATGAAGAAGGAAGGATTAGAACAATAAGCAGAGCACGTAGGACAATTCATTGTGGTGGACAGCACTGCAGCCTGGGTCTGCAATGAGTGATACGGACCTCTTGTGGTGGTCAGACCTCAGAATGTTTCTGCTACTTAACTAGTGTGTATTTCACAAAAATTAGCTGTCATTTTGTACATACATTATAACAGTTATATTTGGTTTCAGAAATTAAAAAAAATTCTTTGTGGCTTTCTATTCTTTCTCAAATAACTCTGTGTTTCTAAAAACACTCTCTTGCATGTATTTTTACTTGCGTGCTTTACAAACCCCAAAATTTGTGGCAATTTTTCCTTCAAAATGTAACAAATTAATCAGAGACCTGAAATTGTATTAACACAGGTCTTTTTAGTGCATTTCCTGTCATATGCACTTCAAAGTGTCCCAGGGAAATCAACTAACTGGGAGAAGTCAATAGCAGTCAGAACAGTTACAAGACAAAAAGGGAAAGCCAACAGCAATTATGCAACAGATAATGAATATATTAGAGTCAGTTGAATTCTTTTCTCTTGCAGAAAATGTAGACATATTAAGAGTACGGATCAATTAGTGCTACAACAAGAAATGTTTAGGCAAAGGGTAGATGGAAGGATTAAATTATGCAGGCAATTAATTTGCAAAAGCTTGGAACAAAGCAAATGATTAACTGAAAGCCATGATCTAACCCCCCAGATGATTGCATGAGAACTAAACTGCAGCATGTGCACCATTACAAGTGAAAATATCTGGTGGTCTTACTTGAATTTCACAAAAAGAGTGACCTTTCACTCTCACCTATAAATATAGATACAAATTGCACCCTCTGTTGTGCAAAGGATCTCGCAGACTTGGCCTTATTTCAAAGAACAGTGGGTTTGGGCCACTCAGCATGTTATGAAGGATTCTGTTACTTCACTTTCAAAGACTCCCCCAGTGAGGCTCTTCTATGGCAATTTGCACTTCAAGTCTTGGTGATCCATCCAGACTGTCTCTTGTATGTATTACATGTATCACACAAGATTCACACTATTTTGAAATGCCCTTTTGACTACTTTCCTCACCTACTTGAAAAATGGTGCCTATACTGCCTGCTTGCAGGGCCCAGCAGCTTGACATTAGCTGTGAGCAGCCTTTCTCATGCACCTCCATGGTCTGCCTGGACCTATCAGCTCCCATGGTATCCCTACAGCAGAGCAGAAGTAGCTCTCTGCTCTTCCTTGCAGGTAGCTTTTCTTTGACGGGGTCCTGCTGTGAGACCCTCTTGTGAGAGGTAGGTGCTCCTGATAGCAGGGCTTTTGGTCTCATAAGCACAGTGGCTCCATGCTTCACGTGCATTATCAAGTCTTTGAAAAAAAAATCTCACCAAGTGTCTTGAGCTTTGGGGTGAACACCTTATTCAAGTCGTCCTTGGGGAGAGCTGCTAATGGAGGACTCACATGGACACCCTTACCCTTGAGGGTACATAAGCATCTGAACAAGAGGTTTTCTTCTCAGCAATCCCATTTTATTATGAATTCCACAAGGTATTATCCAGGACTAAGGCCCTGGAGTCACAAGAGCCTGTGGAAACCACCAACACCTTTAGAGAGCGCAGCTTCTTCATATAGCTGGCTTTTCCTCATTTTTCTCTCTGAAGCACACACTGGGAGAGAACATACAACTTGCCAAAATCTGCTGCTGCTGGGCACTTCTGCACTTTTGAGCAGTTACACCAGGACCAGATGTTCAACAATTCACTGGAGCCTGAAATAGCACATACAAAGTGGAAGAAAACTCCACTCAGAAGAAAATCTCTTCACAGAGAAATAGGAGACTTTGTGTAATATTATTTTATTTTTTTCCTAGCAAGAGAACACACTAAGATGAAGAGTTACATCTAATAAGAGATTGATTAAGGCAAGTAGACTGCACTGTTCAGGCTGAACTCAGGATGTAAACCAGACAGTAGCACTTGGTTATCTGCAGGCCTGTAATTATTCTAACTCTCCACTGGATGTCAATACTGTGTAATACAAATGTTGGCTCTAAATTCACTGCTTAGAGCAGAGCAAGCCCTCTTTTTAGGTGTGATTATTGTTAAAGAACATAATTAGGTAAGGAATATAATTATAGCAAGTGAACCTCACCCATTTGGTGGTATAAATAAAATAACCTTTTATTAAAGGCAATGCTTTCTCCTTTTCCTGAAAAGTTTGCAATTATGCTTCTATTACATAGATGATGCTTTCTGCCCTGAAGTATTTGTCAGAATTGGGAACTTGGTGTCTAAAATTTCTACTAAATATAAAAAAGTATTCTAAATAAAATCACTTCAACACTACTTTCCAATTTTTAGAGAAAGGAGACACCTACAGAATTCAGGCACTTGAAATCTGGTGCCCAATAATTTTAATTGAAAAAAATTCCAAGACCACAGGGCTAGAATTACTGATTGGCTTGAACAGTTAAACTCTGAAATTCCAAGGCTTTATATACCTTTCGTGTCTACCAAGGTGCTGGAGAGTTTTGCTGTGGTGAGAAGAGGTAGAGTGGAAGCTCTAAAGGAAGAGCCAAATGCAAAAGCAGGACAGGCCATGGCATGAAGGTAAGGAGAAAGAAGGAATAAAAATTCCCTGTCCAGCAGATACAGAGATTTAGAGAATATATTTCTTTTGAAATCCCAGTTAACACTCCCTGGTAAAAATTCCATTAAATGAGTGGTGCAAGCACAGGGGAGTTTATTAATCTCTATGATCCTCCTGCTGCTGCCAGCACACATGAGAACATGATGGCCCTTTTTTTATGGTCTGGTTCTTAAAATTATGAGAAATGCCTCTGCCTGAATTAAGGTGCAAATGACGTCATAAGTCAGTCAATAGTATGGATTTTATTTTGCAGTAAATGTGTGTGTGAGAGAGAGTAAGAGAGAGAGGAAGAAAGAGAAAAGAGGTGGGGGGAGAGGGACAGAAAGAGAAGTGAAAGAAACATATAAAAGAAAATATCACCACTCCATGGATCCCACCAGCATCCTGATGATCCTCTCCATCTGGTCTTCTTGGGGATGAGGGTCCTCTTGAAAAACATAGACTCCAGTGGATTAATGTATGTCCAGGCCAGGTGGGAATGCCCAGGAACCTCTCTCAGGTGGATCTTTGATGGATTCTGACCCCCCCTCAGCTGCCTCTCACGGGAATGTCCCGTGGCCTTCCCAGGGTTGGGGGTTTCACTGCTGGGTTGGTCTGTGTAAGGGAGGATGGGTGTTCACTGCCTCTGACCAGAGGTTACACCACACCCTAAAACTCTCCTCCTCCCTGCTTTGGTGGGGCTTGGGGGGAAGTCTGTGCAAACCTGGCCTCTGTGGGCTATGGCCTCCCCACCCCAAACCCAGCCAGGGACGGTTTTCTGCTGGGTTTGGCTTTCTTGTGGATGCATTCTTCACGCTCAGCCTTGTTTAGTTCTCCCTAGACCTGAGATGATTGAACAATAGTGTCTCCTTTATCTTATCTAGGCAGCTCAACTCAGAGTCCAAAGGCATCTTCAGGGAGGGGTGGGCTTTGGTGGTTGGAGCTTCTTTATACAGTTGTGCTGTATAAAGCAAACTCCTTCATAACAATGTTTAAGGAGTGAACCGTTTCAGTCTCTGACACCCTTGAAATGGAGAGGGAAACCTGCTGATCACAAAAGCTGAATCTGAGTTAGCAGAATATAGTTTTTAAATGAAAAGCTTTTTTTTTAGGTAACTGAAAGACAGGCAGCTTAATATGGTACTTTAGCCAAAGCAGGGGTGTTCAGGTGGTTTCCTTTCCCTTCTTTTTTTTTTTTTTTCCCCTTCAACATGTAGCAATAAGCACAAACTAAATGTGGAGAAAAACATGAACAGAAATGGAGTTTCTATGACTGAGCTCCCAAAGCTGAGCTGATGCCAGTGGTACCCCATCCTTCTGTGATTATGTCTAATGATGCCTGTGGTATTTAACTTTCATAAGGATTTAATATTTGACACTGTGACAAGACTTTTTCCAAGCATGCATGGAGTGTTTTTATACTCTTTATTTGGCATATTTATTCAAAATGTACTATATTTAAGATTGCTGTAATCACATACATACATTGGCTACTGGCCACGATGCTCAAGTTATTAATCATACCTCAGAATCTATGGCAGATGTAAAAATTAAGTTTTATTTATCAAAGTTACTCATTGGAAATGTCAGACCAAGAAATTTACTCCTTAGGATTTTGACTTTTCTTACATACATCTGGCAGAGGGTTAAAGGTTTTAGAAAGGTGTAAATCATATTTTTGCTCCATCCAGACTGTGTTGGCATAAAACTAAAATTATATTTCCAGAAATGCAAACCCTTTTGTTTGGATGGCCTTTATTTTTCTGCCAAATTATACCGCCAGTACTATTTCTTTAGTCTAACAGTATTTTCTACTATAATCCCATCTTTTAAGAAACAAACCAAAGCCTCTATCCTTGCAGAAGTTTCAATCTCACAGATATAACTACCTTTCAACTGAATTGGGGAAAATGGTCTCCAGTGACAGGCTTAGAGGATTCTGGTTACTTTTTCTGTAAATAGCTAGATGAAAAGCCAATAACCTGACAGAGAAAAACAGGTTCAGGGGAAAGATTGTTTTTGTGTTATGACCCACAAAAGCTCAGATTCTGAAAACCTTAGCAGTATATGAGTTTATTTTCAGAAGACAGTGTATTTTAAAATAACCAGCATAAATTTAAGCTGACAGGCCCAAAATTATTGTGATGCTCTTTCTGTTGTTTGCTACAATGTGAAAATGGTGATACAAATTCAAAATACTTATAATTTATTTGTTCTTAAACACTCCTCTAAGGGTTTTTGGTTTTTTTTGTAAGTTTTCCTACATTCCTTCTATTTCAATGTCTTCTTGTTTGCCAGCATCCTACTTGCACTCAAAATGTATCGGATTTGTTTTCCAGAATGTCAGTGTTTCCAGGTGTCAATTTTTTGTTCTGTTTCAGATGCAGAAGTGCCAGCAGGGGGTTGGCTCTCCTTTTCTGGCTAACTGCACAGAAGTTCAACATTTCCTGAAAAAGGTTTGTCTTTCAGAACAACTAATGAAAAAAATAAATCAACAGCAACAAAAAACCTAACAAGAAAAACTCCAACAAAAAAAACCCCAACAAACTCACCCAAGGCCCAAAACAAGACAGTTAAAGGAAGGAAAAGCTCTTGACTGCAGTCTGAAAGTTCTTCAAGAGGGGGAAGGCAAAGGGCTGAAAGAACATACAGTTCTCATCCATGCCCCTTCTTCGTGCCAACATATTTCTTCCTTCCAACTTTTGATCACAAATTAGTAGTTTAGAAACTCACCATGTAGTGTTTGTGTTTTTGACTATTATTCTAGGTCTGCTTTCACCTAAATAACAACCATCTGGTAGCATCTCAAATCAGATTCATGTGATGAACTGTATATAATAACCAGTTCAAGGATTGTCAGGGGAAGGGTTAACACTCCTGCCCTGAGCAGAAGGACTGCAGCTGCATGCTGTAAACTCTGCACAAAGACTGTCAGAAAGAAGGGCTGGGTCAGCTGTAAAGAATTAAGCAAATCCCCCTACTACAAGAAAGGGGAAGAAGACTGGAATTAAGAAATCCTTTTCTGCTCTTGTCTTTTGTTCATAGTAAAATAGATAACTGGGAACATTTGAAGCATACCTTGACCCTTAGCCTCTATACAATTTTTCCTTATGGAGGGCCTTGCTCCTTGCTCTCACAGAGCCTGAGTAATTAATCTTCCATTTCAGTGATGTCCGAGGTTTGCACAAGGTGTGTGGAAAACAGATCACATGAACCTGCAAACTCACTTGTTATTTGTCTGGAAATCCATACCCCTGCTCTCAATCCGATGTTACATCCCTAACAGGAAAGGTGGAGGGCTTACTCTATGCTGAAATGCTCCCTGCACAAATCCTTCTTCAAGGGTGTGACTGAATGTGTCTTGTTTCCCCCAAAGTGTTAAAAGCCTACTGCAGTACAAACAGAATGCCCAAAATGCACTTCCTTGAAAGGTTTATCACAGGGATATTAAGAAGTGGCAGTTCTTCTGCTACAGTAAGTCATGGGGCAGCAGGGAACAAAATACATGTCACAGGATGTTAGAGATGGAAAGAAAAATAACAGGGGCTGGTTGATTTTGTGTATCCAAAGGCTCTTTTGTGGAGAGGAGGAATTTGAAATGCTGGAGCCTGTTGCAGAAAGGAGGCTTTCACAAAAAGCTGTATTTGAGGATGCTACTACAGCCCAGGACCATGGTAATGGTACACTCCAGACTTCTCACAAGGGGTGGGGGAGGACACATTCTGCTCTGTTGTTTCTTTATGCTTTGTTAGGTTTAGTTTTTTGGAGTGTCAAGGGTTATCAGGCTTTGGGCTTTTTGTTTGTTCCTTTGTAGTTGTGGTTTGAGAAATAATTTTCTTCTATGTATCCATGTGAATGTAGCATATGTATGTATATACAGAACCAGAATATGTGTATGGATTTAAATATATGAACATACATACATCTGAAAACTTCTTTAGGAATAAAGCTGTTTGTATACTGAGTTGTGCAAAAGCACAGCCACATGCTTATGCCTGAAATCAATGAGCTTTTCCACAGCAATGGCAGATGCGTGGGGTACATTTTGACAGATGAGAGTACAGATTGACTCTTTTTTCTAAGCTCAAATCCAGGCACTTGCTTTTTGTCAGAAGGCTGCTGCACCTCTGGTGGTTTTGGGGGAACTGCCTAAGGGAGCAGGAACCTGCCTGAACTTTTGTTCCTGCCTTCTCTGACTTGTGTGAGCTGGTGCTTTGTAAAATTGTTTTCTCAGTAACCATTGCTGCACTGCATGTGACTGAAGCTGCTGTCCACCTCCAAGATTTACAGCAAGACTTGACTGCAGGTACTATGGACAATGGAAAAAGCAGATTTTTTCTGGCTTTTTTTTTGGGGGGGGGGGTGTGGGGGGGGGAGAGGGTGAGACTATATTTCATTAAATGAAAACATTTTTCAAAATAATTAGATCTCTTCTTCTGTGATTTGTTGGGTGGAAGGAAAAAACCTATTGTAGAACTATTGTAGAATGTTTTTCAATATAACAGTGAAAACCAAGACTCCAGAACAACAAACACACATGTGCTTAGCTTTAAATCTGCATTAGACCCACAGGACCTATATTTGTATTTGATTAATGACGATTATTTGAAGAAAGATGGACTGGGTGGGAACAACTGGAAAAATATGTAGTTATAAAAATGTATGCTTACTGTAAACTATTTTTATATTGTGTCAGATCTATTATATTCTTTTATCTTGCATATTTGGCACACATTTTTAGGTTTCTAGCATAAGGAAAAGTTTGCACTGTCAAATTCTGTTTTGTTCTAACAGAAGAGTATAACTAAATCCCCATTTGCTAACAGAAGCACAAGCAGAAACCCTACTAGCACTAGGGAGCTTGGTTGCAGAATTGGGACCTTAGCTTGAATGAGCTCCAGGGGTTAATCTCCCATTCTTCCTTCATCTGGTGAGTTCAGCAGTCTAGTTCTACTTGTTCAGTTACAAGACTTATTTTATAGTAGGATAGCAGGAATACTTTGTTAGCAATTCCCCTAATCCCCAGATGTGTTTTATCTTGTCTGTACACAAACCTGGCAGTCTGCAATCAGGTATTTGAGAGCAAAGTCAGAAAGCCATTTTACCATGTTAAGTGTGCTGTGAGGAAGCTGGCTGTCCCAAGTGATCTGAAGAACCACCTCGCTGCATTTCAGAGACTGGACACAGAAAGGTCAAGTCAGATGATAAAGGTGCTCCCATTCAAGTTCCTTTGTGAAGCGGGCACATGGCTATACCTCTGAAACCAAACTTTCTGGAGGGTGAATATATCTTGAGTCTAAAGTACTGCTCCAACCTCAGCCTGAAAACCTCTTCCTATCTAACTCTTTGATACTGCTGTGCATTTTTAAACTACGGCAGATCTCCACTCCTGAGGGACTTGCAGCCTTGTAGGTGAAGTCTTGCAAACACAAACACAGTTTTGTGTACATAATTGGAATCTCCCTGGATAAAAGGTGGCATATAGACAGAAGATCATTATTGCTGTGCAGTGAGGGTTTTACATGTAAATCTCATTAGCTCGATGGTCGAGACAGATTTTATCTTCTCTTTGGTAGTAGCGCCTAAATGGAAACCACCAAGACTGGGGTAAAACATCTACACAAGACTTAGCCATTCAGATTGGCCCATTCTCATCAAAGGTTCATATTCTGCAAATATGTCTATTTTCTTCCAAACTGACTAAGAGAGATGGTCCAAACTACATCAGGTTGAGTGAGGCTCATGGGCAAACACAAGGTAACAGAAATTATGTTGTTTCCATCTCTAGCGCATGAAGTTGTTAGACAGTTTATCCACAACTCAATACAATGAATTCAGTGTATACAACAACAGATGCAACAAACCCCAAACTTGCAGCAAAAAGCTTTTGCAGACTGTCCCTTGGGACTTCAGGTCAAGAGTTCCCCATCTCTCTTCCTTCTTCTGCCACTGTGGTACAGTTTCTGTGAGAGCACAGGGCTGGAGTGATGTACCAAGAGAGAGGTTTGCCTTCCTAGAGCCTGTAATTCTGGGCTATAATCACACACAAATTTCCTCCAGAGACTTTTTGACAAACTGGGAAGGCACAGGATCCATGGAGCCATTTAGCAGAAACTGCTGTGTTTGATATGTCTGCGGGATTATTGCAGTACAGTGGGGTTTTGGGTTTTATTTTCTATCAAAGTGTGTTTTACATCCTTTTAAAGACTCTAAAGCAAACAAATGGAGCAGTGCTTGAGTAGCCTAATGTAGTTGCTGTTATGCCAGTTATTTAGAAATATTCTCATATTTAACAATGCATTCCAGTGTTGAACAAGGAAGAACCTTCTAGCACTGTAGCATTGATACATAGTTTCAATATATAAACAATTAATTCAAATGAACCAAGTGCATGTGTGTAGTTATGGCAAATTAAATTTTACATAAATTATCAAGTGGAAGTAATTATTGGGCCCTATTGAGTGAAAACTTTCTACAGTAGGCTAGGATGACAAGCTATAGAAAAGTAGATGTTTGACCATCAGACATCATATAATTTTCTGGCTTTTGGACCTGCACTTCCTCATGTTTGGTGAGTAGAACCTGGGCTGGAGCAAGGGTTTTAGCCCCAGACCTCTCACATTTTAGGAGACCACTGTGAGAGCTAGATTTTTTGCTATTTGGGAGAGGACCTCTGTCTGCAGTTTTGAGAAGCTGTTTCATTCTTGGGCAGAAAACACTTTCCCAATCACTGTTTCATTGAATCTGGCACACACTGTACAAAGCTGTATTTTGGGTAAGTCAGCACTTTCCAAGTGAAATCTGCTCTGTCAGAAAACTGGCTACTAGCTTTCACCCTGTGCTAGCTGCACAAATCCCCTGAAAGGGAAAAGAACCTAGCTGAATAGAATGTTCCAGCTGTGGGAGCTAAAGTCTGGCAGGTGACATAACTGGTCTTTTCCATTCCTTCCCACAGATCCATCTGACCAAGTACTGTGTCTTTCCTGTGTTTTCCCAGCCAGCAGCCTGATCTCTGCTTCATATGGAGGGATTGAGAATAAAGACCAATGACAACACCAATGCTTGCTTAAAGGCAGGACACACGAGGGTGTGCTGAGAGTGTTGAAATGGGGATAATCCTGCACAACAAATTAGGCAAGAATTTAATATGCAATCATGCTGCTGTTAAAGCAAAGATTTCTGTAGAGTACTAAGTATTACAAGAGAGATCAGGGTCTCACCAATCTGTAGCTTAAAGCCCCTGTTGTTCTCCAATATAGATGTTCCACTTTTGTTTCATTTTGTTGGGGTTTTTTAGTAACAAAAGCTATTAAAAAATACAAAAAGCATGTATTTTTATGTATAACTCACTGCAAATGTAACAAAAGTCAATGCAAAAAATCATTAGAACGACAATTGCATGTTACCAACTGAAACTTTTAAATAGAGTTTAAAGTTAGGAAATGCCTTTAGGAATGGCATTTATGGAAGGAAGAGGGGGGAAATCCTTAAACTTATGAATAGTTAAGCAGTGCTATCAGAGGGAGTAACTGCTTATGCACACCAAGAAATATCAGAAACATGACAGAGCTGAGCAACCTGCTTCATATTCGTGAAAATCAGGCAAAATGAGAAAATATAAAATCTGGGAGCAACAGATCTTGTTATTTTTGGTTGGTTGGTTGGCTGGGGGAGGTCGTTGTTAGTTTGTTTTTCTCTGAAGATTCTGAAGATGATGACAAAGAAAGATGATGACAGGACTTTCAGTAGGAGATGGTTTGTTCTGTCCCAAAGGGTTACTACAGTTCAGCTCTAGGAGTGGAAAGCATCTCACAGCAGTGGGGCTGAAGAAGACAGGGAAAAGGCCTGAGTTGCAGGAAAGTGGTGTTGTGCAATGTTCCCTCTTTCTTCTCTCTTCCCTTCAAAAGGAGGATTAAACACCCACCACAAAAAAAAAAAAAAAAAAAAATCCTGTAATCTGACAATCTTTTTCTTTTTAATTTAAAGACTCTTCGTATACAACCTAAAGATTGGGTTGAATTGGGCTACAGTCCACAAGCAACCTCATTCTGAGTGGTATGAAAGATGAGGATCAGTAGTCAATATTACCTTACAATAAATTATTTTGATCAAGATCAGCCTGATAGCAATGTATATATATTCATTTTTTCTATAATCCATCTTGAAGACCACTTGCCGAATCAGTTAAGATGAGAAATGCAGTGTGTTTATATCATTCTACTGCCTTCATTCATAAATATATTTCCTTAATCAGGGTGGAAAGTTCAACTGGCAACACATTTCCAGCAGCAACTGCATATTCTCCTCATGTCACAAGGCCTCTTTACTTTCAGCAGAGAGGAGCACTAAATACTGTCTTTTTAGATATGAGTGAGAGAAATATTTACATTGTAGATAAGTGTGAATTTTCATGGAATCTCACAGCAAGAATATTTCAGCAGAATGACCCTGCTGTGCACATTCAGGGAACATATAATGGGATACCACATAAATGAGTGGAAAAAAAGTAATCACAGCACTTTGAAAGGGAAATAATAGCATTTTATTACCCATTTGGGCGGCATGAAGCAACATAATTTCTAGTCAGACTCTTTAGTGCTGCTAACAAATTTCACTTAGTTTAATAAAAATATAATTATCTTTTACTTAAACTCAACTCTAAGTTGTTATTAGAACTGGGCAGAAAAAGGAAATTCCTTTTCATGTAGTACTTTGACATTTCAAATTTGACTACTCTGATTTGGCAATGATAACAAAATAAATGTGAGCTTTCTCCAAGAGAGGAATTGAGGGTTGGCCAAAAATTCTGAAGCTATTTTTGGACCCACCTGGTTGAATGTTGAGGAGCCAAAGCAGAAGGCAGCAGAAAAGATTAAGTTCTTCTCCTGTAACCATCTTTGTTTTTCCGCCACATGCTTAGCCTTTAGTGTATGTATAAGCACCACTGACTTTACTGGGATTAAGCCCATGTTTAAATAGAATCCAAGAGAGTTCATCAACCCTCTCCTGTGAATTAGGCAGCTGATGGCTGGCAGCCAACACAGCTGTACTGGTGTTGTTCCCCAAGTATGCACAAGGACGTGCTAGGCCTGCCAACCAAAGAAACCACGGGCTCCTCCTGCTTGAACAGGTTCAGCTGCAGTTTGGAAACTCCACCTCAGCATTGCACACTCCTACAAAGCAGGACTGCTACTGTGCACCAAACAGAGGAGCTACTTCTCAATGCGGAAGCTTTCACATAACCTGGTTATAGATGATGAAGGTTGCTTAGGAGGGAGCTGAGAGTTTGTGATGTCCTGTCGCTGTATTTCTCAGCTTTTGAAGACCGAGTAATTGCATGTTTATGTTAGAAAGAGGAAAGAAGAGATTAGTATGATCTTTTCCCATCTCTCATCAACACTGAGCAATGTGTCCCTTGAATCTGCTTACTCTGAGCTGACTGGAGGCCTGGGAACTAAAGCCTTCACTGGAAGCTCAACAGCCACTACCTCACTACTATCTTGGCTGAGAGAAACTTATTTTTATTAGCAACTAATCTATTGCATAATCTAACATAGACAGCAGGAGCATATTTCAAAAACAAAGAAAGAAATTCAAAAAGGTAGCAAAATATGTCTTTTAGATAAACTATGAAGACAAAGAGATTCGAGTCATCTTTAGGCTGAGGCATAATACCCCTAGTCTTGCATTGTGGTTACTTCTTTATCTAAGTTTATTAAGGTGACCAAGAGGCAAATGTGGTTTTGCTTACATACTAAAATCAAAGCCACAATATACATCAGGTCATGAAAATTCTGTATTTACAATTATAATGGTCAGGAATTTACTTTGATTTCATGTTAGAATGTGATATAATTTAAAAACTGTTAAAAGCACGTGAGAATGTAATTCTCATAAAAGAATGGGGGGAAAAGGCTAAATACTAAATAAAAATTAAATGTGCATAAATTCTTGTCAGTCTTTGTGAATTAAAAAGCATTATGAGCCCCTTGAATGTTGGAAAAATATTTCCTACCTTTAATGTCCTTAAACATAAAAGCACAAGGTATTTAGCAGATCAATTAAAAGTACAGTTTGGATTAAGTACATCTATTCACAGATTTCTGCTAATAAATATTGTTGTTCAAAACTATAGAAAAACGAAAACAGAGGATTTAAACAAGACACTATACTGTATTTTCTATTTCTTGTACCCCATTTTTGTATTCTTATTATTTGCATTTGAAAAATTGTTTCTCAAAACCCTGATTTTTTTTTTAATTTCAGAGTCTAAGGAATCTGATTTACATGGCAAATTTTATGTTTGCTGCTGGAATTATTTTAGATGAAAATCAGATGTTGGTGTTGAATTATATTATTGATGAAAAGTGCAAGAGAAACTGTGAACTTTTGCTTGATAAAACATGTCCAAATTAAATGGTATTGGGAGTGTTGATCAAAACCAGAGGACATCTGGACAATGGATTAGGAGAAAAGCAGTGTGACTTACCACTCCTCCTGACTATGGCTCATTCCCCCAGCTGAGCTGTCTTCTGGCCTTGCAGTGCAGCCTGGAGGACTGGTGAGGTGGTGGACTATCCTGCATTCCAGATGTAGTCTCAGATATAGAGAAGGTGAAATCACATGGCTTCCCTGGCATAAATATATACATAAATGGTATTACATAGCTTTTTTTTTTTTTTTTTTCCATTTAGAAATGTTGTCTTGTAAATTGGGTGATTTGGTCAATACAGAGCTCTAAGCAGTTCAGTGCTGCCACTGCTTTCTTGGGCATATGCCTCATGCAAACTTAGAGCATATTAAATTTTACTGCTAAAGAATTTATATTTAATCAAAGATTCCTATGCAGGCAGTCTGTAAACTCTCAGTGTAGCGGCACCTTACATGCATGGCTTCTGATTTAATCTGTTTCCCCCAAAAAACCTACATATTTTTAATTGCCAGAGTTGTGAAAGCCCAGTTTCCAATCACTGTACTCTTACAGCTGACTAAATGTTCCAATAAGTTACATGAAAAAAAAGCTCATACTTTATTACTCACTGGGAAATTCATATTGACTATCATCAGTCACAATACAATGATCTTTTTTTCCTACATCTGGCAACATATTCTGGTATCTTTTTGAAATCTTTATCTTAATATCAGATTAGGTTATAACTGGTTTGAACACTCTAGGGAAGGAAATGATGAAGACTGAATGAACCTGGGAACAATGCCTCCCTTAGGAAATCAGCTAAGGATAGGCAAATTTTATATTTCTATTAGCATGATGGAGTTTTGTGGTGCAGTAATTTTAATCCCATATTCTCATTTTCTTCTTCACCTTGTAAAATATTCCGTTGTCATGCCATTTTACCAGAGCTTTTCGAAAGGGAAAGCCAGAGATACACAACTTGAAAATACTAAGCCTGCCTTTGTCAAAAGGGCCAGTGATTTGTAGTGCTGGGAACTCCTGTGTAGCTGAGGACAAAAGTGAATTAAAGCCTGGAAGTGTAGCTTTATTTAGTACTGAGACCTCAGGTGTGAATACTTGCCTGGCTGAAAGAAGCCTCATTTGTGGCTAAGTTTTCTGACCATAAATCTGACATAAGGAAAGGCAGAGGCCTGAGCTGGCATCCCAAAATACTTATGCTTGTAAAAGCCCTGAAATGTTGACACCTGTCTGACTGAAACCAGTCACCCTCCATGACTGCTTTTGACATGGTCAACTGCATGCAGAATAGGAGGCCAAAGCTCTGAGGGGCAGTTTATTCTGCTGTCTGCAGTTGTATTTGCTTCAAAGCTTCAATTAGTGCTTTTCTTCCATGATGGTGATTTCATTAAAACCAAAATGTTTTGTAAAACTTATTGGTATTCTCTGAAAGCTTTATGATTGAGCTTCTCGGGTTCAGGGGGGAGAGAGAAAAGCATATACCTGAAAGAAGGGAAGATTAAAATTGACTTCTTCAGTGCCTGGTTCCTTGCTGAGTGTCAAGTTTGGCTCTTTTTTGGCCTAAGGCAAGTAACCAATCTGTAGGTTATAGATAATATTCCAGCTTGTCTCCTGGGCTAGATTGCTTTCCTTCCTCCTAATTTAAAAGAAGGTAGTGGTTTTGTTCCTGTTAGAACAAGCTTTGAAACCTCAGTGTGTTTCATGAGATGGAATTACTCTTTTTCAGCCAGCCCTTTGGTTTTTACTGTGCTCAGGGGTAGTTATTGTGGTATTGTTTAATAGTTTATTGGTAAACCCCCAGGAAAGTTTAGCAGGGAGGAGAGGAGATAAAAGTAGCAGCAGAGACAGTAATGCTTTCCTTGTTTTAATATCTTGTTCAGAGCAAAAAGATTGAGATTGCAGTTTTGATGTTTATTCTGGTCATAGAAAATGGAGAAAAAGATATACTTAAGCAGACCAGGAAAACAAAAGATATATATTTATTTAATAATGTAAATAAAAGGATATAATAATATAATATTTTGAGGTTTTTCTGTGCCAGTGCATGGTCAGCAGGGCTGGCTGAAAAAAATTTGGTACTAATTTACAGGCCAAATAAATTGAAGAGGCCTAGATAAAGGTGAAGAGTTCACTGAAGACCTGTCTGAACCAAGAGTTTAACTTGCCAAACCCCAGTGACTTGAATACTACCACTGTGCTTAAGGAGAGGCTCAAGGGAGTTGATATCTGTCTACAAAGTAGTTCTGCAAATACCACAGATCTGTCCTGTGGTCAGTGACTGAGCTTGTCACACCATATACCGGCAACAGCTCACCACAAATAAGCATCCAAAATGCTACATCCCTTTAAAATGACTGCATGGAATAATGTTTTACTCTGTTCCTCATTCCACTGAGTAGCAGATCTTTATGGTTTTTGATAGGGATGCTGCTGCATGTCCTGTTTCCATCAACAGTCATTAATCCAAGGGTGCATACTGCCAGCCAAGACTGGGGTTACATACAGTCTATTTATCCATGTTAGCTGGGAAAAAAAATAGTCCTCATTGGCAGAAGAATTATTTAGGAAGAATTTAAAATCTTTAAATGATGTTTGATCTAGTTGTCTTCATTTTATGTGAACAAACATTGGGCATAAAGGGAAAGGAACACTAAGGAGGACTACAGTCATAAAATATATGCTGTTGGGAGCTTCTTCCTTAAAACAGCATTATCAGTTAGACACTGTACAGTATTTCCAGCCTACAACAGATGTGTCACAGCCAGGCTGCTGTTGCTTGTTTTACCAGCATCTTTTTTGAAACCGTCAAAATTCTCTCTCTCCCCCACTCCAACCCTTGAAGTCATGAACTGGTCCTGTTTTACTTAAAATATTTTGCATTATCTTCACTAAATGAGACAGAAGCTGCAAATAGCAGCCGCACCATTCAGTCATGGGGCAGTTAAGATGAATAGGATGGTAACATTTTCATTTTAAAAAGTAATAAATTTTCTTTTTGCTTGGTGACCCTTTTAAAAAAATCTTTACTAGCTATATTAAATACACTTTCTTTAACTAGATTATTCCCAGTTGAGGGCCGTAGGCTGCTAGAAAAGCATTTGCTTTATCTGATTGAATTTTTAAATGTTAAAAAGTTAAGTTATATGTTTATATATAGACAAAACTGTGAATCTCAGCATGCATTGTTTATGTTTCATTGCACACTGGATTCTTTTAGCTACACAGTCTACACACACTGAAATATAATTCCTTTAAAAATTGGTGCATCATCCTAAATAATTATAGAGAAAAGCGTTTTTGCCTTTGCTATTTTTCCCTCAAATGGGAAAAGTAGAAAATATAAATTCAACCTCAAAGAATTTCATTTCTATTATTGTCTCTTTAGAGAGATATTTTTGGAAAATTGAGGTCTGAGCAGTATTTTAGCACAAGATTTCTTTCTGTGGATGAAAAGCATTGTTAAAGTGCAATAATAATTAATGACACGATAACCAGGATTTTTAATGTTTGTTGGAGATTTATATGCGTGTATGTATATCTTTAGGTGGAAGAGAAGTTTTTATTCCTAAATTTTGGACTATCTTATTTGAAAATACCTAAATATCTGCAATCTGGAGTGTATATCTATTGTCTAAATTGTTCACTTACTCTCCCACCATAGGTGAAAAAATGGCAAATCTCCTGAAGGCAGCTTATTCCACCTCAGAGACATCTGCTTTAGGATGGGATGGATTACTGTTTGGAAACATTTCTCCACTGATCAAGGAAGGAGTCTGTGTGATGATCTTAAACTCAACACCCCAACTTTTCAATATCTAACATGAGGAGACCTGAGTCTTATTCACAATGTGCTACAATATGCCTGCGATAGGCTTTGTACTGCCAAACACCAAATGTTGGCCACCCACATCTGACAAAATCCCTGGAAGGCTCCCAGTCTGAGGTGCCATTCCTTCATTCTGCAGTGATCACTTAGGTTGGAGGAGGTACCTAATTCCATAAACCCACACATGTGACATTTTCTGGAAACAATCTTCCTGGAAAGGTTGTGAAACCTCCATAGAATCATAGAATTGCAGAAGAGTTTGTGTTAGAAGAGGCCTTAAAGATCATCAAGTTCCAATCCCCTCTCTGATAAGGGCAGGGACACCTGCTGCTAGCCTAGGTTTCTCAAAGTCCCATCCAACCTAACCGTGCTTTCCTGGGATTTTTCAAGACAAATGCAACACTAGTGCTGCTGCCAGTCCTGAACTAGATAGTCATTCCCTGCAGAGAACTTCTAACCTATATTTCTGCATTGAGTTGGGTTCTTATTTTTCCCACTGGTGACAAAACAAGTCCAGCTTTGACACAGGCATTGATGATTAGGTGAAATGAATGCCAACTCTGGTCTGGGGCTGCTTTTCTAAAAAGGGGAGAGGTTGGAATTTCCCTTTTTACTTTTCATTATAATTTAAACCTCTCACCACATACTGCTTTCTTTAATTTAATTTGTTTCCCAATAAATTAAATTTAAGTTCTCATTGGAAACAGCAATATTTCAGACAAATTGTTTTTTCCCCACCAACACTTTTTTAGTAAGTAAAGATCACTGAATGTGATCTTACTGGATAGGAATTAGGGTTTGGGATTTGTTCTTGGGTAATGAAAGCATCCAGAAGAGGAGATGGGGACTGATAACTTTTAAGGAATAGTATGGCAGTAGGACCCTAGTCTGCAGTAGAGGAGAGCATCAATGACAGTGAAGACACTGGTGCAGATTACAGCGGTAGTGTTGTTACTATTTTTGGAGCATTGCACACTAGCTACATAAGAGACCCATCAGTGTCTGTTCTTTGAAGATATCATCATTCTAACATTTCAAGAGCATGCAATTATTTGTGGGAGATGATTGTTGTGTGCGGTTTTGATTTCTGAGTTTAGACAACTTCTGTACCCCAACTCCTTTCCTCCACTGAAGTACAGCATAAATCTTATTTTAGAAACATTGCTGTCAGCCACAGTATTACCTGAACCCTTTCCATGTAATTTAGAGGGCAACAGTGAAATCTACGACAGACCTCATGGATGTTCTGTCTCTTGTCCTTTTTCTGTTCCATTTAACTCTCTTTGCTATGAAATGTTCTTTAGGAAAAGAATGAGAGATGTTCTGGTTATGATAAAATGTACTCTATCAAATAAATGGGGCTGGCAAAATTTCTAAAGTGTGGTTAGACTCTAGATTAATTTAATCTCCTCTGAAACTTCATTCCATATTTTCTTTTTGCAATCACACATGAAGAACTAGATTTTCATCTGTTTTAAGTCAATATAACATCACTGACATCAGCTCTCTGTTTTCCAGGATAATCTGGGTGTTACAGCACCTTGGCATGAAGAAACCTAGACAGTGTGATAGTTTCCAGCCCTGAGCTGGTTCACACAGGACCAGCTTGAGCCTCTCTGCACTGGACTCGCCTACAGATCAGCATTCCTTCACGTGCTGAACCATGTGAACCAGAGAGACTTGTGAGAGTTGAATCAGCCCAAGTTGTTGCTGTGCCCAAATTACGAAAGCTTTCCAGGCATGGATGTGCTAAAAACAGTGGAGGCATTGAAGAAGCAACCCAGCAGAGTCCAGCAAGGCTGGACATAAGTTGGAAGTGTGAGAAGAATGAGTTTGTTTTCCAGAAGTGAGAAGTCTTTTCAGAGGTTGGATCAGTGACAGAGGCTCAACACTTAGCTGTGGTCCTTGGCTGCCAAAACCCTGCCAAGTAGTAGATTGCTTCAGTGAAAAAAATTCATAAGTGCCTTTTCACAAGGCCACTGTGTATTTCAAAGCCTCTCTACCCCTCTAGACTGTCCATGCAATCTATTAATATATAGTGGAGACTCATCTGTTGATCTCTAAGAGTTAGAGATCCAGTCCAAAGGCTTTGGCTAAAGTTATGTTCACCTTCTTCTCTAACATTTGAGTTGATGCCATCTTTTCTTCGTAAGTAGAAGCTAGATGTTTAACATCCTTGAGAAAATACTTTTCAGTTTCTTTCTGCAGATTCTTACTGCAGAGATTTTCTGAAGAGAACACATGTTTAAAGAATCAGTTGCCTAAACATTGGCGTCTTGTGCTCATTTGGATCCTTAAGGATGTCCTGTTTAGCCTGTAGGTGAATAAGGATCTTCTACAGGTACTGACACCCCCAAGTGACTGTTTTACAACAACCTAGACAGTACTGTGTCTTAGTCAAGTGAGGCTGCTCACTGAATCTGTGTTTGACTTGCTGGGTTATAGCTTTTGCAAGCAGCAGTCAAAAAAGGCAATCCACCAGAGAGTCCAGTAACTCTTGCACAGCACTGGCAGCCATGTCATATTAGCTATGTTTGTAAAAGCCAAAGTATTTAGGAAGAACCACAAATAAACCATGAATGGTGAACAATATAGGCAAACTCAAGAATGTGACCATGAATACTGAATGCTGCCTCTTAAATTTGAGTGTAGGGAAAAAACCCCACATTATTTATGAAAACAACAAGTAGTGTCAAAAGTAAAGGTCTCTGACCTTTGTTTTCCTTTCTTCTTCTTGACTTTTTCTAGAAAGCACACTAATCAATCCTACTATACAGTCCTTCAACTTCCTGGAGGTATCCCTCTCATAGTGCTTCATAAACATAACCACTGTCCATCAAAATCCTGCAGCTCACTGTTACTGAATGAGACCCAGAGTCTCTGGAAAGAAAATACTAAGAGGCTAAAATGGATCCTGTGGATCCAAAAGAAGGACCCATAGCTAACACTTAGCAAACACAAAAATTGCATGTCTTTAATTTGAGAAAAAATCTTATTTGCTTCCAATTTTATACTACTTTTAACATGCTAGCAAGTACTTGAATAAATGTAGCATTTTGCATTTAAAAATTGCAACCCAAAGGGAGGCAGCAATAATAGCACACAAAAACCATAGGGCTATTTCTCATTGAGTTGCCAGAGAAGCCTTCCCATATCCTCAGAAGAAATGAAAACAGATGAAATCCTGCATAGTCCATTCTGTAGTAGGAAGCAGATCATATTTCTCACATCTGTTACCAGCATGGCTAATCTGCTCTGCTCCTATCAGAGGGATGGCCAGGATCAATGATTTGAGGTTTTACCTTTTTAGGAGTTATACTTCTCACATTGTTATATTCTTTGTTAATTTTACAGCACTTTGATGCTATGAAGGAGCTCCTACTATTGTCAATAGTACAAGGTCACTCTACCAGTGTAAGATAATACATCCCCAGCTTGTGTGCTTCAGGCATCTGAGCAGATTAATTTTGTTCTAGTAAAATGTAGTGATGCATCTTTCCTTTCTTCTTTTCTGTGGACAGTCAGTCCAATGCTAATGTCAAAAGTAACTTCATGTTGTGGTAATATATTACATTTAAAAACCTCAGATAATGTAAAGATCTGAATGTAAAATGTGATATTACTTCTGGGAAAGTATTTTTCCTCCTTTTAAGAACTATACAAATGTTGGGTGATGGAAACCACTTAAACATTTTATCTACTTGCCAGCTTGCCAATATGCAGCAAGGAGAGAGTGTACAAACAGGTTGACAGGCATTCATGCTTGGAAGCCATGGAGAAAAAAACCTCAGGGATAAAATTGAAGGACTATAGATCACCAGAAGTTTTCCAAATTATTTTAAACTCTAGAAAATGCAACCTGAAACACTTCTGAAATGTAAAAGTCTTTCTCAAATTCAAAGAGCTAGCCATTTATGGTGAAAGCTTTGGATGCATTAAGTATAAGTAGTCTCACATATTTTAGAGATGGAAATTATCAAAATAAGACTCACGTTCTTGTGAATCTCATACACTAATAAAATTTCATTTTTTTGCTCCTACTTTTCTGAAAGGTTTATAGGACAGAATAATATTTAATCATAGAAAGGTAGCAATTACAGAAAACCTTCACAGGCTTTTATAATGAAGTAGCCAATAGTGAAATCTATTCATTTATAGAAATTCAGAAAAGAATGAGCTTACATAAAATACATGCAGGAAAACTGGGAGGTAACTAAAGACTGGATACAACCATACTTTTTGCTTGCATTTTACATGGATGAAAACCAAGGGAATTACCAGCAGGGCAAGCCCAGAATGTTGAACATCAGCCATCATTTAAATAAATGCTGAAATATTAATGATGCACATCTAAGAGAAGAATATACAGGGGTAAAAATTCACCAGTGGCATTGCCCTGATGATTTTATGGTGACCTGAGAAATTGCAAATGATAAGATGGTCCAAACACAAAAGAGTTTAAAGGGTAAAAATCTGCCACTTTCTGCTCTGTATAAAACTTGCTAAATATTTCAGGGTGAACTGTCAGAAAGGGACTAAATTTGCCATGGAGTATCTCAGGGACCAAAGATTAGAAAGCATGTTTCTGTTGGATCACTTGAAAAAAATCAATCTCTGAGAATGGCAGAAGCATTTATTCCTACTCAAATATGTGTCACAAAAATACTTGCCATTAAATGATACAGCAATTTGGACAGTTGGTTAGAAAACTACTCCTTGTATGTGAAAGCTGCACGGGCAAAAAAGAAAGTGGGAGCAACTGCCACTGCACAATGAGTTTCATTTAATTTATTAGGTTAATACACACAACTAATTTCTGCTTTTATTGGAAAAAATAGTGTCTGTCCATGTCAAGGTAAAGAATTATATGGACTTTTGGTTTTGAATCAGAACATTGTGTAAGGGTTAAAATGCTTTTTTCTTCCAAGTGATTAAAAAACCTTCAGAATCTGAATCTGAGTTTTAACTTTTAGATGTCAAATGCATTTTTAATTAGGATGTTTTTTCTGCTATGATTCGTATTCTTAGCAGATGCTTTTGCTCAAAAATCAAGACCATTGGAAACCAATATGTTTCTTAAACTAGCTATGTTTTTTCTCAGTTCTCTCAGAGAATTTTGATCTAATTGGCATGTGTAAAAAAGGGATTTCCTGTTCTAAATATACTGATTTCCTCAATTGTTGTGACTATGTGTAACATATGTCTCCAAACCGAGTATCCTTAATTACTAGTGCTCCAGAGTTTAACTTGTGAAAGCTCAAAGATCTTATACTGTTTCAACAGTTTCAAAATTTAATTCTAAAATTCTGATTTCAGTGGGATTTCAGGGCATTTATGACCCTTCATGACATGCTCAATATGTTGCAGGATCAGGCCCTTAAGTAATGCCACAAGGAAGTATTCAGAATATGAATTTCTGGATTTTGTCATTTGGGATGTCATAGAATTGGCTCAACAATTACAAAAACATTCAGAACATCTGGAAGACATCACATTTCATACTGATGATACCTACTAGATTTAGGCAGAAAAGCCCCAGCGTAACTTTTTTTTTTAATGCTAGCCCTTTTTGAAAGAAGTTGATACACACATAGCTAAGTTCTTAAAAATGTAGAAAATCTCACCAGATCTGAATAAAGGTTTAACAGAAGGATTTAGAACAGACTATTATGACAGCCTTGGGGATGTCATAAATTGGCCAGATTTGATATAGTAGAACAGATAGAAGGTGAAAGAACCAAGATTTGCAGAATAACTGGAGTTTTAACAAGAAGTATGAAGTGGAATATGAAATATTACATCCATATGCTAGAAAAACCACATGTCGAACAGAAGGAATGGTAGACTATCAAAGCAGTGACTTAAAATTTGTTGGGTTTGGCAAAGCAAGTCATAATCAGTACAATAAACAGAACACTCAAATACTTAAATAACCTTGAAGAAATTTTGTAACTGCAAACAATATTTTCCTCTTGATTTAAAAAAAAAGGCAGCACCAATTCTGTTAGGCAGTATTATATTTTAGGTTTTTCAAAATTTGAGGGCATGCAGCATTACTACATTTTGTTTTTATAGTAAGTACAACTCTCTTGTGAAAACACTACCACTTATTAAATATTGCATGAAAAATATCTACACCTTCGTGGGCAGTAAGGAAAAACAAGTACAGTATATGCAGCAGCAAACTTCAGGTGACTGGAAGGATTATGGGTTCTACCTTACAGTATTATTTCATGAAAAATCTCACACGTTATTTATGGATTTACCTCACTCAGTGCAACACTGGAAGCTTTATCCATTCTTTTAGAACTCCTGAGGACACCACATCATCTCCAAAACTCTGTTTTCTTTCTGCTATTACAGTATGCCACACTAACCAAGATGTTACCTGCAGTGAGCAGTTTAAATTGATCCTCTTCTTTTTGCTTTAATGTAAACTAAAGCTAACATAGTTCCTAGATTTCAGCAGATGTTACAAAACAATGGAGCTTACTTTAAAAGTCTCTGCAATGTGTGATCATTTACACTAACTGCATATGACTCTAAGAATTATTACTAGTACTTACAAGTAGGTATTTCCTGAGCCATAGGATGGTGGTCTTGCAAGTTGCAGCATACAGGATGCATCTTTCATCTCTGAAGTTAATAACTTATTAAGAATATTTCTTTTTTCCTTTTGAGGGGTCTAATGCTCAGGTTTACAACAATTTATGTTTGCTGAATTTTATGTTTGTTTCAGCTACCTTTCTATGTGCTAAAATAAAAAATCACACAAATCAGCCACACACCTGTAAACACAAAATGTCCAAAACCAGTTTTTCAGTAACCATTCCAAGTAAACTACAGTGATAGTCCGAAAAAAAAAAAAAAGGAAATGTTGATGGGATTATAAGATTTCTTCCACTTTTACAGAGAAAAAAAGCACTGTGTCTTAACTCCAAAGATCCAAAATACCTCTGATCTATCTTGTCAGACAACAGGGTGTACCAAACAAGAAAGTGCTGATTGTGATCCAGCCATTTTTTCTAGATAGAAGCTACACAAACACAATTATGAATTATTTTGTTTGGAATGCCCAGAATACATGGATTTCTTTGTTCACATTGAAGAGGTATGTCCCTCAGGGAAAGGGCACGTGATCTCTGCTGTAGGATCCTCACAAGAATCCTGATTCATGTCTGAACATTAGGGTTCATGGTAGACTAAAGGTGAAGTGCCTGAAACACATTTGATGCAATTTATAAGAAACTTAGGCATTAAAAAATATAATTTCTGTTTGTCAGACACTGTTTAAAGGCATTTTATTCTGAAGTAGTCCCATCACACAGAGCAACCTTCTGCAGCATGGGAGAACTCCTATGCACTTCTGTGCTTGTTCTTGTGAGCAGGTTATCAGTGAATGAAGCAGCAGAGTTATCCCTGAGTTTATACCATATTTGAAAGGAGAAGGGCAGGATTCTCAAGACTAGAGAATTTAATTGCGAGATCAGGGCTCCATAGAAGTGTTAGTCACTCAGTTTGATCTGCAGGACCAGCTGCACTTACAGGGAGAGTGGGTATGTCGGAGGTTGCTTGCAGCTCCCTCTGCTTGAACTGAACAGTCCATAACTCTAATGCCGTTTGTGATGGCTGCCTTGGTCACATAGAATTAAAGGGTGCAATTAAAGGGTGACACTATTCAGCAATTTTCTACTACAGTAGTCACGCAATCCTTGCAGCAAATTTTACTCTTCTATTTTCCCATGGAATTACAGAAGGAAACTGCAGTGGCATCCTGTGCTAGGCTTTCATCTCTATTTCCAACTCCCATGGGTGCATCAGCAAAACTCTGCCCTGCCCATTACTCAGAGGGCATCCCTCCTGAGCAAAAGGCTGAGAAAGAGGACATGGCTCCATTTAAATAAAGAAATTAGGAAGGAAGTCAAGAGGTAGAAGAAAGAGTTTAATCTCTAAGGCTAGAGCATTTCAAATGAGATTAAAGTTTCAGTTCAGTAACTGGAGCACAGATTTTTTTTCTTTTTAAATTAAATTTGACAAGTGTATAATTAATGCATTGTAAATATTAAAAATATTAAGTTTTGCTTATATCTTACATTCAAGTTTTTTTTTATCCCAGTCTGGGGATATTTACAAGTGATGCCTGTTTACTAAGTGTGATTTTCAATGGATGCAAAGCACCCATCAATGTCTGTAAAGCAATTTTCTCAGCCTCTTTGAGTAACTTTTTTTCCTTTATACAGCAGTATAATAATCTTGGCTCACTTCAGCTATCATTAACAATAGTACCATTGCTAGCAGAGGACAATTAAGAATTCCTTAAAGGAAAAAAACAACTTCTTCAATCCTATTGCTTACTATAATTTACATTACCAGAAAGTTTAAGCCTGCAAATCTAGTTTAAAACATATCAAATTGGTTTGGGAGGGGGTTGTACATCCCAAAAGCTAGATCATTTTTTTTATCCATTCTGCCCTGAAAATCTCCTGTGTTTCTTGATCCCCTGACCATGGGCCAAATCACGCACAACTTGGAGCAGGCAGTGAAGGCAGAAGCTCATTTCTGCCTCCTGCTTCATTGTAGAATAGCCCATTTTTGGGACCCAAAGGAGCTAGTGGCACTGATGGCATAACAAATAAATTTTCTGGTACCCAGTATCTTCTCCACTGATGTGCTGGGAAATTTTCAGCTCTCCATCAGCTTATCACTTTTTATCAGTTCAAGGAACACTGACTCAAAAGCCAAAAATCATTCAATCAAAATCGAAATGTCTGATTAATTTTTGCTGGATTGTAAAGACCCACAAAATATGTCTGGTTATTCATCTGCAAGTCTGAGCCAGGCAACGAAGCCAAAGACTAAAGGAACATTAAGCATGGTGAACTGCTAAGGAAAGCTCTTCCTCACTTTATCCATGCTGGGGTCACTTATGCTTTCTGTAGGGCTTTAAATGCTAAGTCTGTTGCTGGCTTTCAGCCAGGCCCATTGCTGGCGCCAGAGAGACTCATCATTTTATCAGTCTTGCCTCTGTTTCACGAACATTTAATTGTTTGTGGGATATTTTTAGAACACAGAAATGATAGATGTTTCTGGCATTCAAATCAATTCATTAATTTGATTTATTTGTTTTCCCTAATAGCACAAGACATTTCAGCTGAGTATTTATTTGGAAGGACTTGGTACACAGAGAAATGTGAGGAAAAACAAATGTTTTTGTTCCATTCAGATTAGCTGGCTGTAGTGCACATGGAGAATACACAGCCCATGTAGATGCAAAAGAAAAGCCAGTATAAATGTTTACTTTACAGTATTCAATAAGAACTGCTAGAGGCATAACTTGTTCCTGGGGAAAACTGCTTGAGCTCTGTCTTCAGTGTTAGCCACACATCTTTCTGTGTTTCTGGCTGGGTGTCTTCCTTTGACAATAATCTCTAAGAACAGGGTACCACTCCAGCACATGCAGAATACAGACAGAGCAAATGTACGCATGCTTGTTCACTCTTAAGAAAGGACAGGAGTATTATTTCCACCTTTTTTGAGAGAATGAAGGCTTAGCAGGGTGTACGCAGATGGCCCCCATGCCTGACTTACCACATACCTTACCTTACAGTAACATGGATTTTGCATTAAGGAGAACAAAGAGTAACTCAAACTTTCCACTCTCCAGGGCATCCCATTTGGATCCCTATGCAAGTGGGGAGTGGGAGATGAGAGAGGTAACATAGCAAGGCAACACAATCTAGGCCCTTATCACTCCTGTAGTTCAGTCCTTCTAATTAGATTGGCTCCATGGGCTCCACAGGCAAGCACTGACTCACAGTGTTGATGAGAAGACAGTTTCACACATTTGCTGCTGTTCTGAAAGAAGCCATCCCAGGAGCTTTGAAAACTAAAGGACGACTCATTAAGGTGGCTGACTGTTGCAGAGGCAGTGCAGAAAATTGCCCAGTATCATGTAGTTGAGCCAGTGACCTGACAGAAAACCGTGCTGTGATCTCCTAAACCTGGCTGCATCGTTCTCCCAAGAAGAACCAGCACAGACCTGAATGACAGGCTCTGCACAGCCTGTGGTCATGTCCTATGATGTGGTAGACAGTGCCTATCAATAGTGTAAATGATGGCAATGGGAAAGGAAAGAGGAAAATGTATTGCTTTTCTCCTTTGCATATCTACACCTGACCCCATGGCAATTGTTCTTCCAGAGCAATATTGAAGTGCAGTAATGGAGGGTTATATGAAGGTTCAGAAATTCTGTGGATCTCATTGATACAGAAAATTCTTCGGATTTACACAGACTGCTATCATGAAAGTGAAAATGTCGGTTTTGCTTTTAAAAATCAACCTCAAAATCTCATGCACATAGATAGAAAAATATTTACCCATATGGCTTGCTCCTGGAAAATACATCATCATCATCATCATTACCATTATGCATTAATGATTATTGCTTAGAGAAAATAATTTCCATTTTCCTATTTTAATAAATTTGAAAAGTTCATCTGGACTTCAAATTATTTAAGTATTCCAACATTTTCAGAATGAAATATGCCTGTGTTTTCATACCTACTTCTATTTTTCTTTAGATATTATATTCCAAAACACTTTTTAATAATTTAATGGTTTTGTGTTTAATGGGGTTTTTTGTGTGTTGAGGATAGAAATTCCATTTATGAATAGCTCTAGTTGTTGAGGAAACATGGAAAAAAATGATCATGTCAGGCTCAAAAAACAGAAGACCAATAAAAAGAAACAAAAAATGTAGTATTTCTTAATATTTGGATTTTATACCAATGCCATGAATGTTGGTGGTCTGACACTGTGGTTTGGCAGTCCTACATTCATTCAAATGCTAAATATTTTTCAGCCCAGTTGTGCTCTCAGACATTTGTGCATATGAACAATTTGCTTACGAACAAGGCATCTGTGCAGAGATGAGCCCATTTGTTCTTAGCCATAGTTATTCACATCTCATTATTCATTATTCAGTCACACATGAATAGCAACACATTCTGGAAATTGTATTGTTCCAGAAATGCTATATAAACAGGACTTCACCAGTCCCCAAACTAAACCTCAAATATTTGTTATGATAAAAGCTGTAACTCAGGTCTTGAAGACTATCACAGTGAAAAGGCGTGATAGTTACAGAAATGGGGAACTGAGGCACAGAGCAGTGAAGTCACTTCTGAAGCACTGAAATAGGTCAGTGAGAGAGTCCTTTATGCATTCAGTCAGACATCTCAACCTTGGCTTCTCAGGATACTCTGTTCTTGTGGTAGTGTTAAAGCACTGAAATGATTCAATGGACATTTTCTTGGACAAATTGTTCTGTCTGTACTTGTCCAAAGTGGGTAACTATTGACTTATACTGCTGGACTCATATGGGATAGATTAATTTTTAAGCTGCAATTTTTCACAACCAAAATGTTCTTTGAGTAATAGGGGAGTATATATAACTGTTAATGCACATATAATTAGGGGAATATTTTAATTTATCTAAGACTTTCTTGCAATACAACACATCCAGAACTCTTTTTATTATGCCCTATATACAGTAATTTATTATAATTTTCCCATTTTGATTCCTATATTTTTCTATTTCTTGTATGTTGTCTGGGTTGACACCAGAAGATTTGTGCTATGCCAAGATTTCATTTAATTCAAAATTTGAGATTATCTCTCCAATGATAATCAAAATTTTTACTATTTATAATCTAGAATTATGCATATGTGGGATTCAGGGTAAAAAGGATATGTCCCATCACTGATTTTGAATATTTATATCTATCTATCTATCTATCTATCTATCTATCTATCTATCTATCTATCTATCTAATCTACTGTTAGTTTCTAAGACAGCACAGTCAAGACATCTCTTATTAAATAATGTGGAAGGAACTATTATTGTAACAGGTTTTCTTACATAGTTATTTCAAAAGTTCTTATGTAAATTTCTAGGCAAGTGTTGGAATAAAGCAATGTAAAATCAGGACTAATTTTTGCTGATCTTTAACTAAATAGAAAGTGAAATTGTCTCTTCACATCAGGCCAGCTACACCAATGCACTTTTGATGAGACAACAGCTGAAAGAGGTTTCAGAAGGGTTCTGCATGCTGTCACTTACACATTAGGGATAATCTTTTCAGACAATTGGCAAAATGAGTTGGCCACAATCAGGTTGGGTTTAAAATTTACATAATTCATTATGCAGTTGTCTTCTGGTTTGGATTTGATTTTGAAGAGCAAGTAGGCACCATTTAAAAAAGTATTCATATCTTTTGGGCTGCCAGGGGACCCTTACAATCAAAATTTGGCTTTCCAAGTGATACCATTCATATGAAATCTGGTGAGGGTGTACAATTTTCACATTAGTAACAGTCAGTTTGTTTCCATCAGAGAGGTTAGAAGCTGTCGTTTTAGGTTTTTTTCTGCCTGCTGGTATGTTACAGCATTCACACCTGCCAGAAAATGTCAGAATGTTTATTCCAAGAATAAAAATGTGGGCACACATCCGCCTCCCAAAATAAATAGCACAGCAGATATATTCTGTAGCGCCTCCAATACTCACAGGTCGGAGTTAGTCATTCTTCCTGTGAGAGGGTGGCCATCAATCACTGTCAAATGAAGCCTTCAGTCTGGAGTCAAGAGCAGGGGTACTTAGATCAATGGAGGAGGAGCACAAGGAGCCTGTAGGGAGAGAATATGCCTTTTCATATTTGTGAGACAGCATTGTAAAGTCTTAAAAGCATCTGGGCTTGAAGAAGGAAAAATTGCAGTATGGAGAGTCTGCTCATTTGCCAAGCAAATCATCTTTCAGTCACAACCTTCTCCTCCCAAAAGACCAAAGCATGAATAATTTTATAATAAAATGGAAATGCCAACGGAACATATTCAGCAATCATCTGCATTGATTCACTGGGAAAAAAGGAAATCTTTGTTCTATTGTGAAGTAGTACCACAATTTCAAAATGGTAAATGCACAAGAAACAACAAAACTGATATTCAGAAACTAATTTAGTCTGTCAAACTTACTCTTTTCAGATGAGTTCTAATAAATGAGTCTACTCTCAAAATCTTCCATTTAAGTGATATAAAAATAAAACAGAACAGATCAAGAAAGCTTTACAGGGAAAGGTAAGATTGCTTCATATTAAAAGTGCTGAAATAGGCTTTGCATTGCCTAAATACCTGTCTCAGTCACAGACTCCTTGGGTGACCCTGGCTGAGTTATTAAATCTTACTTTGCTTCAATACTTACAGAGAAGAAAATACTCCCTTTGAACTTGTTGTCTTACAAGTATTGAGGGGGAGCTAATGTGATGTAGATTCTCATTGGACAGAGAATCCAAGTGAGGAAAATGGTTGTTTCAAGCTCTCTCTACAGTCAGAGCAGGAGAATAAGAGGCTCCTTTGACATTTAATGTAGTCCAGCTATGGACGGAAGGATGGTTTATCAATACCTGTTTTCATGCATTCATAGCAGAGGAAACTTAGGGTGACCAAACTCCGTATACGCCATCTGACTTGCCTGCTTGGCCAAATATTATCTCTCTTCCCCCTTGCCCCCCATGCTGATATGACCTCCTCCAGAAGAGTTAGTAACTTCTTTCTTTGTATTTCATGGGTCAAGCTCTGTAGCTGGACTGTTTCCCAAGAGCTAGTGTAGGAAAAAACACCTCTTGTGCATGACATCATCTGAATACAAGAAGACCATGAAGCCTTAAAGGCCCTGTATCTACAGTTCTCACAAATTCAGTGCTCTCCGTATTTTTTCTAAAATGCTTTTATGAGATGTCTGAAGCAATATTTTTGTCAAGGCTCTGCCAGTAACAACCTCTCAAGTTTCTGAACTGCACCTTAGATGACAAGTTGAAAACAAGCAGGAACTCTTTGGCTGCTAAACAGCTACTTATTCACACAGCAACTCAGTCCTCAGCTTTTCTTAAAAAAAAGGGTTGAAACAGCAAGGTGTACAAAGGTCTGCCTAAAGGTAGTCTAAGAACAGACAGGAAACTCTGGTAATGAACATAATTGCAATTCCCACACCATTTAGATATTTTATTATATTGAAGTTAAAAGAATTAAAAAAAAAACCAACCAAATATTCTGTTTGCAAATGAGGGCCTGGAGACATGCACTCATGAAAAGTGAAGTATTTTTACAGAAAGAACCTATTTCAGCAAAAGAGAGGAAAGATATCCTTGGTCAGGGCACTGTCTGGAGAAATGGAAGAATTTGGATCAAATCCCTGATGCGAATGAAAATCAAAGGGATTTAGATCATGATCTTCACATCCCAACTGGCATTTTAAGACCACCCCGCTTTCTGTCTTACTTCCTTTTTTCCAGATTCTCTGCTCCAGTCCTATGAACTCTGGCAAATCTTGACACAATTTTACATTTCTATCAGTTTCCTGCACCCTCAGCCCCCTGAATATGAGAGTTTTCAGCACTCTAAGAATAAATAAGAGTAGGATAATAAAGAAAGACCATCCATTTCCTTCGATTGTGAGCCACAGTCAGAAACTATATTGTCTTCCACTCTTCTTTATGGCTATTTATTTAGTGCCTTCCAGTTCATTAGATATAGTTTTATATGAATACAGTGATATCAGAGCAGGGAAACCAGAAATGGCTTACTTGGAAAAAAACCCCCAGCATTTATCTAATTTTAGCCTTCTTAAATGCAGGCAAGAGTTTTATAAGTCTCTGGCAAATGCTTTTGGGCCTTCAAAACCTCTGAATTGAGCATTTATTTCTCAGCAATGACAGGTAAGGAGACATACAGACCTAGACTGAATATCTTAAAGTAGCACAGGCTCCCAGACATGGATAAGAAGAATAGAGAATTGTTTGTTTGTAGCCTATCAATTAATGCTACTGTGAACATGTGATCATAGAAATCAGCATCCTGCAGACAAAACCTAGAGGTGGCTGGTGAAGGCACGCACCAATGCAAATCTGACAACTACCAGTTTATTTAAAGATGGCTGTATTAGCTTCATCCTGAGGAATTTCAATGAAATCTCTGAATTTCTTTGGGAAATTCCACATGACAAGAATTTCAATTCATATAAAACTCTTCATGCTATGGGCTAGTTGAAAGGCTTTGATTTCTGTCCTTTTCCTAGTTGCTTCTATGGAAATAAAGAATCAATCTCCCATAGTACTTGGCACTTTGTAGTGCAAAAGACCATCCCTGAAATGTTCTGGGAGGGTGTCAAGGGTGACACAAATTTTGTGGATAAAATGAGACCAGATGACAAGCTGAATAGTAGTGACTCCAGAGTTTAGTTGATATATGCACTTCACAGTCACATACAAGTTTGAAGAGGTTTTTTTGGTTGTTTGTTTTTTTGTTTGGGTTTTTGTTTTTTACTTTGGTCATCTAACAAGGAAACAGTTTGATCTTTGCAAATTAAATTAGACAAGCTGTTAATGAAGACTAATTGCTTTGCATAATTCAAAATATGTAGAGAGAGGTCCCTTGATCTGTGCAAGCTGTACTTGGTTAGAACTGGGGCTTAAAAAAGGAAGATAACTCCAAGCCATTTGCAATCTTAGTTTGTAACCAAAGTGGGAGCCAAGATGGCCCTGAGGAAGCTGTAGCGACTCAGAAAAATGCATCACTGCTCTTTTAGTCTTCCCTGCCATACAGCTTAGTTGTGCTTTAATGTTTTGCTCACAAGGGAACATGATTGCCCGTTCCACCCCCTCCCACCCTCTCTCCATTGACAGAAACCCTTCCCATGCTGTGCTGAAGACTTGTTACCTCATTAGAGCCAGGAGCCAGAATCTGCCCTGGAAGCTTTACTTTTCAGGAGGTGTGTTTGGGACAAGGACTGCAAAGAGAGGAGTCTGCAAGGCCATCTCGGATGGGGCTTTAAGCAACTTGGTCAAGTGCAGGATATCCCTGACCATGGCAAGGGTCTGGAACTAGATGATCTTTAAGGTTCCTGTCTATGTGAACCATTCCATGATTCTGTGAGTGAGAGTGGAGCTCCCATTGCTTGGCACAGACCATTCAGGCATCTCCTTAAGGGGGAGGGACCCCAGCAGTGTGAACAAACCCAAGCCACGAGGACTTGGGTCTTCTTCTGTCATCCTGGTGGCACATCATCAGGTTACCCCTTCGCGAGCAACGTGGTCAAACATCACATCTCTTCAGGGAGCTTATTCAAAGTAGAAAACTACTCTGATTTTTTCTTCTGGATTGATTTCCGTAGAGAGCCAAATCACCACCTACCAGACATGAGGGAGAAAGAGCAGGAATGTACAGCTGGAGGTGGAGGTGGGATTTGCCACACCACTGATTTAGATCAGCTTAAAATGCTGTTGAACTGCACTCTTGAGGATGATTCACAGCCTAGTTTCTCTATATAAAAAATAAAGGAGTCACTAGAGAGCAGTAGGCTCTGCATGAGGCAGTTGGAGCACCTAAGCTAACTGCTTCAAGTCAGCAGCCTGACCCCCCACGTTGAAACATGCAGTAATGATGTTCTGGACACACTTGGGTGACTGGTGGGTTGGGCTTTTTTTCTGAAATGTTTATTGATTTAGCAAATGTGAAGAAAGGAGCTCCAAATCTGGCAATTATTAGTGACTCCATGCTGTAGCCTGCTTGCAAACATACAGTGTTCTGAAATATTTTCCAAAGAGCCTAGCTTAACGCAGAGTGATTCACCACATTATCCTCTTCACAGATGATTACCTCTCTAGTAACTCGTCTATCTCTTCTTCCTACCTGTTTTCTTGCTCATAGCATAATTTCTAATTTAAAATACATGGATACAACACACTCCAGTATGTCTGGGGGCACTCACACTGGCAAATTTTAATCATGTAACTTTATGTCCTCAGGTAAAGAAAATCAGCTTCCTCTGAGCTACAGATGTACTCACAGTAGGTGAAAAAGGTCCTGTCAGAAGGATGTGAATTGTGCTTCCTTTCTGAACCCCAGCAGGTGACACAGATACTCTCTAATCATCATATAAGAAGCCTAAGAAATCTAACTTATAATTTAGACATAGGAAATTGAGAGCCCAGAATTAAGTTTTTTGGAGGAAAGTGTCATCAAAAATATTTTCCTTATCTTCAGAGTGAAAAAACATTAAGAACACAAGCTTCCATGCAGTGTAAAAGGCTGCATTGTTCATTTTGAGATCACTCAATTTCCAAAGTCATAAAGTATGGTATTATAAATACTGAAAAATGTCAGGATCCCTCTATTCAAATTTAAGAGAAGCTGTTTTTTGTTTACTCTGAGATTAGTGAGTTGGAAAACCAGACAGTGCAAGTGAAGTAAGGAATTTGGAGAACCTTTTGCTGTACTATGGAAGTTTTTTAGATGACTCAGTTTCTGAAAATACGAATTGCTGCACATGGCTAAAGACCCAGCATACTCGCAGGCAGAAAAAAGTGCTCACACGTTTATTTCTGGAGAACAGTGACACCTAGTGAGCATCCCGACCGAAACTGAGCATTCCCTGGGGTCTTTAAGACTGAGCCTTCTACTTGAATTTATCTTCTTTTTCTACTATTTGAACTTCACAGTTCCTGCAATCAGAACTGCATGTGCTGCTCATCTCTGGCAAGGTCTAATGAACATGAACAGCAAAGTAGCTGTGACACATCATGGTGAGGGAGTGGGGTGACTTTGAAGAGCATGGCAAGGAATGTGTAGGTATGTGGCCTGGGACAGATTTGCTGCGGCAGAGGAATTATGGTGGTAGCAGAGCTGCCTAGGCAACAATCATCAAGCTGTCAGTCAGGAGCTGTATCAGCCAGAAACCACAAAGTGCATGTGGTTCACCAGTTCAGCACTTTCCTGGTAGATTTTCTGTTTCTGGAGTCCTGGGAAGATCCCAGCAGAGTTCATAGCTGCCTTCTCATCCTGGAGATCCCAGGGCAAGTATCCATACTCACATCCACTTGTAGCCAGATGGACTTCCCCAGACACCAGTCTGAATTCATCCATGAGGTAAAGCCTGCACTCCTATCCTGGGGTTTAGCCCAGGACTATGATAGTGTGTGGACACATCCACCAAGGAGCAAAGATGTTAGAGCTTTGAAATAAAATGCTTTTGGAACTGAAGATTCCATTCATTTTACATTGTAGCACTGTGAATAAGTGAGGAGAGGGATGATACTCCAAGGACCTGTGGACAGAGGAAAGGGAGTCAAAAGGAATTAGAAAGGTCACTATGAAGGAAAAAATCTCAAAGATTGCAGCAAATCACACTATGATCTTGGGGTTTACAAATTGTTTTGATGTACGCATACACCAAACTGGAACTTTTCAGCACTTCATTAGCATCAAGAGAGGTGACCTTTCATCTGTGTGATAAATGACCATTATGCCAAATCCTGTCTGCCCAGTCTGTAAACATCCATTTTATTACATAAATTACATATATTTTATTAGTATTATGAAGAATACTGGGTCAGATTCAGCAGTTTTTCTTCAAGCAATCTAAGAAACAGGTTTCCTGTAACTATGCTACTTTAAAAAGGCATAATCCTTTCACACCTAGATTACTATATCCCATATATTTACCTGCCAACACTTGAAGAAACTCAGAAATTATGATAAGGCCTAGACTGGTGGAAAACGAAAGGTAATTAAATCTTTACCTTATGTGCTATATAGTTTCTAAAGCTGGAGGATGAGAAGTTTATTTTACACAAATGTCTTGTTATATGCTACTTGAATACATTAAATTCTCACTGCAATATGATTTTTTGACCATTTTCTGTGTCATCGCATTTACAGTACTGTTTTTTTCTTTTCTTTTGTTTTCCTCTCTGCAAATGCTGGAAGTGTGCACACATTTGAGGAAAACTTGTGCAAATATCTCAAATGTCAAGAATGGAATTTGAACACTACTCCATTGTGTTACAGCTCTTCTTGTTTAATCTCAAGGAAAAGCACAGTATCTGGACATCTCAAGGAATCTGCATCTTCTTGGATAGGCACAACTGGACTTAGAAGAGGACTGCTGACTGTCATAACCACACTGTCACCAACACAGACACTGGCTCTTAAGTCTTGCCTGGCTCCTCTTGGAACAAGGGTTTTCTGCAGAGATTTGATGAAGAGTTTGCTATAAGGAGGGAATGAACTGTTACACATCACTGGAAACATGACACAGGAGTCAGACTGTGTGGCAGTCAGGATATGGGGGAGCAGCCATAGTCAGTGTTTGGAGGACAAAGCGAGCAAAATTGATTTTTTAACATAAGATCCATTTGCTACAATCCTGCTGCCATGGACAGGGACACCTTCAACTAGACCAGGTTGCTCAGAGCCTCATTCAAACCGACCTGGAACATCTCCAGGGATGGAGCCACCACAAATTCTCTGGGTAACCTGTGCCTCACTGTACAGACAGCAAACAATTTTTTCATATCTAACCTAAACCTATTTTTTTTCAGTCTGAAGCCATTCCCCCTTGCTCTATCACCACTTGCCCTAGTAAAAAGTCCCTCTTTGGCTCTGTTAGGTCCTCTTAGCCCCTGTTAGGTACTAAAAGGCTGCTCTAAAGTCTCCTTGGACCCTTCTGTTCTTGAGGGTGAGCAACCCCAGGTCTCTCAACATGTGCTCACAGAAGAGGTGCCCCAGTGCCGTGATCATCTTTGTAGCCTTACTCTGGACTTGCTCCAACTGATCCATATTCTCCTGAGCAGGATACAGTACTCCAGCTGGGGGTCTCACAATGTGGAGTCTCACCAGAGCAGAGTAGAGGGGAAGAATCACCTCCCCATACCCGATGACCACACTTTTTTTGATGCAGCCCAGGATATGGCTGGCTTCCTGCACTGGGCTTCTTGTCAAGAGCACCTTCAAGTCATTCCCCGCAGGGTCGTTGTCAACCCATCTCCTACCCAGCCCGTATTTATGCCTGGAATTGCCCTGATCCAGGTGCAGGGCTTTGCACTTGGCCTTGTTGAACTTCTCAAGGTTTGCACAGTCCCACTGGCTCTCAAGCCTGTCAAGGTTCCTCTGGATGGCACCCCATCCCTCCAGCATGGTGACCACACCATGCAGCTCAGTGTTGCCAGCAACCTTGTGAAGGTGCACTCAATCCCACTGTCCATGTCACCACTGATGACATTAAACAGCACTAATTCCGCTTCCAAACCACCAGGAATGCCGCTGGTCACTTATCTCCATTTGGACATTGAACCATTGACACAGCTCCTTGAGTTGACAATCCAGACAATTTCTTATCCACTGATATGTCTATTTTAAATTACCTACCAGGATACTGATTTACTATTTAAATTTCAATATAAGGGGAACTGAGAACATTAGAGAGACTCATTTTTTTATATTCATAGGACTAGTGAGATATATCTATGTGACTATTATTTTTGACAAGGTCATGTTTTAGGAATGGCACTCTCCAATTTCATACTCCCACTAAAAAGAAAACCACAAGCCGGTCCTCTCCCCTCCCTCCAGTGGGAGACAAAAGGCAGAGATTATGTGTGGAGATAAGAACAATTTAATGGAAATAGCCATGAGATAGGAAAACAAACAGTAACAGCAACAATACTAATAACAAAAGTGTACAAATAAAGGGTGATTTCCATGCACATAAGCTCACCAGGCCCAGAACAATGAAACACAGTGGCAGACACAGCCTCCGTACACCACACTTTTCCCTGACTGCAAGCCATACTCACTTCTCTGAAGCTGTAGTCCCTAATTTCTGCTCCCCAGCAATGACATGAGGTGGTATAGAATAACTACCTAGGCATGCCCACACAGCTTCAAGTTTGCTTCTTCAGAGCAGCTGTGGACAAATTAACTCTGGCTGAAATCAAGACAGACAACTACCCAGATAACTAGTTTTTACAGAACCACTTTTCAGATTTTGTAAGACTTAAAGTTTCTATCCATTGATCATCTATAACCCTACAGGTTAGGTTCTCTGTGATACATTAAACAGATCTGATCAATCCTTAGCTGGAATTGCTGATCCATAAGTTATGAACTATCTTTGTTACTTAAGTTAAGAAAAGAGTTGTTCCCACTCAGAAGTAGATATTCTCCATATGGTTAGACCACACACAGTGATGCAATTTTCACTAAATCCTTTCCAAAAAGCGATAAATAAAAACAGTTAAAATGAAATAGCCATTCCTTTTGTTTGTGATCTGGTTTTAATTTGTCTTTTCCTCTTTTTATCAATTAAAAAATCATGGTTAATAAGCACAATTATTTTCCCTGCCTTTAATCATTGTGTCCCCTAGGTGCTGGTGAGGGAGCCCATGTGACTGGGAGAGTAGGACTGGAGTCCCTGAAGTAGCATTAAGAGAAATAATTACTAAATGTTGGCCTCTCATTTTCATTTCTCCAGATTATAAATTGCAGAGGGGAGTTTCATTTACTTCTTGGTTTGAATTAAATTTATTTGCTGCTCAGCAAATTGGAACATGTTTTTTTCAACCCACAAAGTATTTGGCATTCTTTTCCAAATGAGAATGTTTACTTTACTGTCCACAGACCCTCATTCTTCTATTGCCATCTCCTCCTGTTTCCCTGACCACTTTTTGTCTAGTCTCATGTTCTCCCCCTTTGACTGCTGTACTTCAGTTTTTCTTTTTGCAGTCAGACTGAATCAGGGTATTAATGCCTGTTCTGTCTCATGTTACTAATATATTTCTTTTCACTCATACCTGTTTCAATATTTCCTTTTGAGCTTCCCTTTTAAACAGGGAAGAGGAAGTTCCCTGTATTCCATCCTGACACATTATGACTCCCTGCTGCTAAGGATAGAAATTCTGAGGAAGCCCTCCTACGTTTGCAATAAATCATACACTTTTGATCTGATGGAATGGCCCATGAGCATTCCAGCCAGCAACTAGAATGGAATAGTATTCAGAGCAGATTAAATTTTGAGAGAATTTTGCTTCCAACTCAAAACAAACAGCAGTCACTGCCTCCAGAAACCCTCAAGAACACACAGCCAAAATTTTAGTTCTGACAACTACAGATTGTAGTTCTGTTGTTCTATTTTGTACTACTTACAAAATTCAGTTCTTACACCTTCGTCAAATTTGGATCAACGTTTTACAGTAACAACAATAGATACATGGTAACATCAGAATGCTTCTTACATTCCACTGAAAACTTGGATATATTAGAGACAGTATCATTTCAGTGGGTACCACCTGGCATTACTAGGTAGAGTCAAGTTTGTCACAATAAAATTAGGTAAACTCTTTAAAAGAAACATGGAAAATTTAATATAAAATCTAAAAAAAAAATATAGGCCTTAGGAGAAGCTGGAGAAGAAAAGCACACTCTAGTGGAGGATGCCAGGAAATCTTAAGACACTTAGAAATTGCAGATGTTCTGAAATTTTTATTTGTGCTCTTAGAAGAAATTGTGTTTTATTTGTGAATCATAACACTTCCAACTCTCAACAAAACTACACTTGGGTATCTAGGCTTGCTACGAAATTGTCATACAGTCCTCCTAATTCATAATACTTCCAAAATGGTAGATTGAAACTTGAAAAATGTTTTGCTATAAATAATTAATTTTTTAAATGTGCACAGTAGATTTTTATCTCTTTGATGGTTCCTTTATTGCTCTCTTTAAAAGCCCATTTAACTGTAAACATTGTTTAAATATTATACATATTTTTTATGTATTATTGAAGTGAGATATTAATTTATTACAGCCTGCTGCTTTCCAGTCTATACTTCTAAACAAAGCAGGCAACCCCCCCCCTGAACCCCCAAATCCCCAAGAACCAAAACCAACAAACCACTACCCAAGAAACAGTATTTTTAATAAGAAAATATGTGACTTCATTAAAGATTAAGGAGTATGCTGCAGGTTCATAAACCTATACTGTTAAGCTTATACCAATTTTCTGATGTAAGACTGGTCTTTCTTCCAGAATCATATTAAGCAACATAGCTAGCATCTTCCTGATATTATTCATTTACCCATCTTCTCTCCCAGAGGGAAATTGTTTAAAAGAGATTTTAGAACAAATATTATGTCCATTATTCTGTGGGCTCATCCTGGATAAAGGAAGGTTGAAAAAATATGCCTTAGACTTGGAATGAAAGTAAATTAGCTTTTGCTCTAAAATGGCTCTTAATCCCTGTGGAATTTCATTCCATGATTTTGACTGGCCAATGAAAAAGATTGTTTTTAGGGCACTCATGAACTTCAGGGGGTTGTCTGTGTATAAGGAACTGTGTGGGTAGAAATGTAAAGATCTGATACTTCGAAACAACTATGAACCTTTTAAAAAAATATCCAGAGATGAACAGAATTTATCCAGAGATTTTAATCAGGCCCAACTTGAGATGTCTTGGGGTTATCATGTATCTTCTCCCTTAGCAAAGGCATATATAACTTCACTGGACATGAACAGATAACAGAGTCCTCCTAATTATCTCAACTTTCCAGCTAGAGCAATTACTTTGATCTTACAATTATGGTATGTCATGTGCCTAATAAAAAATTAATCAAATGATACCCTAAAGAAAAATAATTAATGGAAAAATTCTTCTACCCACTGAATCTCTGAACAGTGTTAGGCTGAATATTAATTATACAAGATGTTTACTTGTTATTTGCTGAGGACAACTGCTATGACTCCTGTCCCTTAATGTCAATTAGATACTGACGGATGACAGTCTCCTGTTCATGTTCTTGTCTTCCAGTTGGAGGTGCTGCAGTTTCTAATGCACTGAAACTTCTCCTGTTGCAAATATATTCTAGCAACATTGTGTGAAAAGCCAATGGGCAACCAAGTCAGGCAAAAAAACCCAATAAAAACTTTATAATTTAACTGAATGTTAAATCAGTCTGAGAGAGATGACTAGCAGGTTGGTCTTGAGCTAGGATGAGAAAGACAATTTTGCACAAAATTGCATATTCAATTAATAAGATTTTGACTGATTTCTCTTTTATTACCTATTTCAAGGAAAGCTACTCTTCTTGAAATAGAACATCAAAGTAAACCATCTGAGACTAATATTGAAAACAGTCAAATGCCCAGATTCCCTCATCTTATCTAAAGATGACTTTAACCTAAACCTGACATCCATGGATTTGATCAGAGTTGCCCAAGTTTTGATTCATTTATCTTTACACAAATTTAGTTATTTCTGTGTTGAGGAGTTTACATTTAGCATATAAATAGTCCTGTGCAATTTACTTTAGCTACTGCATCATTTAGAGACGTACTGCATAGTTATTAGTAACCAAGGGTAACTTGCCTTCCATATTTAAATATGCATTAGTGTACACATAGGCACATGGATATTTTACCAGTGTTTCATGAGAAAGCCATATCTTATCAAATTACTTTGACATTAAATAACTGACTATACAAATAAGTATATTTCAAGAGTATATTTGACTAAAGGTCTTTTAAGGATAATCTGAAACTTCTTTTTATCTTTTTTTTTTTTTTTTTTGCTGTGTTGTAATTTAAAGCACCTGAATTTATAAATCCTGATGCCCCTTGTAGAATACTGGAGGACGATAATTTCACTACCCTATGGTAGGAAAAGCATAAAAGAGAGAAAAACTTGAAATCTGAGAAAATGATGACATGGTACCTGGCCTGTTCCACACACTTGCTTTGAATGGACCTGGACACTGAGCAATGGCTAAATCCATTTGCAAGTACTCATGTATTTGTTAGATACTCAGTACTGGTTAGGACTATACCAGCCCCTTAATGGTCTCATTTAGTACTTAGCTGCTCATGCTGCAGATTAAGAGTTGTCTGCCTTGTGTCTTTAACAGGCAGATTTTAGTCAGGTATGGCTGAATCCATTTGATTCTTTCCCAACAGCCCCACCAAACAGGACTGAATTGTTTCCATCTGAGCTATAGTCAACATCTTAAGTAAAAATTTTTAAAAAGTTATATAAAAATTATTATATGGTCTTGCAAAATTCTGAATAGTGGTCTTGAAGTTTCATTTCTACACATATAGTCACAAATTAGTAGCTCAGAGACTAAAATATCCTTGTATCCTCTCTTCCCCCCTCCTCCTTGCTATCCAAGTTTTTGTACTCAGAGCTGAGTCAGTGTCAATTTTGCATGTCTATATTAGAGATTATGCCAAAAATACACTGGAGGGTCTCAGACCACTTTAGAAGGCTGTAATCCTATATTGACAGTACTCATTAGGGAATATGATACATTTGCATCGGTGCAATTATGACTTTGCCCACTGGCAATCTCCCAGGACACATGCTATTCCCTGACACATTTCCTGTAGCAGTTACCTTTCTGCACGGTGTAAAAAGAAGTCCTCTTCCTATCCTGGCAACATCATTTAGTGTGAGAGCTAATTGTACATGCCATGAGCTTTCCTCTGCTGAGACTGCTGTATATTCACACATGCACTCACAAAAAAGTAGCTATTTTTCTGATTTGCATTAATATCTCAAAAGAATGCTTTGATCTGCACACATAACCTCCTCTTCACCCCTCCTCCTCCTTCTACAACCTGTTTTCATTTATTAAAAAACACTGCTTCAGTTTTTTTGCTGGAGCTTGTCAAGGGAGAAGAGATATGAGGATCCTTATTATTCACGTCAGACAAATTATTCTTTCTCCTTCAGATATATTCCCTGCTTGATAATCTGCATATTGCTGCTTCTGAAACTAAAGATCAGTTTTTAATTTGGCTTTCACTGTTTTAGCTTCCACTTAAAGCAATTTGTCAATAAAAGCAAAATGACTCCCAGACAAGGAAGATGGTCTAGTCGATGTGACAGGAGGAAAACAGCAAGAACTCTAACACTTAGACCAGTCTCTTTTAATTGTAACCAATGCCAAGTGTAACTTCTCAGCAGCATGTTCAACATGTCATATCAGAGATAAAGGTACTATGGAAAAAATATTGGAAAGAACTGGCCATATCCCACACCATTTATGTCATTTAGAATTATTGGTAATATTCAGCTGAACATTTAATTCAGCTCTACACTTAATACACTTTAACTAAGTAATTCACTAATGATCTCCACTCTGTTAATACAGTGTTCTACATGTGGAAATAAATTTAAAAATCAGTGAAGCTAGAGAATTCAAACTGATGCAACATGTTTTAGTTTACTTTCTGTGTAACAACTACCCACTCCATAGTAATGCTTCCATTTTGCATTGACAAGACTGTCTTTAAAAAGGATGCATTGATACGAAATTCAGCAAATTATTTAGTCTAATCTTAGCTTCCCACTGCATGAGTTGGATGTTTTATATTTATGGAGTTTAAATGTTTTCTTGGATGTGGGCTCAAAACAGTATCTTAAGACATTTCCCCAGTGGAAAATAATATCCTTAACAGGGTAGTGGTGAGTCATCTGGTCTTTGTGCCTTAGGGCTCTGCAAGTGAGGTGAGTAGATATTGCTACAGCACTCAATCATATGAAACCACAGCTGCCTCATCTGTAACCACATGGGGACAAATCAATATCATTAGCTCCAGTGAAGTTATCCTCTTGCCATATTTGACCCTAAATCCTTACCTGGAACACACAAGGGTGAGGACCTGTGGACAAAAAAATAACAAAACATCAGAGGACTGAAAGTAAATTTTTCTTTAATCTCTTCCAGGGAGTTGGCTAAATTGTAACTGGTATTGTACAAATGTACCTCTGAGGCTGGGGCATGTAGGAACTGGAGCTGTAGGGGCACAAGTGTGGTGCACCATACAGACAAGACTTACTTCTTTCACTTCTTTTAGCTTTCACTTCAACTAGTCAGGACTAAAAGGATTAAAGTGGAACAGGATGCGCTGTAATTTGTATAAACCCACAGCAAATTATCATCACAGCAGAGGAAGCAGCAGAAATCTCATGGCTTAGCAGGACATCTGAGGCACAATACTTACAAAAGATATGACTGAAATGACAGGGCTAAAATACCACTCCTTGTTCAAAAATCCCCTTGATCATATTAATTCCTCGTTTCCGGCAGAGCTCATGACTGGGTGCTGTCTTCCAACCCAAGCCTTTTCTCACTTACATCGCCGTCAAGCCAACGACCTGACTGCCGATACGTGCATGAACAGCCGTGTGGGGGCTGGCAAAGGAAGCTCGTTTGCATATGTACAGTCACACTTGCAATTCCAGCTAGATATCAGGGCCTGCGCAGCCCTTCCCATCTCTGTATGAAGAAAATTTCTGCAGAAAGGCTCATTCAAAGCCAGTTAGAGCCAAGCAAGCTCTGTCAATTTCCTTTGCTATTTTTCACTTGAGGCACATCACTTCAGTTGCAGACCTGACCATGCCTGTTCATTGCCTGCCATGCCCAGTAACAGACTCCTGTAAGATGGATCACTTGCTGGGTGACACATCTGCCACTAGCTCTCACGGTTGCTCTCCAGAAAATCTTTTGATCAATTAAACTCAACTTTAGAAAATTACCTTGTTACAGGACTGCTTCATATTTGGCCTCTTTGCATTGCTCTCTGATACCCGTGTAATCAAATTCCCTAAGTGCCTCTTGAGGAGGTGTTGCATCAGCCTGGTCTGAACCACTGCCTGGAGTTCAGTGGTTCTTCCTTTATTTATGTATCAGCCGTGATTATTCACAATGCAGTTTTTGCAAACTGCTCATTTTACAGCACGTGTTTCACAACAAACTGAAGAGAAGGATTACCTGTACCTCAAGCATAAACCCACACATCGTCGAAGTCCTCCCAGACATGCCCAAACTCCTGAGGTCGCCTCCTCGGCGCTGCAAGATTAGGGAGATGCAATCTCCACCGTGCCGTTGCAGCAGGAGCCCCGAATGCTGCTCCAGCTGGAAACCCAGGAGGAAATCCCCCCCGCCACCCATTCTCGCCTCCTCCCCGAACACGCCACTGGAACGGAGATCTCTCTTTTTGCCTCTCCTATTGGACCTTACGGTTCCCCGCGGCTACTGCGCGCCCCGATCTCCCGCTGTCACCCGCCGCCCGCGCTGCCGCCGGCCCCTCGCCTCACCCCGCGCCAGGAGGGGAGGCAGGTGAGGGCGCCCGCCCGCGCGCCCGCGCGGCGTTGCGCATGCGCATCGCGCTCCCAGGCATGCTCACTGCCGGGGGCGGGGGGAGCGGGACGCGGTGTGGCGGCGCTGCCCGGCTGCCCTCGGCTCCACTCGGCTCCCCGCGGCTCCCCGCGCTCGGCTGCCCTCGGCTCGCACCATGCGGCGGCGGGCGGCCGCCTGCCTCCGGGCGCTCTGCCTCCTGCTCCACCTCCGCGCCGCAGGTGAGCGGGGGCGGCCGCGGCCGGACGGCGGGGCGGGCGGGACGGCGGTGGGGACCCGCTTGCGCCCGGCGGCGCACCTGTTGGGCGGGAGGCGGCGGCTGCCCGGGTCCGGCGGCGGCCGCCCGGGTCCGGAGCCCGCCAGCCCCGGGGGCGGCGGGAGCGCCCGTCAGCACCGCGGACAGCGGCGGCCCCGGGCGGGCGGGCGAGCCCCCGCTGCGCGCCCCGCGGAGCGGCCGCGCTTCGGCCCCGGATCGCGAGGACCTGGCCGGGGGCTACGGCAGCGAGGGAAAATCGGGACTCCCTGTATTCCTTCTTCTTATTTTATTTATTTATTTATTTTTAGATACTGGTGAGGAGGCGTCGCTACTTGTATGTGCTCGTGGCAGCAGTGGTTTTAGAAAGGGAAATTTCAGCTGCGACAGCAGCGGGCGTTTCGGCTGTTAGCGATGCTAATAAATCCTCTCTCTGCTTTGCTGGCAAAACGTGTGCCTCATTCAGAAATGCAGTGAGCGATGAGCGCCCTAGTATGTACGTGAAGTTCCACTGCCAGTTCCGTTCCAGCAGTCAGAGCTTATATTTCTGGCGTAAATCTCAGGCTTCCTTTAAGCTGTGAAAAACCGTTCATCGTTCAGAGCCTCCGTTTATCCTGTGCAGACTTCAGCATATATTATCTAAGGAAGGAAATAAAATCTGGGGTAACTGTAAAATTGAATTAAGTTCTCAATTAGTAAAGTTGAAGAGTTTCTTTGTTTTGTCATTTATGACAAGCTTAGCCACTTCTGAAGTAGTAAACGCTTGCAAGTCCCATTAAGTTTAATTAGGAACTGCAATTAAATGCACAGGTACTGATTCTTTTGGTCCTGGAAATGTTGTTTTTGTTGTTTTTAGGAAAGATTTTTTAGCTGCAACAAATTTGCGTTGTCTTACTGCAGAATCATTGAAAGAAACAATTGAATTTCATGTCTCTTAATATAGAAGAGCTGTATGAACATCCCAAATAAGATCTATTATGAAAATAACTGCTTTACTGCTTTTTTTTTTTTTTTTTTTTTACGGTTGTCAGGAGAAATAACTTTGTCTCAGTTACTGGTATTTTATTACCCTGTAATATTAAGCTACACTTCATAAAATTTATGGAGCCTCTTTCCTGTAAATCTATAGTTAGGATGTTCATGCTGTTTTGGCTTATATTCATATGTGCAAGAGATTATTGATGGAAAGATGGGAGCATTTCATGATCTGTTTTAATAAAAGCCTTAAGCTGCTTTTAAATTGTTCTTTTACAACATGTATTAAATTTACCATCTGTACAAAATTAGAGTACAGCCTCTATTTGACATAACATGCCATCTAATCTCAGTATATCCTCTATTAACAGTGGAATTTGCATTCATTTTGTTGTGCTTCATTTTTCTATCCTGCTAATGGAAACTGGGTATATATTCTTCCAGTAAGCTGTTCACTTTCCTTACTAAGTCCTGCTTGTTCCATTAAGTTACTGGGAATTCTTACAGAGATCTTATCTTTATTATGCAAATGTCTCTAATCATAAGAAAAAGAGAGGAAAATAGATGTTTATATGGTGCTACTGTTTTGCCTGAGTAATCATGGAAAATAATTCTTTCAGAGAAGACAAGGGGGAGGATGTACAGGAGCTGAATTCAACCTTTGCACGGCTGGGCACGGTTTGTACTGAGCACAAGAGCTGTGCTTCCTCTGAGGCAGGGCTGCATACAACTTGCTCTTGTTGGAAGTCATTGAAGATGTCACAACAGTGAAATAACAAAGGAAGCTTAACATCCTAAGATATCTCTGTTTCATCTGATACAAGTAGAAAATTTGGTCTTACACAGGCTACCACTATGGACATCTTTTATGTGTAGCCTAGACCTTTGAATTATTTACGGTGATTTTGAAGCTTTGGTTCATGTGTAATCACAAGATGCATTCTGCTTGCTATGTCACAAATCATATCCCAAATGTCAATTTTTGTGTAATGTGTTGGAAACTGCTTGGCTTTTTGTTCTGAAGCTGAATTTCTATGAGACATGTTTCTAAAGAATGCTTAAGACACCATCAGTAGGTATTAGGAAAATTTCTCTTGATATCAGTTGGTGGTAAAAGATTTTAGAGAAAACATAAGTCTACATTTATTTCAGCTAATGCTACAGCAAAAAGAGTTAATGTCTTTAGGCAGAGCTCATGTAGTGAATCCAGTTTCCTTTTGTAGAAAGTAGAAAGTACAATTCTACTACCGTTGTAGTAAAATTTTCTACAATAAAATGGAAATGTTCTTGTCAAAAATGTGATCAGAGATTTTCATGTGCTCAGTAAGGTACCATTTTACTGAGTTGACATAGATACTGATTCCAATATAGCATGACAGTCATGTTATCAGAAAATGAAATATGATTATGCTGTTGGTATATGCATACATTGCTACCTAAAATAAGACACTTGTGTGTGCATCTCTGAAAACAGAATTAGGCCCTTCTGCTGAGTGCAGCAGGTGAAGTAATCAACCTATATAGAGCTTGCTGTTGCAGGAAGACCTAAATTTGTAGCAAGTGATTACAGGTCAGGATGAACCTTCCACTTGCATTATGCATTGCATGAGATAGTGCACGACAACGTAGGTTATTCTCTCTTTTAGTATGTATGATCTAATACACATGTTCTTGCAATAAAAACCTAGTGTATCCCAAGGTGACTAGGAGGCACTGTCTCCTTGTAAAAGAATGGCAGATAGTAGGAAAAACACAAAGTGATACATTAGACCAACTTGTAATTAGAGAGCCATTTGAGTCATGCACATTACTCAATTAATTACCTCTTTCACCTAATTTTCTTTTTTAGCAAATTTTAAAAATAAAATTACAATATATGTATTCAGTTACTGGAGATTTGTGATTCTGTGAAATAGAGTAGGAAAACCAACCTGACTGGTTGGTACTCCATAACTTAACAGTTGTCAGTCACGGTCTCAACACATCACCTCTCTTGCATTAAAAACCTCTCTTGAAGAAAGCATTTTTGCAGAATTTTCTTTTAGGATAAACAAATCCTGGTCCTGCAAAAGCAAAAAGTTAACAACTGATTATTTGGTCAGGCCATCTATGTCATGGTTTCTTGAGAAAGGCCTTACACTATCTTGCTAAGAGCTTCCATTACCTCATTTTATTATCCTCTCCTTCAGTGAAGATGGAGATGCATTGACAGCCTTTAATCAATATGAACCAATACTTTCATGCTGGCCTTGTCAGAGAGGAAGTGTGTAGATCCTTGTCTCCACCTCTTGATGGATCCATTCTTCCAGCCCCTCAGAGGAATCCCATTTTATCTTTTTTGGGCAATGCTGTAGTAACAGGAGGATTGCTTATATCAAAACTGAAGTTTCTTTGACCACAAAATAACACTCCTTTGGGTAGAATTTGCTAGGTAGAAATGTATGTTATAAATATGCTAGACTGGTTCTCACACAGCTCACAGGCTGTCCTTACTAAGCTCTGCTGAGTTCAGCTTTCCTGGTCAAGCATGCACTGTGTGATATTGTCATGGTTGGAAATTGATCGAGTGCACTGCAGTTTCTACTTAGGTGTTGGGCAGGCATATTTTCTATAAAATGCACAAGCTCTGAACAAAAGTAAAAGAATCTGGAGACTGTACTTTTAGGGTTGAGGTGAGATCTGCACAAAACGCATTTGCCATCAGATCCATTTCAGTAATCTCATACTAATGAATGAATAATTCTAGGTTCCAAATACATTTAGAGTGAAAGTGAAGGAGCTATTGATTTAAAAAATGAATAAGGGTGCTGCTTCATTACACTAACATAATCTAAATGAAGCTGGTTCTTATAATTGCCTTCTTTAAAAACACATTGCTGGCCATGAGTGGGTGTTTTTACTAGAAGAGTCTTTTCTGTCTTTTATTAGTAGGACTCATGGATAATCAGAGGGTAGTCATCTGTCTCTTCAAAGATTCTGTTGGGGGAAAAACAGTTTTATAATTCATTATCTGACTTCATATTTTTGAGGAAGTCTTTAGTTGGAAAAGAGGCTCATCATATTTTTACATGTGGAAATTCTTGCTATTCATAATTTTAAAAGGCATCATCTTCCATGAGGGATTTATGTTCATTACATCCATTAGGAAATTATTGAAGTTTGTGGTCTTGGAATCTCTGACTAATTGTATTTGTTGTATTATAAAGAAGACTAAAACATCTTAGACAGTGAAGGCTTGTTTGAGCTTCTCTGGAGAGCAAAGTAGGAGAGTTGCTGAAAGTCCATGAATTAGGCTCTTGGGGGACTGTCTCTCTAGAAGGAGGCTAATGACGTAACTTTGTGGTTCTATTTGGTGGCAGGCCCCCCTCCACGAGGGTAATACAATGATTGCTGTGGGGAATTATATGGAAGCATAGGGCTTTTACTCCATAAAGCATTGTGCTGTAGGATTTTTAGCATGGCTTCAGAATAAATACTTGGAGAAGTTAATAAGATCTGCTCAGAAATCCTCAGTGGATTTTTTCTTGCTACAAAAGAAAGCCAGACTTTAAGAATGGTGTTGACTTTGCCTCACAACAGCTCTAGATTTCCATGGAAATACAATTTATTTCCTTGAAATACTATGTATTTACATCCATCTTATGCAGAGCAGAATTTATCTGCAACCTTCATTGGAAAAATTACAGTAATCACAAAATTAGAAAATTATTGCATCAGTTTCTTGCACCTTCTGGAAAAAAAAGAATCTGACAAGAGTCTATGTGGTACATTAGTGCCAAGGCATAAGTATGGCAGAATACTTAAGTGCCTTTGGGACCACTAGCTCATCTCTTAATTCACATGAGTAGACCTAGTGAAATCAATGGTCTATGGTATCTAGTTTCAGTATTGATGTATCAGGCAGCAGGCCCATGAAATGAGATGTAAAGTGTCTTTTTGAAAAAGATACCACTCATATGCTTAATCCTGATTCACTGTAGCTGTGGATATTTTTGGCCAGGGCATTTTTTTTCCTACAGAAAAGAACAAATTTAGCAAAAATAAATTTCCAGTTGTTTCTATTTTCAGCAGATTGCTTATTAGAAAGGGAAAAAATCCTTGCAATCATCTCCCTCCCTCCCTCCCTCCCTCCCTCCCTCCCTCCCTCCCTCCCTCCCTCCCTCCCTCCCTCCCTCCCTCCCTCCCTCCCTCCCTCCCTCCCTCCCTCCCTCTCTTGTGTGTACTCCCACCCTTGCCACACATGCATGTGTGCATGCACTTCCTTGCTCTCACAGCTACAAACACACGCATAAAGAATCATTTATATTCCTCCTCACATGGATACACGCATTTTGTACTACTTGATTTTGTCTGAAATTTTTGGTCAAAAGTTCTGAACATTGTTTTTACGGGCAAACCAAAATATTTTTCTGAATGTTTACAATTGTCCTATCCTGTTCTTGCTTAGCTCTGGTGTACTTTATTTGCTCTGAATTTTGACTTATGATGGGTAATGTTCCTCTGCTGGAAAAGGCCTGGCCTTTGGTTCCTGGACCTAGCTAGGAAAGCACAGAACCCTTCCTATGTAGGAATGTGACCTAGTAGTTCTGTAATGGCAATGTAGCCATTGCTAGTAGCAAAGCTGTAAGTTTTGTCCTGATTTTGCAGGGCATCATGATTAGGATTTGACATATTTAATATTAAATCTGACTTTTGCTTATACCTTTGCTGGTGATTTTTTGATCAATCTCAAGCATGCTTGTTTCGGACACCTGCCTGTCCAAACTTTCCTTGACCTGCCTGTTTTGCTCGGGTTAGCTCTGGCAGCAGGTTTTCTACTTAAGCAAGCATTTATATCTGTTTTAATCTATTTTTTTTGTGTGTGTGGTACAACTATAGTACACACAGGAGCAGTAACAAAGACTTGGTAGAACAGCAGAAGCTTGAAGAGTGGAGGCACAGGATGTTTCATTAGAGGAGTGCGGGTGTGGGATGATAAGAGATGGGGCACAATCTTGGCACTGAAAACTCCATGCTAGAAAAAGCTCAGTAAAAGGTAAAAATGCAGACCTGGAGCTTGAGAAACTGGTTTTAGGCATTAATGAAGAGAACTAAGAGATTGTATCTAACATACATATGTGGCACCTTTTATAGTAAGTTGAAATATAACCTGGAGCTGCAGACCAACTGAAGAAAGAGGAAGTATAAATGCATATTAGAAAGCACAGGTATATGTAGCTTCCTAAGAGGAAGGAAGAAGAGAGGAGGATGAAAAATGCATCATCATTAACATCATATCACTCCTGACAAAGGACTCCAGCTGCTGACAACTCCTCATAACAATGCCCTTCACTAACACCAGTGGGAAACAATTGATCTGAGGACCCAGAGAAGCACAGAGTTAGAGTAATACCAGGGAAAGGGATAGACAATTTAATTTTACTGTTCCTGTAATTGTGACTTTTTCTCTATTCCTTGTTTTTCTATGAAAGTTATATCTAGACTAACAATGGTTCTTGAATTAGTTTGTTAAGATTTTCACTATGCTAACTATAAACTCTTGGCTTCACTTACATATATAAGGTGTGCTTCATCTTTGTTTATGAACAAGACTTTGAAAGTAACAGAGGAATTAATCTACCCAAAGGAGGCTGTGAGGAGCCAAACAGCAGCATGCCTGATCATTAGGTCTAGCAGCCTACTTTAACTAAAGAATAGCTTCATTTGTATTGCACTAACAGGTTTTGGCTAAAGACAGAGCAGTGGTGTGAAGGCTTGTGTTTTGGCAGAAGTCGCTGAATGATGGCAACAGTCACAGCCTGCAAGTCCCTCTATTATTTATGGAAAGTAGTTTCCTAAGTGAATTCTTTTGTCAATTCAAATCTTCATGTACTACCAAAGCAGCAAGTGGATTTGTATTTTTCCCTTTTCAGGTTTCCCTGGTTTACCTCACAAAAACACTTATGAAAGTATGTTCTGTTGCCCATCTAATGTACAAGTAGTATTTTAGCCGCTGTTTTAACTGCATTTTATTGGCAGTCATTTTTGGTGCACCATGCTAAAGCTCAACAGCATGAGCTTTATGTTTGGCTAAAAGTGCATAACTTTATCCAGATGAGATTTAGATTTGATTGATGTACTGTTTTGCTGACAGTAAGATATATTGTTAGCTAGACAGTACAGATGCAAAGCATATTGCCTCCAGACAGCTTTATTTTCATTTTTGCTTTCAACATAATTTAAAATAGAATCACTGAATCACAGAATTTCTAGGTTGGAAGAGACCTTTAAGATCATCAAATCCAACCCATATTCTAACACCTCAACTAGATCATGGCACCAAGTGCCACATCCAGTCTTTTTTTAAACACATCGAGGGATGGTGACTCCACCACCTCCCTGGGTAGAACCTTTATGTTTTCCACCAGATATGTTGACTCCTTTTAGTATGTTCGTTGGTTTGTTTGCATTTTTCCTTTTCTCTTGGTAATGTAGATGAAATAGGGATAAAGCAATAGATTTTGTGTCTTTTGAAGGCAAAGCCAAAGGAAGGTCCTGTTGCATGCACCAGAAGAGACAACTTTCACAGTCCAGAACAGACAGAAGTCTTCTAAACCTGCAGCAGTGTTTGTGCTATGTCTAGAATTACCAACAGAGCATTTCCCTTAGGATCATTGCCGTTGTAACTCCTGAGGGTTAGAAATATGCTCATAAATGGCCAGCATGACAATAAGCATTTTGGCATTTAAGCATTTTTTTTCTCCTTTCTGTGGGCCAACACCTCCTTGGCCTTTCTGTAGCCAAGAGAGAACTGCAAACTCTGCTCTGTATGGGAGTCTGTTTCTATTTCGATGTTCTAAAAAGAGGCAGGGAATGAATCTCCCAGCTGTGAGAACTCTGGTGTTATTGGAGAGGATTGATCATTGGTCTGCATAAGTACATTGACCTGCATCTCACAGTGACAAGGATAGCTGCTCAACAGGTAATAAACCATGGTGCAAGAGATGATAAAGCCAAGCCTGTCCAGTCTGGGGCCAATTTATAGGTTTGAAGGAAGTTTGTATGGGACAAAGAGCTTCTTTCAGTGTGGTGAGCCAAACAGAAAGGAAAAAAGCATGGGGAGCTCAGGGTAAAATTTAATTACTAAAATTTGGTAAGTATTTTTGTTACTGATAATGAGAAATTACTTGGCAACAGCCTTAAGTACTGTAACTCAAATTGCATTTGAATTAAATTTATCTTTGAAAGCAATCCATCAAGTTTCAGCATGTTGTTCCCTTATGAAATGAGTCTGCATTTTATGCTTTTTTCCATTCAATTTCCAGCTTTTAGCCTCGAAACCTCAAGCTGTGTAATATACCAAGTTCTTTTTACTATAAAAAGACTTCAGTGTTATTATAGTGCTAGTGTGTTAAGTGTGAGTATTAGGTACTATTGTGCATTTAAAATATATGCACTAGGTATGTATATTCATTTGTACGTCTTATTTACTAGTCAGATACAGCACAGCACTTTTGTCAGTGGGTTTGGGGTAGCTGCACTGTTTACAAATAGCAAATATACAGTATGTATCTCATTATAGAAAAATGTGACTTTTCAGGAGCATAACTTAACCAAATTTGGATTAAGATAAATAACAAGAGTAAGAAATTACCTCAAGTTGTTTTTCCAGACACACATCATTACTTTAGACACCATTATCATCGCCCTATCAGGTTTATGTTATGTCCTACTGGGACTTTTCCAGTCAAATAAATTTCTAATTTCTGGCTGTAGAGGATGTTAAGGGAGAGGCACCTAGCTTGAGTGGGTTTTGTGTTGTTGTATCATGGTAAAATTATTTAAAGGAACCAGAGGTCTGAGACTCTGCCATGGGAAACCTGGGGCTGAGCTGGCAAGGACTTGTCTGACTGAGAGTGGGGTGAGTAGGGAGTCAAGTCATCATTTCCTTAACAAGGATGTGAGATAAAATATTTGTAAAGCTCTGATATTTTTATGTTTTAGGAAGATAAAAACCATGCTGCTGTGTTACTGGCTGATTAATGGATCTTGACTGTCTTGAAGTTTTTTATCTGTCTATTCTAGCAAAACTGAAGATATTTGGGAATTGGGAATCTAATAATTTTCTGACAGGTTGCTTTGAGGTAAAATGTCAATTGTCTTAAACTATTTAGAGAGTCAAGACAGTCTAAAGAAATCTTAGTTTTTCCTCTACCAGGCAGAGGCCAACTGGAACAGTCAAAAATGCCCACAACATTCAGCATGTCAGATTTACTATTTAATATAGACTTTCCTTTCTGCATATATAATGCAACTTTGTAGTGTGAGACAGGCTCATAAGCATGTGCTATCTAGCATTCCTGTGATTTACCCATCTGTTTTCATGAGGAAATTTTGTGTTGTCCATATACTGTAATGATGTACATATTTGATATGGAATTCTACTGTCCCATTCTCCATCAGTCTTCTGTAGATTAGATTTTTTGTTCTCTTTTTAGTTTATGACAGAAATAGTTTTATCTTGTATGTTTCTGCAGACAACTAAAAAGATCAAGTGAACACATATTTTGAACTATGAAGCAGAACAGCTGGATTCTGCAGAACAGGGAATTTCGTAGGGATCTGTCCAATTTTCCTTTCAGGAGGATGGCAAATGGTGGCAATGATAGAAATACTGGAACTAGTATAAGTAGTGAAGATGTTCAGGTTTAGAAAGTATGCATTCTACATCACCCTGGAGCTTCTTGTTGCACTTTAATAAATGTAGTCTTATACATAGTAGAAGTTCTAGAAGCACAGCTCCAGGGACTGGAAGTGCAACTAAATCTGAGAATATCTGTAAAGAGAATACTGTTGTAAAGGAGCAGCTAAATTAAAGAAGGGCCTTACAGAGGATAAACACGGAAGCAAGATTGAGACAGGCTTTCTTGTTAAAAAAAATCTAGAGGAAAAGCAGCGGCATTGTGGAGCTGCAAGGCAGGAAAAGTTAACCTATAGGTAAAGAGCAGAGAAAGAAATAGCAATATTCATCAGGAGCTGAAATCTAGTAAAGAGTGGTGACCAGTCACTACATTGTACAGCCAGAAGAACTGGAGGGTGGGATGAGCAGTTCAGATCAGTAGAGAATCACAGTGCAGCTTCTGTTACTAAAGGAAGCTGGAATGGTTATTACTTGAGGTGATCTACATAAAGAAAGGACTGGTTGTTTTCTAACAGCAAAACAGACCTGCTGTTCAGAGAAGTTCTGATGTGGGTTTGAAATTAACTATTGGTTACTGTTCACTTTGGAACAAATAAAATTTCCCTTGACATGAAGATAGCTACATTTAGCTGAGGGATAGGTGAAGACTCAGCATTTTTTTGGATAGAAGAAATAGCGTGGAATCACAATCTAACATCTAGTCTGTTCTCTATGCTGGGGCAGAATAAACCATAATTCTTTGTAAATACACTTGAGGGGAGACGATTTTAGGAGAAGAAATAAAATATTATAGTTAATAGATAATAGCAGCACTATATTTCAAGTGGGTGAATATTTCAAGTGAGTCATAAATAACTCTACATCCTGAAGTAGAGTTCAAACAGGGTAGTGTGAAGAGAATATCAGAACATAATTGTGGATGAAGTTTGCTAAACTTATTGAAGAGAAACCTCTAGGAATTATATTTTTGAACCTTTTTCTAAACCATATTTACTGGGGTTTTTTGTGTGTTTGAATATCTGAAGCTTAAAAGGCACCAAAATCAGTTCTTCATAGCTTCTGACAGTTTCCCTGGTGGCTGCAGAGAAGCATATTCTTTTTTTGTAGAAGTACATAGTTTGATATAGGAATCCCAGTCTTCTCTCCCTTGAGGGTTGGAGAGTGGAAATATTTGAAGGTGTTATGTAGCAGAAGTACTGGTATTTCTAGCTACTTAATTCTCCAAGTGTCTGGTTGGTGCCTAATTGTTTGTGTTTGGAGCTGAAGTCTGGAGGGTCGAGAAAGAATATATTATCACTTCATCAAATTGAGAGGAAGTTCAGGTGTTTAGCTTCTCCTGTAGTATCAAGGGTTGCCATTTCTGAGGGTCACCTGAGGCATCCATGGCAGTCTGGGAGCCAAAGTCTGGTAGTAGTTAGGGCCTTATACACAGTCATCTAAGTTTAGTGAAGTTTTTCACATGGGGCACTGTGGATGCTTGTAACCTACTTAAGATACTGGGGCTATGTGGACTTCTCAGATAAACAAATTCAGCGTAGTAATTTTTTTAGAACATATTTGAACATCTGAATGCTTAGCTGATGAAAAAAATTGTGTGAGTATAAAGTGTAATGTTATGTAATTAGACCTTAATTTTTCATTACTACAGGTTAAACAATATATTTTATTGTCCATCTTGAAAATCTACTATAATGGACCTTGTTTGGCTGCAGGGACTGGTGCTACTGATGTGATATTTAGTGTTCTAATGGAAGCAAGTCTGGGATTTAGAAGCAAATAATGATTCTGCTGTTAAAAAGTATTGAGATTCAAGGACAAATGAGCTTTTCCAGTAGTTCCTTTAACTATTTTTTCAGTCAAAAATATTCAGGGAAGAATTTAAGCTGGTAGTTAATTGTATTTTTTTCTGCTTCATTCAGGGAAAATAATGAAATAAGAGGGAGAGTTGGAATACTGAAGTGGGTAGAAAATGCTGTAGGAAGAATTCAAGGAGAATCACAGTTGGTTTGATACCCTCAGAAACAAAGGAACAGGAATGAAGGAAGGAAAGAAGACTCACCAAATGTGATGGTGGTTACATTCCTTTGTCTTATCTATGATCAGTTTTGAAATACTGGTTTTCTGTGAAGGAGACATGAAAATAAATACCGCAAAGAGATAACTGTGAGAAGTGGGTGACAATGAGAAGTGCTGATGCTTCCTTTTTTTTTTTTTTTCACTGACACAACTCTCTAAATTGCTAGTTAAGACCAGTCCTTAGGATTTTATCAATGAAGCCAACACCCACAAAGCTTAATGAGAACCCAGCAAGTTTAACAAGTTTTGAAGTTCAGCTGTCTTTAAGACTATGGTCTACAGTTTCTCTTGTTTTTTCTCCTGCTTTCAGATGTCTTTGCAATCAAAACCTGACAAGAGCTGAAAACATGTGACCTCAGTGGTTATCTAGGAGATTGTGTTTGTTTCAGCCATTTGAAAGAGTAGTCTTAGATTTAGCATTTTACTTTATAATAGAGGATCTGTGTTCTGTCTTTTCACTATTGATTTTCTGTTCATGTATATTATAAATTGCTTCACTGCCTACTGACAGGGACCCACTTATTCCAGAGAATGCATTTCTCAATGATGCAAAGCAATACTATAGCACAGATAAGGTATTGTCCTTGATTTCCCTGACTGAAATTTCATGAGGAAATTAGGTCAACAGAATGTAATTACCTACACTGAAACCTCCTAGGGGCACTCGGTAGAGCTGTGCAAATGACTGATTATTTTGATTTGCTTACAGGAGCAAAGAAAATCAGAGGAAAAATTCAGTTTGAATAGAACAAATTGATTTCTTGTTTGCCCTGAATTGAAATGTTGTTGGTGCTAAGCTGGTCTTCATAGCTCATTATGAGAATTAAAATAAGGTTGATTTTATATTTTTTAACTAAAAATCAGCTCTCAAATTTAACATTGCCATTAACTCCAGCAGCATCTGAAGAGGAAATTCCAGGCTGATCAGAGTGAGCTCTCTGGGTTCACTTCTCTCAGAGCACAAAGTCCCTTTTCTACCATGCTGGGTTTCTTAGAGTTTTTTTCTGGAGGTGACTAATGCAGCTTCAGTTACTTTTTATCTGTAAGGCAGCTGAGCCTTGCCTATTTTTCTGGTCAGATAGACTGCCTTCCAGACTGGGAGCTCAAACGTAGCTTTTCTGTTCAGCATAAAGGCACTGAAGACTCACTATTTTTCATCCATGAAAAAAAAGGAAAACAAAACAGAAAACCAAATAAAATTTTAGTCTTAGTTCCTCTTATAAAGGCATCACCAGGAAGTATTTTGTCTTTCAAAAGATAACTTTTTTCTACTAACACATAATTAGTTAAACCCATGTAATTACAGAATCCCAGAATGGGTATGGTTGGAAGGGACCAGTGGGATCATATGGTCCAACGTCCCTGCTCAAGCAGGGTCATCTGAGAGCACTTTGCACAGGATTTCATCCAGACCCTTCTTGAGTACCCAGTGAGGGAGACTCCACAGTCTCTCTGGGCAATCTCTTCCAATGCTCAGTCACTCACAGAGTAAAGAAGTTCTTCCTCATATTCAGGTGCTTTAGTTTCTGCCCATTGCTTCTTCTCCTCTTGCTGGGCACCACTGAGAAGAGCCTGGAAACCTCCTCTTGACACCCTGCCTTCAGATACTGACAGACATTGATGAGGTCCTCTCTCAGCCATCTCTTCTCGAGGCCGAACAGGCCCAAATCTCTCTAACTCCTTGTTAGCAATGAGTCCCCTAATCTAAGAGAGTTTCTTTTCTGCAGTTCCCTAATCTAAGAGAGTTCTTTGTGTCCACCACCAAGGTATGACTACACACCAGCATCTCCTCTGCAGAGAGTCAGATGCTCCATTGGCTTGCCAGGCAATCCTTGAGTGAAGTTTGGGTCATAACAAGAGTTGGCATAAGGGGCTAAAAGGTCTCCTGATACAAGCAGCTGAGCAAGGAATGTAGAATTGGGATTATGGACTCATCTGAATTTTAAATCTGATTTTTTTATCAAGTTCTTTAGCTTTTTTCCTCAAGTGCCCATTTATAACAGATGATCACTGATATTCTCATCTTTGATATTACTGACTGATAAAATGCATCAGTAAGTTGACTGCATAAGTTTTGCGATTGAAGTTGGTATCAATACAGAAGTTGAACTTGGCTCAGCATGTGTTCTGCTTTTGTATATAATTTTTTAACTGTACCCATGGCTGGAAATATAGATAACATTTTTAAAGCCCTGTGAGAATGAGCTTAAGAATGTGGTACACTTCACATACTTAATAGACTCTGTAGTCCTGTTAATCTATTGCTGTAGAAAACACATTGTAAGATGTTAAGTGAAATTCTTGTATTCCAAAAATATTTTTCCAAATTTCTCAGAACACAAAGATCTCATTGAATTTCCAGTGTCATGTACAGAATAGCCAAGAGAGACATTCTAAACTTACTCTTCTCTTTCCACAGGCTGCTTTTCTGGAGACAGTGATCACTTTTTGGCAATTCATCAGCGAAAGAGTGGAAAACCTGTGTTTATTTATCACCATGTGGAGAGTGTGGAGAAAAGTTTGGATACAGACAGCTATAAGGATTCCAAACAAAATTTCCGTTCTGCTTCCCACACCAAAATAAGCAAGTTGCACCCTGCAATAATTGTTAAATCAGCCTTCCCCAGGTCTGTTTATGACCCATCCCTCAATCTCTTAGCAATGACTGGTCAAGATTTGGAAGTGGAGAATCTTCCCATTCCTACAACGAATGTGATTATTGTGGTAAGTGACTTTTTATGGGTTTTGGAGGGGTTTTTTAGAATAAATGTTTTAGAATAAATTTTTATTTTTTAGAATAAATATGCCTGTATTTAAATAAAGACAGATTGCAAGTTTGGGTAGTCTGACTGATCATCTAAATCTAAATAATGACCTCTTGTCTTGAATTTCTTCACTTTGGTAGAATTTGCATTTATATAATCACACTCTGATTAACAAACAATCTGGTGGACCAGTGCAGAATATAGCCTCTCTGTAGGTAAAGACCTTACCTTTGCCTCAAATGTTGTTGATCCTCTTGTCTTGACTGATGTTTGCACAGTTTTAACTGGATAGGCTTCAAACTTACTCTGCATAGGTCACAAGAAAATGTGCTTCAGGGAACTATTCTACAGAGGCAGTGAGGTCTTAAAAGGGTAACATAAAGGTTTCATTTACTTCTGTTCCTCAAAAAAAAATCCTGTTTCTTGCAGAGTAAGAACTTCATTTTTGTTGGTGTATGTGCTTCTTCTGGGACATATGGACTGGGGACCCTCCAGTGTCAGTTAACTCTGTGTGACCTTTCCCATTCTGAAGATGCTGATGGCAGTGCTCGCTCCTGCAGTGAAGGGCATGTCAGTTTAACCATATCCAGCTGCTCCCCTGCTGCATCCTCACCTTTCGGGCCACTGGAGCAGCCTGCTGTCAGGAGAGCTTTCCTTGGTGGCATGCACTGTACAGTCTGTATGTGTTCTGCACAGACACTGCTTTCCTCACCCCCATGCGTGGGCCACTCTCCTTGATTCCTGGAGGGAAGAAGAGCCACTTATAATGGCTTGTGCACTCATTAGAGTGAACTAAAGAAGATTAAAGTGAAATCTGTAAATTGCTCATTTCAGAGGAAGCTGAGAGATTAAAAGAGAATGGACTTTACAAACAAGGAAAAAAGAGCACAGAACACAAGAGCATGTTAGCACAGCAAGTGTGTCAGAATCCCATACGAGTTCCCTGTATGGTACTCTAGAGATCTGCCCTCATGGATGCTCCAAGTGCAATAGAGTAGTGACAATGGAAAGAATAATCAGGATAAAAGAAAAAGACGGTAGTAGTTTTATTTGCCCATTGTTAGTTTTAGCAGATAAAAAGTACTGTCAGGGAACTAGGCTCAAAAAGCTGTGCTCTGGACTTGTTGCATCCCATACAAACAAGACCTCCCCATCTGAGTTTATATGGCTAGTATTGTTAGTGGACTAGCTGTGTGGAAGTATCCATATCAGAGGAAAATAAGGGGTTTTCAGTCTTGCTTTACTGGGGACAGGCCAACTGCAAACAGAGTCCCAGTACTGAATGGTATTGATCAAGGGAAGGAGATGCCAAGCAACTGCATATATCTATCCTCAAAGCTAGCCTAAGCCAGCAGGGCCGACTCTGTAGTGAAGGTACCTGCTCCCTTCTTTCCAGTGCAAGCATTATTTCACTTCTGCTCAAGGTGTGAAACCTTTCTATTGGTGCAAGGAACTCAGAATAGGCATGGCCCTGCTTTTTTTTCATTAGATGACATTGTTACCTATGAATTGTTGCTTTAGTAGGGTTTTGCACAGTTTTGGAGACCCATGGTCCTCAAGTAGTAATGGAAGAGTCCTGCAAAATATTCTAGGGCTACCCTGATTTCAGCTGACTGGCTCTGTGCCTGCATTAAAAGCTAAATGAGGCAGATTTTCAATTGGCAGATAAATTCACATTAAAAAAAAGGTCCATTAAATCTGTATTAAGTTCTCATTAAGTGACTTTGGTCTCAGGCTTTGCTACTGCATTTTTAGGATGGAACTGCTGCTCTGAAGCCTTCTGTTCTGGCTGAGAACCATATGTGCTTTAAGGGGAGGTATAACAGCATGAGCTAATCATGACATGAAAACTGTTTATTGCTTGGGTTCTTCAGCTGTCTCTGGATGTGCTGAAGGACAGTAGTTTTGGTTTGTTTCTAATGTCATCCTTTCAGAAAAAGCCTTTGGGGAAGCATATGTTTGAAGCCAAAGTGCTGTGAGTCAGACAGTGCACTGGACTAATCCCACCATCAGAATTTTGAAGATGCCTTCTTTAGAAGGCAGAGTGGTTGCCATCATCCAAGCACAGCCCTGCTCTTTCCAGCCTTCTGTATTTCAACATTCTGTTCTCCTTCTTGAATGTCACCTGAAGTAGATTGTAGTGTTAATGTAATTACCAAGGGAAGCTGGTTTGTTTTGAATTGCATGTGTACTGCTCCCTCTTTGTTTTGAATTAGCACTTACTGCCTGTTGATGCTTTCTGGTTTTTAATATATAGGGCAAGTGTCAGTGTTTGTTGTTTTGCCCTGGCTGACCCTTTTTGTTCCAGCCTTTAGCAATGTTGCTGGTTGCTCAACTTGAAAGGGCAGCTGTTACTGTTAGTGCTTCCTGTAATCCAGTTACATGATTGGTGCACATTGTGATTTAGTATGAAAGTCAGCAACTTTTTTTTTTTAATAAATCTGTGCTCTGTTAGCTCTGCAGAGGAGAGGAAACTGAATTCAAGCTAATTTCAGTGACTTAAGGTCCATTTTCTTCATGATTAAGGTGGAAAGGCAGGGTGAATGGATGCCTAATGCAGAATGATTACAAGGTTGCATTTTGTGCTAAGGACTAAACCATCTGACAAGGAAAATGTTGCCAATGCACAGCAGCGTGCTATGAAGCCAAGAATTCTGCAGGTATTTTGTCCAAAAGTGATGTTTTGTGACTCTAACAATAAAGAACACGTTAAGAAGTAATTTTACTGAAACTGGGGATAGTGTAGTGCTTGTTTGCCTAAGTGAGGAAGAGGAGCTATTTATTTTCTGGGAGGGAGTTTTATATGAAGGCAATCACATTACCTGATATTAAGTTCCTTTGTTTGTATGTGTGCGTGTGTTTGTGTTGGTGTTCAGTTCACCTTGTTTATTGAAGGAAGTGAGGACAATTCAGAGCTCTTAGAGGCTTTTTGACTGTTCTATAAATGCCTTAGTGCTTACCCATATGTTCTGTTTAGCTGTCTCTCTAGATGATGTGAGACTAAGTCATCTGAAAATTGCCTGGATAACATACAGAGTTACATAATTTTTTGTAATACTTGAGTTTTCTATTTGTAAGCTTTTATTTTGCATTTCAGAAACCATATACTCATTGAAGGTATTAGAGAATTATTAGTGCAGTGAACAAGTTCTCAAAGTGTTTATTTGTGTTTATTCCAAGTTGTTCCAATTCTGAATATAAGAACCACAAAGGTCAAGACAGTACATGGAAAGTGGGAACAGAATGTGGATAATCACTTATGATAGAAAATACTGTCTAACATACTTATTAAAAAAAAAGCCAGAATACAAACACATATAAACTTGAGAGAAAAGCAGAAGGACTTGTAGTAAAGGTTACAGCTCAGACTAAATTATCACCTCATGGATATGCTAAAGCATCATCCCTTGTAACCTGATGTATTTTGGTCTGTCCAAAGCCTCTCTCAGGCACACAAGTGTATTGTACCAAGATTGGACCTAGCTACTCAGATGCTTTTTTCACTTGCATCCTGTGAAGTGTTTCAGAAATGTAAAGGTTGCTCAAAATTTTCCCTTTCACACCTCATTTTTACTATACACCTTCTTAAATAAATGTGAAATCTGTTTCATTTTCTGTGGCTTAGAAATTCCACAGCACTGTACTGTAGCTAAAATTCAGCTCATCTCTTAATTTTTGTTTGATTTATATAAGTGTTACTGAACTGAATTGATTTAATTAGTTTCTTTCAGTTAATGTCAATGGGACATATGATTCACAGACAGCCACATAGAGCTTTTCTTTGGCTTTTCCACAGCATTTTGTGTAGGGCTGTATTCCTCAGAGCTATAGCTTTCCCATGTCATCACATCTATTTTGTCTCCAATATCTGAACTTTTTACTTTCAAGCATGCTGAAGAGCGCAGGTAAGAACTTCAGGTGCTTCTACTTTGAGAGAGGATTCAGTGGAAGAATAAAGCACAACAACATATGTATCTGTAACAGATATTCATGTGGAAACCAGGTATTTGGGCTGGTATCTATTAAGATATCTAGCATGTTTCTAAACACTTTCTGGATTATTAGGGAGTTAATATAGGTTGAAGACCATATCCAATAGGGAGACTAGATGTGATCATCCTGATCTGGAGATTAGTACTGACATGAACCATTTCCTCATCAGTTTTCTCACAGCCAGAGAACAGTACCAGATGCATTTAATCTCCTAGTATAATACAGCCTTGATATCTGCTTCAGGGTGAGTTCCCTAATTCCAAATGGCTGTAGTTACAAGATTCATATTGATGATAATGGGTGCTTAGGCACCAGCTGCACTGACTACCTATTTATATATACTCATACACACACACAGACATTTAGTGACATCTTAATCTGGAGTTGATCCCAGCTTAAACAACACATTTTATGTTGAAATAATGTGGAAATCCTTTCCAAATCTGGGCACAGTTCAAGTAGGTGGGCTTCTTCTGGGTGGGTTTGGGTATCTGAAAACCATGTGGCTGTGAAACCACAGCAGAACTGCTTTTACACTTATGTCACATTCATCCCACAAGTACTGCTGTATTCTCTTATATAACTTTCTTCATATTACATACTCAGAAAAGACGCATCTTTTGCTCACTTGATGACATGGCCTTAGATGTATAAGTTTATTTCTCCTTTAATTTCCCATATCCTGATGTGTCAGGTTTAATTTCCAGTGCCAAAGCCCAGAATATATTGTTTGTTACTAAATTTTATTTCATCTTCCCACACCTCTTTTTTGCTGGAGATGTCTGTTCTTTGTACTCTTTATGAAGTCATGGCTTCCACATGAAATGTCATCTCTAAGTTCCTCTAGGAGCACACAAGACATTCACTTGCTTCTTCCTTGAAAAGGCCAGTGAAACAATGGGAGCCACACTGCTATATACCCTTTCTGCTGATCGTTGCAATTCTCTCCACTGACTGTTTTTTTTGGGGGGGCATACGAAGAACTCTGTGAAAAGAACCTGATAAAAAGGTCGGGGGCATCCAATGCTTACAATTCTTTTCAGTCCAAAAAATGTTTTCTCTAGAGCTGCCTCTTTTGTGAAGGCATTTAATGTAGATTTCCTTTCATGAACAAAGAGCACTATGGAATTTCCATAATTTTGTGGAATTTATTTTTTACTTTTCTTTTAATGAAAAATGGATGTTTCTTCTCACTGGTAATTTGGTAATACAAGATGCCTTCTTTTTCAAGGCTAAGTCACTGAGTTTTACTGAATGAGAGGAGTGGGATAGAGAGAGCCCTCTGCATCAGAGCACTAAGTTGTGTGTGATCTTTCTGCATCCCAGAAGGTAAATGACCTTATGAGAATCCCTTGAAAGACAATAAGATGCTCTGATGTTTTTTCACTTATAGCCTTTTTCACTTTTTCCCCAGCTGTCCACTTTACTGACTGTTTTTCCAGAATCTTTTTTTATTCTTTTTCTTGAATATCATGCCTTGACATAAGATGAAGTCTCCTCCTTTCTTCAGGTCTCTTTGTTAGGAACTCTTCCATCTCTCAAATCCTTGTGTCAGACTCTGCTGGCTCAGCATGCACCCAGTTAAGTGGCCCAGTAAGGCCATGCCGAACAATCAGTAAAGGTATCTTGAAATGTTACAGTCTCAGTCTGATAAATATGCATAGAAGTCTGCGAGAAGTGTTGATAGCTAAGCATGATCCATTAGACAGAAATTTAGGATTACTTTTAGGAGACCACAGAATAAAAGTCATTTTCTTTGGGACATAGAGAAGGGAAGAGGATTGGAGATGTTCTTAAAAAAGAAGAGGCACAATTTCTGAAGCAAGTGATTTGATGCTTTGCATCATGTGTTGCATGATATGTTATACTATGGTCAATTTGAAAGTTATTCAAAATGGTAGGTTTATCATCCCATCACACCCTGTACAGTAATGCCCTGATTTTCACTGGGACAAATGTAAACATATGTATATGTAGTTCTGTATATTTCTAGATGTAATTATGCTATATTGCAATAATAGAAGTGTCTAAGGAGCTGCTTTTTTGAATACTGTGCCTGACCCCGGGGTCTCAGCCTCAAGTCTGTCAAATTCTGACTCAAAAAAATCCATTTATCTGTGTGTGTGAAAAGATCATGCACAGTTTGGTGCTGCAACTCAGAGGGCTCTCTGCATCCTACTCCTCCTGGCAGGTAAGAGTACCCTAAGCTCACTCCCTCTGTAGACCTAGTGAAGAGATGGTCAAAATACTTTTGAAAGTACATTAAGCTAAAACAATGGATTGAAAATAAGGCAAAAAATATGAGTGAGGAGAACAAGTAGTCCATAAATGACAGGTCAATCAAACAGTGGTGGGACAAACAGTCAAGTTAACTATCTATGAAATATAACGAAAAGTCAAATGTCATGTTTTGTCACTGAACATCTGTTATTGCTGGCCAAAGAAAGGGGTTGGCACTAGCCCAGGCCAAGGAGGCATAAATAGAAAATCATGTCTCTGCAGTAACTTCTCAAAGGAGCTTTCTGAGGTGTAAGATCTTAGAACCTAGTGAAGTATCAACTGTATCCATCTCCATTTCCAGGTCATGTATTTGTGCAATACTTGGAATAGCAGAGGATGGGTGCCATGCTGTTAGTGAAATTTTAAGATCTTATTATAATTTCAGTGCTGAATTGTTAACAAGCTCTAAATGTTAGTCACACATTTCAAGAGTGGGCAGTATCAGTCAATACACTCAGTGTGATTGTTCTAATCACTGTTGTGTCTTTTTACATTGTGACCCCAAATATCAGGTCTTCACAGTATTTGGCTTCTAGACTCAAGTCCACCTTCTTGTAAGAGATTGATGCTCACCATTAGTCCTTACGTTATTATACTGACATAACATATCTGCAGCAAGCCCTGCAAATAGACCTAGTAGCCTGCAGCTCTGTCATTTTGGATTTTGTTTGCACAAAGAAATCTAGAGAGTCTGCATTAGTTGGCCTCATTTGCTTTCTACTTCCCTCTGTGCACTTCAGCAGGGATAATTGCATACTGAACCATTAGCATGGTATTGTGTTTGCTGTCAGTCTTTGTGGAAAACAGGAATGATTGCATTAGGTTGGTTGTAACATGCACTAAAACCTCCTTAAGGCACTCTTTTTCATCTGATTTGCAAAATGTTAAAAGAATGTTAGTAGGATATTCAGCAACCTAGTGCTTTGATTGATTATCTTACTGAAGGCAACTTTGGGGGTGCTTTTGTAACATTCAGTGAGATGTTACACTTGCACAAAAGCTGGTCATATCTTTCACAAATTGCCCATATCCTCTTCAGTCACAGCGTTCCTTTTCCTGCATTTTTAGTGAAGGGAAGATGATTCTTGAAGTAATTTAATTTTTTTTCAAAAGCTGAACTGTTTAAATCAAAACAGGATTTCAGGAGCAGGCATGTTATATGTTTTTAAGCTAAAGCCTAAAGTTTCATTGACAGTTAGCCTTGGGCAGTTTCTCTAAAGGAAGTGTCAGCTGTTCCATATTTCTTTCAACTGTGTATTCGTGTTACTGGCCAATCCCAGCTATAAATTAAATACCTGTGTGTAGCAGAGCAGAATCTACTTATGTTATCCCATTCTTCAAATATGTGAATTTTGTCCTCTATGAAAAAATCTTTATTAATTGATAATTTTAATTTTTTAAGCATTTCTGTGAAATTAAATTCAGATACAGTTGCAGCCAAAGCAAAGATCTTCAGTGTTACTTAAGCTGTATACCCAGGTGTAGGAGACCTGGCTCAAAGCCTTGCTCTAAAGGAGGTAGGGGAGAAAACTGAATTTGAGCTTTTTCTCATTTTACATGATCTAGTTGCTGAGCTAAGGGGTAGAGAGCACCACTTCTCTCATACTCTCAGATGAAATTATTTGTTTGACCCAAATCACATTGTTTTAAGTAACTGAAAATTCAAGAAATGTTGTTCTTGGGCTGATCCAGTACAAATATCTTGTATGTGTTTTGATTTGGTCTCCAAAAGAGGCAACCCCCCCTCCTCCAAACAAACAAAGCCCCCCAAGACACCCCCCCCAACCTTGTTTCTTACTTGGTCCCATTTATTCCTCTGATTGAAAAAGGCTTCTGTACTGTTTCTGTACTGGATTCCAGAAGAAGACACAGAGATTTAGACAAGAGTGGAAAGTTCTTGGCTTTTTTATGACAGTGTCCAAACAGCACTTTGGTTGTTTTGGCATTTGAGTTCAGATGACTCCTCGGTGGTTGGAATTGCACTGACTTCATTACCTAGAACTGTACAGACAGGCTCGTCCTTCAGAAGTTCAGGAGGTAGCTCTACCTCTATCAAGGTTCTCTTTTCCTCTTACAAGTGAGTGGAAACCTATTACTGCCTAAATTGGACTAAGGAAAGGGAAAGTTTCCTGGCGTGCAGAGTTACAGGTGCCATCACTAGAATCACACAGGCTTTATGTTCAAAATCATAAATAAGCTAGATGGCCCTATTGGGATCATGAGGCCCACCAGTAGAAAATTGTTGACTACCACCCACAATAAATCTATGCACCGTTTTGATAATGTTCAGGAATAAAGAATCCAGAAGCATTTAAAAATTCTTTTAGCACCCTCAGAGAACTATTTTTGTGAAAACCCAAGTCCCCTACAGAAACATTTAAATGGCAGATAAAGGGCACTCAGATAAAAGACAGCAAGACAGCATGTGTTTCCTTATCAGTCAATGTTTTGTTGGATCTGGCAGTTCAGCCTCTGGAATAATCCTTCTGGTTCTTCACTTCTAACTTTGTTGTTAGGAAAAGTAACAGCTTCTATAAAGTTCCTTAATAGATATTTCATAATGTGCTCCTATGTGTAACCTATTAAATATTAAACCTTCTAAAAACTGCTTTTGAAAAATAATTTAAAAACACATCATTTTTCTATCATCATGACATTAATATGTGATATTTTGAAACACAGTTTTAAATATTTGAATAAGCGAAACAATACCAAACAATATTTTGGAGCAGAAGATGATCATCTGAATTTACTTTTTAAAATGCTTCCTAGGTCAAGCATTTCTGCACTTTGGCATCTCTTTTGTAAAGAATAAATATTGGATTCTGAAATTAAATGCACAGGCTCAGATGATACTGGGGTTTAAATGTGATAGCATAGCTCTCAGGTGAATGATGTTTTTTCAGTCACCTCAATGTCAAACTGGTTCATGGAAAGGGGAATAGTCGAGGGAAGTAAGCAGAGAGGTACAAATTTTTCTTCTGTCTTTTGTCTTGTTGCTGAAAGCATTAAAGTGGTGTTCACTGTCCTTCCTTTGAAGGTCAGCCATGACTGACGATTTGTAATGGAGCTAATTCTTACTTGTCTCTCCACCACAATAAACTGGTGGAAAATACTTTTAGTGGTTACAGTGCTTTAAATTGAGTATAGGATAGATGCATCATGAAGAGTGTCAGGATATATATCAAGACTGCTAAAATAACAGTGTTTCATAGTGTAGGAAGGTGGTTGACTGCATATGTTACGTCAATGTTTATTTAAACATGAATTGTGACAGATTTACATTTAAACCTTTTTTAGCTGTTGGAGAATAATAGTGGAATGTCTGCTTTGTACAAATTTGGCTGGGGTCACATGTTCTCCTTGGGAATACTCATTGTTAATAAACAATGCATAGAAATCAATGACAATGTAAATTAATTTTTTTTTCATTTAAAATATGCTAAACTAAATTAATACAATGTCCCTGATTGAATTGAATTTTATTTTTTTGCCCTTTTTTCTGTTGGTACTTTCAAAAGTACCTTGAGCGCATCCAGAGGAGGGCAGCAAGGCTGGTGAGGGGCTTGGAACACAAGCCCTGTGAGAAACAACTGAGGGAGCTGGGCCTGTTTAGCCTGGAGGAAAGGAGACTCAGGAGTGACCTTATCACTCTCTGCAAGTGCCTGAAAGGTGGCTGTAGTCAGGGGGGTTGCTCTCTTTCTCCAGGCAGCAACTGACAGAACCAGAGGACACAGTCTTAGGCTGTGCCAAGGAAAATATAGGTTGGATATTAGGGAAAAAGTTTTTTACAGAAAGAGTGAACTGTCTGCCTGAGGAGGTGGTGGAGTCATCATCCCTGGGTATGTTTAAAAAAAGACTGGATGTGGCAATCAGTGCCATGATCCATTTGAGGTGTTAGGGCTGGATTGGACTCGATGATCTTGAAGTTCTCTTCCAGCCTTGTCATTCTGTGTGTGATTCTGTGTATGATTCTGTGTGTGAATAAAGGTTATCTTTTTGCTGGTACTAATTGTACCAGTAATCTTGTTTTCTTTTTGAAAACAGACTCGGGGAAGTAAGGATCACTTCTTGTATGGTCCTGTGGTGTTCTGGCAACGCTTACAGCTTTCTGCTTTGTTTAGCCAATTTGTTGCTGATATGCTTTCTTTGTGCAACGCATGCTATGTTGTCTAATTAAGAACACAGCTCTGGAGGCTACTCTTTACAAATGTATGTGATATTTCAATGTCATGTTTTAACAGTTTACTTTCAGGTACTGTTACACATAGTATTAGAGTGGTGCAGTTTTCTGAGCTGTCAGTCCTTTAAAAATAAATGTTTTGGATCAGTGGAAGAATGACCTTAAATACTGCTCTCTTAGAGCCTTTCTATTCTTTAGGCAAAGTAAAGCTGCAGCAGTGTAGAAATTATATTCCTTGTTTTAGGCTGAAGATGAAAAATAAGCAGACATTGTCCCTAAAACCTTTCTCACAGACTTTCTCTGAAATGGGTTTACAGGATGCTGTGGCTCTGCCTAATTAGCTACAATAAAAGTGCGTACATGCAATAGAAATTAACTTGAAAATTTAAAATACTCCCCTTCCCCCCGCTCCTTTCTGTTTAAACTGTAGCTACATTAATTAAAGACCTCTCCCCTTTCTCCCTTGGCTACTCTGACATATGCTTAATTTTAAGGGTGTCTGGACTGACCCTGGTAGAATCCCTGTTAAAGGAGGGCTGTGGTAGGAGAAGGGATGGTGGTTAATAGCTGTAGGAACACCCCTCTGGCATGCTGCATACATTTGTGGTTGGGCACAAATGACTGGAGTTGGGCAAAAAGTTGGGCAAAAATTGTATCTGTAGAAGACCACACAAATGATGATATAGCAAGAAATCTCTAGAATGCCGATAAATATGTTAATAAAAAAAAAAAAAAAACCAAAACAGCAACTGACTCTTCTAGAAAGAGGTAATAGGGCAATAATTGAATAGATAGATATGTGATTTGAAATCCATAGACTAAATAAAAAATCTGATTGTGGCTTTAATTTTTGAATGTACTTTGTAAGAATCTGCCTGAAAAAGGATATAAACTTTAATGAAATAACTGTAATGTGAGGCTTTTGGTAATGAATGAATTAGAAAACCATATGGATGCAATAAGTAGAATAATTAATGTACCATACACAAAAGTAGGCCATCCATAAATCATTTATGATGTCCTCTTTATCAGTTCTTGTCTCTTTGAGTCTTATTTGAAGTCCAGCGTAGCTGGATTTGCTAGTCAGATTTGCTAGTTGGATAACAGACAACTTTCATTAAAGCATTAATTACTTTTAGAAGGCTGAGGGCCTGATCCATTAAAAATACTTGCAGAACAGTGCTACTTTAGTAATGTTTGAGGGTTTTTTTCTATTTTAATTACTCTCTTCCTCTGGTCAATGCAAGTTGTGTTCTACTTTAACTTGCTCAGCAAGCATGATGGAATACTACTGTGTTTATAGAATTAACTGTTGAATTTCCCAGAAAATTCCAAATGCTTTTACTGGCTGTATGGTACAGTTACAAGAGTAAGGGAGTCTCTTATTTACAGTGATTGTCAGTGAGCCTGCTCTTTCAAAGGCAGAGATTCTGAGGACCTTCTTTAGGCAGTTCATTCTATGCCCACTGCTTCAGGTCAGTAGGAACTAGGGAACACTGAAGAAAATACCTTTTTGTGGGTTTTTTTTTCACTTTTCTTGTATTTAAACATAATAATTTAAACTCTCATTTTATAATCTTTAATAGTGATCTAATTTCATTACTAAAATGGCCAAAATAAATGTTTTGCATTACAAAATGAGAGCATTTTATAAATGCTGAAAATAATGTGAGACTTGAGCTAAAAGCCCATTCTGCCAAAGAGGTATGCCTATGGCAAAATGATCAGGGTTGTTTTAATAAAATACTTAAGGAAAAATTTTAACCAGAAAATGGATTTACACTATTGGTTCTAAAAATATACAAGATTCAGTCTGACAATAATATTATATAGTTAGAATAGTACATCTTGATTGTGGTGATAAATATGCTAAGAAAAAGAAGAGATGGGCAGTTTATTTTCAAGTGCCATATTTATTTTTGTTCAGGTGTTACGAGTAGGATGTTTTTGTGTTCAATTTTTCTTTATTCAAAGGAACTTGAGTACAGTTTCTATTGAAACTGAATGTTTTGTGTTCATTTTTTCTTTATTCAAAGGAACTTGAATACAGAAACTATCTACAACTTTCTTTAAGGAACTAAAGAATGTTGTAGATAATGAAAAAAACTCTTATAATGTCATTCTATGATAGAACCTATTAAGACTATCACAGAATCACAGAATTACCTAGGCTGAAAAAGAGCTCTGAGATCATCAAGTCCAACGTATGACATAACACCACCTTGTCAACCAGACCATGGCACTAAGTGCCACATCCAGTCTTTTCTTAAACACCACTAGGGACAGTGAGTCCACCACCTCCCTGGACAGCACATTCCAGTGCCCAGTCACCCTTTCTGTGAAGAACTTTTTCCTAATGTCCAGCCTAACCTTGCCCTGGCACAGCTTAGGACTGTGTCCTTTTGTCCTGTTGCTGGTTGCCTGAGAGAAGAGACTGACCCCCAGCTGGCTAAAGCCTCCTTTCAGGTGGGTGTAGAGAGTGAGGAACATGAAGTAGATGTCCTGGGCACAGAGTTAGGTCACATCTTTCAGGGCCTGCTATCTAAGGTGTAGCACAAATGCACAGAGCTGGTCATCTCTAACAAAAAAATCCCTTAGAATTCCAGTGCTGGGGAATGTATTGCAGAGAGTGAGGAGCATCATTATCAATACTGAATTATGGAATCCCTCTGCTTCTGAGCTACTAATGCCTAAGGGCAACTTTGGTGTCTCCATGTTCATGTGCCATTAAACTCATGACCAAGGACAGCTTGAACACTGATTCTATTTCCAAGCCAGACTTGAATGTTCCCAATGATCAATGCCACAGTCAAGCCCTTTCTCTTGTTCTCATGTAACTAATCTTTCTTCTTCTACAATGCCACCAGTTTATTTGGCTGATCAGCCAACTTTGTTCAGTGTTTATCAAGGCTTTCTCTTGGCCTACATCAAATTCACTTTGCTTTCTACCATTATCTTTTAGTGAGTTGTAAAATAGGCTTAGCATAAAGCTGCAGGATGTTCCAGGGGCTAGTCAGAATTTTCTTGCATGCCCTGTTTGACTCATGGGCTGGCACTTGTCCAGTCCTCTGTTATGAGCAGAGCCTTATAAATTCATTTCATTAAAGGTAAGAAACTTCAAACAAAAAATCCAGTGCTTTTGGTATGCTGCATATTCATATTTTCTGATCAATCACTGAAGAAATTAAATGCTTCAGAAAGATGTATCTGATGGTTAAAAGGACAGTTCAATCAATGTGGCCTCATTAATGTCTCATGGGTTGCCAGTCCCAGTGATCCTAGCCTTTGTCAAGCAAAGTTTGGCAAATGCTGCTAGCTTTTCTTTGTCATAATGTTGTTATAACCCTTGCCATCCAATGGTCTTCTGCTATTGATCTTTGCTCTTTTGGCCATGTTACTACTATTGTAGTTTCTTCAGTTGTAATAGAAAGGAATTTGCTATAATCTTTGGCTCCAATACATAGCAATTTATTTTTTTGGCTTGTCTACAATGTTAAGTCTCTTTAACACAGACACTGCATCTTTGCTTTTCTAAATGTTATTCTGCCTGGAGGCTGGCTGACTTTTTCTTTTTCTTGCCCTTTTCTTTAATTGTGGATTTCTTTCAAAATTACTTTGATGGTGATGCAATGCAAAAATACTTTCACTTTCATATCACATCAACTGTGAAACAGCTCTCTAACAGCTCATTAGTAATAGAGTGGATCACACATTCCTTGTAGCAATTGAGCTGTATGAGCTGCTGATCAAGAACCACTAAAATGAATGAAGTCTTCTGAGTCAAAAAACTCAAGGCAGAGGTGAAAATTAATTCCCTTTTTAGAGAATTTTCAGGTAAAAAGACAACCTCACTGGGATAAAATGAAATTATTTAAATCCTTTAACTGGGAAGTAAGGAGGGAATGAAAGTCGTGTATCACAAAAATCCCAAAGCTCAAGGCTACAATGAGTGCTGAGGTTCCAGCACTTCTTTTGTCACGTCCTGGTAGGAGCTGACAGTCACAGGGGAAATTGGTTAAATCATCCAAGTCAGGTTATTTGGTGTCTTTTATTTACATTGTAGGATGGAGGCGAGATAGGATGATGGAGGGCGTATTTTCAGTGCATTTGAGATTGGTCTTGCCTTCAATATGTGGGGGTTGCAAAGCCAAGTCTCTTTTAGATGCTGAAATGTTTTGCTCTTCTTTCCAGATTAGATTTTATTTAATTAGTTCAGCTGAGTGGAATCTGTAGTGTTGTTGGAAAAAGGATTGTCTGGAAGTCTAGTCATTCAATTTATCATGTGGCATATGAGGACAAAAGCAATAACTCTTCATCCTGAAGCATATACAGGTCAGGGACCTGAGCTGGGGTCTCCCACATGTAATATAAAGCTCTACCACATATCTGTTACTTATTCTGAAATAAATCAATCTTCTTAAGATCTTCAGTATGTTGTCCCTTAGTGAGATTATCAGCAATATATTATTTCTCAGCAGTATAAAACTAAAAACCTGACAAGAAATTCTGGGGACAGGAACAGGAGAAAGAAGCTATTCTTAGCTGTTCTTTTGCTAACACTCTGTACAAAATCAGGAGGCAGTGTATCAGCATGAGTCTCAACACAGATTATCCTGATAAGTTTATACTGAGTTGCTCATGCAAGATATCGATAGTAAGGAGTTTGCACACTTGCCGGAGAAAAAACAAAATTAAGGAAACACTATAAAGACACGTGTTTTTGTACAGGGAGACAAGACCACACGCAGTCCATGTGCTTTCTCTGGTGAAGTGGAAAGGCAGAAGTTGTTTTTCAGAGGCAGCACCAGATAAATTACATTAACAGAAAGGAATGAATAAAACTTTACTGTTTGAATTTTGTACACTCTGTTATTGTATATCTTAAAAATTGAATGTATATTCAGGAGTAATTTAGTTAAAATCATTGTCAACTAGACAATCATTTCAGCCAAACTTGCATTACATGACTTCTCCATTGTTCATTCTTTCCTGAATGATATTTTCTACTGGGACTTACAACTTAATACTGCTGATGTGAATTGATGTGAAACTTATGAAAATAAGAGTCCTAACTGCTTGAAACTGCTTTGTTTTGCCCAGCATAGAACTTGTATTTTTCTCCAGTTAATCAGGCATGTAATGTATTCAAAAGCAATGGTTCAGAACATTGCTGCATTTTTCATACATCCTTTTTTATTTCATTCTTTTCTGTTTTAGCCGGCCGTTTGGTGCTTCCTGCGCAGTATTCTCTACACCTTTTTACCCTTCTCTTTCATTCCTGTAATAAGTTTGCTGGAGTTCATGTCCCCAAACTATCTAGTCTGTAGTGCCTACTTAAAACATTTGTCTCACCATCCATTCAACTAGTCCCCAATGATTCTGTTCCTTCATCTACTCTGTCTCTCACTGCTGTGTGCAAGTCATATCCTTTCCTCAGCCAACACTTCTATTGTCTTTTTTTTTAACATGTGTTAGGGTTTCAGGCTATGATAAGGCAAATATCTAATCTTATCCAAAATCTTTCATAATAGATTCAAACTTGAAAAAATGCCTTAAATAGCACATTTCCTTGGTCATGCCCCCATATAGCCATTGGAATTTTAGCTCTTCTTTCCTCCTTGGAATGCCTTATTGGTCTTCTGCACACTTCTGCCTGTGAACTCATCCCTTTTTCTCACACATTCTCATTCTTCTCATGCTCTACTCTTTTAACTTCTGTAAGTGTGGTCCCTTTCCTCAGGCTGTTACCAGGGACTTGGCTTGCCTTTGCTTCTTAATCACCCTCTACTTCTGTCTTTTCTCTTCACCTTTGTCTTTTGGTCCTTCCTTGTAGTCTCAAACCACTTTACTGTTTGCATCTCAATTTTTAAATATTTTGTAGCCCACACTTCCCTCTCTTCTTCCAGTAATACATGTAAAAAGATTATTAAAAATATTTAAATTAATTCTATTTAAACATACTCTTTGTTTAAAAAATAAAACCCTTTCAACACATTTCCTCCTAATTTTTTTCTAAACCAATTCAGTTCCCTTGATAATCTTCCCCTTCACCTTGAATGCTCCTTTTTGCCCAGAGCTGTTCTGTTACTGGATCCCTGACAATGCTGTGGATATTGAATATTTTCCTGTACTGTAATGTCCATTTTCTCACCCTATACAAAGGCAATATGGCAGGTGTTCTTGACTCTGATTTTAATTAGTTTTCTTTGGTCTGGTGTTTTGGTTTTCTTGTTGGTTTGTTTGTTTGTGGTTTTGTAGTTGAGTTTTTTGGGGGTTTTTTATTTGTTTTGTTTATGGCAAATAACTGCTTTGGTTCACTGTGAGTGCACTTGTTTTCTGATTTGTTTGTGTTAAGCTGGAATTAACAACTATAGAATATTCCTGCTTTTGGTATAGAGTTGCTTTGCTTTTGCAGTGTTGCATGGACTTCTGGATTCCAGTTGCTGAAGGGATTATTGCAAAGCACTTACACCCAAGTACTTACAGATCTGGAATTAAATTATGGTATAATTAATTTCTGAAAAATCCTGTTTAAACTCATGACCAAAATATACTTTGAAGTCCAAGATAAAATTTTGCTGGTCTTGACAAAATGTTACAGAAAAAATATTATTTTCACTTTGAAAAGGATGTTTGCCACATGAATTGTGTCTAACCAAAGCTAACTTGATGTTTGCTCAAAGACAATAAAAAAGTTATCTCAGCTAAACGAAATATTAGTTTAAGATTAATTAGTTGTAAAGTGTACATGTCAAAGGTTACTTAGCAACATAAAAGAATGCAGTATTTCTTAAGTGTAGGCATTGAATGGGTTGAATTTGTACTCAGTAGAGTTTTGGAAGAAAAATGTCGAGTGAAAATACATCAAGTAACTATATTGTCCACCAGATGTCCCTGTACTCATAGGTGGTAATGGACAATATTCATTCAACTGGCTAATTGCTTTTATTAAATGCAATTTACGCATAGTGTATGCATTTCCCAAGTCTCTGTTAACCTTGCATAATAAGACCGTGAATAACTGGCAATTTTATTAGCAGTAATTGAGAACTGTAGTTATGAAAATAAATTACAGGAATTCACTGTGAAGTTTCTACTTGCCACTCAGTTTTGAGTGCTTTTACTTCTCTTGGAAAACAGTCTACCTTTATCATGCATTGCATGGTAAAAATAGTAACTATTGATCTCTTATATTTGTCATTTATATAAATTTATACATTTAAATACATTAGTCATATAAATATTACCAAGCAATATGTTTTCATCTATGTGCCTATCAATAAAAGACTTTAAGTAACTAGAACTGAAGAACTAGTGAGTTGAAGGGTTGTGGCTTTTGTGGAGATTTCTTTTAACTTTGGTAGCTATTGGAGCAGACTTTGGTCATGGCACCTGTATTCATGCCGTGTGTTTCATTTCTGTCAGCTGCTCCCTTGGCTTGTTGTGCAATGTGTTCCAGCCAAATGCTTGGCTACCAGCTGTCCATGCATGTTTAGTGGTTATAGCAGGACTGTGAGGTATCCCTTCACTAGTGGGGACTTAGGCTGCTGCCCTCAAATTTGTAAATGACCATATACCTGACCATACCCACGGCGGGACCTGGGCGGGTCTGCCAATGCCTGTGTGCTTTAAGCATGGTGGCTGATTTGAAGAGACAACTTGAATTTTTAGTGAAGCCACAGCATGGAAAGGATACCTTGTCCTCTTTCTCCCTGGCATAACTAAGCTGCCAGAAGGGCATCTGAATCCATGCTGGGAACAGGGACCTGGCGTGACTGAGAGATCCCACCCCAGACATTCACTCTGTCAGGTCTACATGGGGAGAAATCCTTGGACAGAGAGACATCAAATACTGGTGGCAGAACCTATGTCCAATTCTTCCTTTCATTTTCTCTGTTTTAAGTTAACTCAGATTATAGAGATTAAATTTTACAAAATTATTATTTTATAGTTGTAATTGTGATCCACCAGATGTTTCTGTATTTGGCAAAGTATTGCTTCATTAGAATGTTTAATTGTAATGATGGTCCTATAACTAATCTTCTGCTTTTCAATTGTAGTTAGAAAGTTTTGCAAGATGCAGAGCCTTTAAGATGTCTATTGAATGTGCGTAAATGTATTTATGGGTATTTCTGTTGTTATCTTTTGCTTTTTTAAAAAAAAATGGTACCTAAAAATTCCTTATCAAAACTGGGTAAATTTGTATTGCCTCTTAATAGTGCCTTCTGATAATGATTATAAAGCAAATGATACAGTTTCTTTGTTTTTCAATGTGTTTGTGATTCCTTCTTATATTATGTGCATGTAACTGATCAGTGAGCAGTTATGTGAGTTGTCATACAAGATACATTGATGTTATGGTCCAGTTCTTAAAATTATGAGAGGTGTCTCTGCTCAAATTAAGGTGTAAATGAAACCATATGCCAAGTAGGGCTTTTATTTAACAGTAAATGTGAGAGAATGAAAGAGAAAAGAGGTGGGGGCACAGAAAGAGAGTGACAGAGACAGATAAAAGAAAATATCACCACTCCATGGATCCCACCAGCATCCTGATGATCCTCTCCATCTGGTCTTCTTGGGAATGAGGGTCCTCTTGAAAAACACAGACTCCAATGGATTAAATGTATATCCAGGCCAGGTGGGAATGCCCAGGAACCTCTCTCAGGTGGATCTTTGATGGATTCTGACCCCCCCCCCCACCTCAGCTGCCTCTCACGGGAATGTCCCATGGCCTTCCTAGGGTTGGGGGTTTCATTGCTGGGTTGGTCTGTGTAAGGGAGGATGGGTGTTCACTGCCTCTGACCAGAGGTTACACCACACCCAAAACTCTCCTCCTCCCTGCTTTGGTGGGGCTTGGGGGGAAGTCTGTGCAAACCTGGCCTCTGTGGGCTATGGCCTCCCCACCCCAAACCCAGCCAGGGACGATTTTCTGCTGGGTTTGGCTTTCTTGTGGATGCATTCTTCTCGCTCAGCCTTGTTTAGTTCTCCCTAGACCTGAGATGATTGAATGATTAGTGTCTCCTTTATCTTATCTAGGCAGCTCAACTCAGAGTCCAAAGGCATCTTCAGGGAGGGGTGGGCTATAGTTTTTTGCTATTATGAACAAAACTCGTTCATAACAATCTTTAAAGCATCAACCATGTCAGTCTCTGAAAATTGATTAATCACTAGGAATTCCCTCTTAAGAGTTCTGCTGTCTGGTGCCTAAGCACTGTAAGCTCTACAAAGTAAAGTAAAATCAGTAGGAGCCAAGGAGGGAGGAAGGAAGTGTCACAGAACAAAATTCTAACTACTTTGGAGACAACAAGGCACTTCTGAAAGAAGCATGCATCCTTATCTTGGTGGATGTGCCAAGAGTTTGCCTTTCCTGTATTAAGACATCAACTAACACTTCATATTTATTACTTGAAAATATATCTTATATTTATGTATATTTGTGTGTATATATGTCAAGATGGTGTATTGCATAGAAATTAAAGTATTTTCTTTTGACTTCCTGGTTGCAACGTTTTCTGTTTCTGTGAAGCATTATTGTCTCTGATGAACTGCTATCAAACAAAAGAACAAGAAAAAGTGTTTACTGCAATAGCCCAATAAACAATTCATGAAAGATTATTCCAAGTCTGAGTATTAGAAAATGCTGCTCTGATTCCTAAATCCATAGACCAATCAAAATGTAATTTATTTTTAAAATCCATTTTTTCCATTCTAGATATATTTTTTTATTAACGTAATTTCAGTTTGTGATATACTATGATAATTATGTAAAGAAGCTTTCAGAAATAAGGTTTAGTGAAAGTAAAAGCTTTTACATGCATTTCAGCCCAACAGAGTGAGCTAAATTCTCTTCCACTAGGCTAACTATAACTTAATCGTTGGGGGTTTTTTTTTGGCAGTTTTCTGGATTACCTCTAGCTCTTTAATCTCATGAAATATTGTACTTAATAAACTGCTTGCGTGTGTTCAGGAAAGCATTGGCTGAAAAAGAAATAGAGATTATTTTTTGCACAACTTTATTAATTTGAATGTAGGAATGTACACCCCCTACTGTAAAGGCAGTAATGAAGTCTGATTATTTAAGTACTTGTAATTGTTAAATAGATTTTGTGCTCAAAACCAGAATAAATGGTGTAAAATAGGCAAAGGTATAATAACCAAGTTGTGACTTAGCTCTATTTTAGAAATATGTTGATAATGCTGCAATAGAATGTCTCTTGACTGCTCATTACATCTTGTTCTTTTAATGACCTAAATTGCAGTTTACAGACAATAGTGCTGATTATTTCTACAGTGATAGTCAAGAAATATTACAATACTTGTGCTGAACTTCTATAAGGTATATTTCATACAAATATGGATAAGTTTCGTTCAGCAATGGCCATTTAAAATAAAATTTCTTCCTTAACAATCTTTTTAGAGAAGTGAAAATCCTCCTACTGTGACATCTATGAATTGTGTTTACTGACAGTAACACCCATCTATATATATATAAATATATGTATATATATGTGTGTGTGTATGTATGTACATACATATGCATTTGCTCAACACTATTTTATGTACTATTTTAAAGTCAAACTATGGCTAGTAGAAATGTGAAACAATTCAGCAGCTCTGAAGTATTATCTGTAAGATAATGTAACATAATTTGTAAAATGGAAAAAGATCTTAGATAATGTTTAAACTATTACTGCTTTTTCATGCTTAATGTACTTCCATGAATGTATATTTTTGTATTTCCTTGGTGTGGATGATGTTTTTCTATTTCCTTAGTGTGGGGTGATGTTTCCTTGGCAGGTGTGTGAAAAATACCTGTGTGTTCCTTGGGCTCGTAGTGTTTCTGTTCTAGGTTGTACCCAGACCTGCTCTGTGTCTGTGGGGATCTGTTGAACTGTTTGGCATCTATTTGCCTGTGTCACTGAAAGAAGGGATCCAAAGGTCCCTATGGACAAAGGAACCTATGGTTACTTGCTCAAACTGAACAGACCTTAGATAAATTGCTTCACAGGATATGGCACTGTGTTAATTCCTACTTTGGTGGGAAATGGGTCAAGTTTAGTGTAAATTTCTGCCTGGAGAGGATGGAGATGTCAGGATGTAGGAAAATGACAGCTTCCATCCAGCAGTGTATGCCACAGTGTATGAGGAATGTAGAAGTGACTGAATGAGTCCTGTCTGCTTATACCTTGTCATCTTGAGTCTTATTGATATGACCATGAGTATGTCATCTTGAAGCTTTGAGATTTCAGTGAGCATGGACAGCTACGTTTTTGTTTTGAATAGCTGTCGAGTTTACATCTGTGGTTCCAGAATACTTGTCTGATAGTTACAGTACTTGCTGTTAGTCAGTGTGACACTGAGCTCTGCCTGAGACCTCCCTGAGTGAGATTTCAGACCGCTAGAGCTGCTCAGAATGCAACTATACTTTGTTTCACGTCCTGTCCTTTGTTTCTTCCCATGAGGGCTTATAGCACTCATGATATCCTTTTTTTTTTTTTTTTTTTTGAGGACAAACCTAACTCCTGAGTGATTTTCAGAGAACTAATCTGTTTACATTTGGCTTGGCTCCATCAATGACAAACAGTATTAGGTTAGTACATTAAGTACAATTAGGTTAGTAATTAAGTACAATTATTAAATTTTACTTTGGTATTTTAGAGCATTTGTGCATAAGTTCTACAAAACAGTGCTTGAAGGTTGTTTACACAATGAAAAAGGCAATTCTCCTAACTTAGCATATTAGTTATTTCTCTAAGCATTTGGATTGCAGTCCATGATAGACGTAATATATTCACAAAGGCAAAGATCCAGGAAAAAACTTTCCTTCAGCAGAGTAGCATAAATGAACAAAATGTTCCTGATTCTTTAATTGCTTTTCTTTCTATGACTTACCATATCACATAATAACATTAAATACAACAAAAGTGCATCTGTCTGATCTTGTAACACTCATTCAAGCTTAACTCCTACATACTTCAATTTTAACCTTTTCTTTTTGATTGTGCTTCTCTTGCTAGAATAGTAGAGGTGGAATACCTATGAGAGGTAGTACCAGAGAGGGTGGCATGTAAGAGAGGAAGAACAGTAGTTTACCTGGATAAACATGTCCATGTCGAACTGCTTGTTTGATTCAGCCTGGGAAGTAGCCTGGGAGAAGAATGATCTTTGGAGAGGGTCAAAGCTCTGTGCTGGAATCTTCTGCCTTTGGAGCAAGGCAGCTTCCCAACACGTATTTTTTTCTGACTACAACCACAAATATGCCAAGGTGCACTCATCTTTAAGAAACTATCACACTCTTAGACATTTCCATGTTTTCAGCCTCTATAAAGAGCATTCTCATGAGCATCTGATTTCTGTCTTGATCACATAGCCCTCTTGGAAACCAGAGATGCAAATAAGGACATAGCTATGGTACATGTAATGAAGAACTGGCTGTAAAATGAGCCAGATCAGGTATTGGAAACAGTGTGCCATCATCACAGAGTAGCCATAACCATGGTCAGCTTTTAAGCTTCAGGAAGCTGTTTGGGTTTCTCTACACTGCACCTCAAAATGCCATGACTTAGGAGATGGCATCTGTAGACATTTGATGAACAGGAAGGGACCATGTGGCCATAAAACTCTTTTCTTCTGGCTCCTTAGACCAAGAGTGAATGGTGCCCACCAAATGATGTCTGAAATGCAAGATCATAAAATACTTGACAAAATAAGGCCTCTATCAAAACAGTATGTCAAATTTGGTGCATTATATATATGCTAAGTGATGTATGTTTATTAATAATCATGAACAAGAGTAAAATTAATTCTTAATTCCCTGAAATTAAAAGATGGAATGAAATTCTTTTTAGGAACTTCAGCTAAAATGAGATTAGGTACTCACTGGGAGATACCTTTTTGATTTTAAATGAATGTGAGTAGTTTTTTAATCTGTTTGGTTGTAATTTTCTTAAAGAATTACTAATTGTTGGTAGCTAAGTAAAAAATACCAAATACTGGTATGATTAAATATTTGCTAGATTAAAATCAGGGAAAAGAAGACAGGACTTGCCTCCTCCTGTGCTTAAAGCAGTCACTAAATTGCAGAGTCACAGTCACTTTTATTTTTTATCTCTTCCCTCAAAAGTCTGAGCTTATCTACACTTAACTGGCTTCAATAGGGTAGATGGAGAATGCTGGAAGTCCTGGAATGACCTCAGGCTTGATAGACAACACTCATTCCTGGGAAATCTGGTTTGAAGTCTCCTTTTAAAATGGAGAATATTTGACCCATATCTTTTTTACTTTGAAGTACCTCCCTAATCTCCAAATTACTAGAAGGGAGCAGTAAGGGTATGGTAAGTCTCGTATTGTCTTGGGTATGAAAGTGGGCTAAGTGTAAGTAAACAGAGTTCTGCCCCAGCCCTCTGGACTAGGAGTCAGACCAGTCACTGCCCACAGTGATCTTGGTTTAGTCATCAGCTCCAATATGGGTTTTGTGCATGTCTATGCCTTGGTTCCCCTCTTTTTAGCTAGGGCATTATTTGATTTTGACACATACTGAGATAGCTGCAAATATACATTCATTGTCCACAGGATATCTCCTGAAAGCTGTAACAATGAAAAACACAAAAACTCCAAATACAGGCTTGTTGGTATTATGTCATAGGTAACACATTCACTAGTTTTGATCTGGCTTTATCTACTAAACATGGATCATTTCTTACTAATTTCTTACTAATCCATCTCTTACAAAAACTCCCATGGCATTTATGTAATCATAAAGAATCTGACACAATGTGGTAGAAGGATATGTATCTAGTAGAAACAAATCTACATTTACTTGTATGACAATGCAAATAAATCATTTTAATGAAACTATCAGTGAAACTATGAATCAGTCTATAAATATGTTTGGGGGTTTTTTGAGTGAGAGGCCTAATTTGTAGATGAGGTGCTGCATGCAGATGTGGCAGGTAAGGTAAAAGCAGTGCAAGAAATTACAGGTTTCCATCTATTCCAACAAATTTTTTTAGTTCTTAAAATTGAAACTTAGAAGTCAGGATTAATGTGTGGTGCTCAGTGTGAACTGTCAAATGACAAACTGTTCAGCACTGAATTCTACTTCAGAAAACAAGGCAGATCAGGTAGGTCAATGTTTATTTTTTGTAGCCCTACACAGGTAGGGAAATCCTTCTCCTCATTCTTAGTGCCTTGATTTCAGAAAGCTTGCATCATCTCCGGTGTGTTTTCTTTGGAAAGAGAAGGCTGTGAGAAAGGGGTGATTGGTAAGGCTCTATTTTGTGTTACTACATGTCTTTCAGTATTTTGCAGAGGTTGGTGGTTAACACTGCAGGTAATCATCCTAAACTGTAGAAACTCTGTAAGCCATAGTGGTAGGAAATTGTGACAATTCTCTTGCAAAGGATATTAGTTCTAAAGGCAATGGGGCATGCTTTTAAACTTCTGTACCTATTTCCATTTTTCTTTTTCAATTTTTTTCCTATTTAAAGGAAAAAAATGGCAATTTCTTCCTTGTATTATTCTCCAACACTGCATATTCTATAGAAAATTATATAAATTCATTGGATCAAAATTCATTTTTCTTAGTTTTCAACACCTCTTCCAGTACATATCTTCTAATTTTTCTCTTTTGCTGTTTTGTTTTTCATTAAGTTAATTGTACCTTTGCTTTTTTTCATGGTTGTTCTTTATTAATCTTTTTTTCATTTTGCATTCTGTAATTCCTAAAAACTTGATGTGATTTGGATAAATTAAATAAGCAGTGACAAAAAAATAGCACGCACACACAAAATAGGAAAACTGGAAAGGAAATGAAAATAAGTAACAAAGCTGGAAATAATTTATTCTATTCCAGTAGATGGCAAAAAACTTGGGTTGGGGACGAAGACTTAGAGGAGAAAAAAGGTGTATCATACTTTTTGTTTTCCAAAATGGAATTGGTGTAGGAATTCCAAGGGGAATAATGTCAGATTTGCTGATGTGTTTGTTGGGTGGGTGTTACTTATAAATTTAAGAGCATTCAAATGTTGCTTTCTTTGATAAAAAATAAGACTGTTATTTTCCAGTGGGTATACTTTCAGACAGAATATGTCATTCAGTCCTTTTGGGGATGATAGCTCTTTTGCTCCTGTGGGTTACAATTGTGATTTGGAAAAGCTAAGGAGCTCTTCTCTTTGCAGTGATCTCAGAAGCATCCCCAAACTGCCAAGGATCAAGTAGCAGTTCTGAGAGGTTACAAATGCCAATGCCAACAGTCTATTGATCATCAGCTGAATCAGCTGGGCAAAAGGAATTTCCAGGTTTCATTTCACGAGAGTACACAGACTTAAGCTGCACCAAGGAAATATAGGTTGGATATTAGGAAAGTTTTTTATGGAAAGAGTGATAAAGTACTGGAATGGTCTGCCCAGGGAGGTGGTGGGGTCACCATCCCTGGATGTGTTTAAAAAGAGACTGGATGTGGCACTCGGTGCCATGGTTTATTTAAGGTGTTAGGGCATGGGTTAGACTCGATGATCTTGAAGGTCTCTTCCAGCCTTGTGATGCTGTGAATTCTGTATGTGATTTACATTGTTGTGCATTGCCCCCTGATTGTATGTAGATGATGCATTGTTCAGGACTAAAAATTAAATCTCCGTTAGTAAGAAAATGTTCTCATCTATATCAAACTTTGAAATATTAGACTTTGTATGCTGTCTTATATGAAAGAAAGAAGCATCCTACAAGAAAACACACTTCAAAGTGTAGCTTATCTTGCTGAGTCAGTTGTGGAGAAACAAGCGAAGTTTTAAGTCTCCCAGGAGGTCTTTCTGCCTTTCCCAAGAACTATCAATTGTATCTACCATGTTGTCAACTCTACATCCTTGCAGTAACAATTATGATGGTGAAGAAGGGCAGTGCCAGGGTGAGGTTCTACAAGTGAAAGGGTAGCACTGTGAAGTTACAGAGTGGCGTGTGGCTGCTGAGGGATGTACACTGTCGGATTGTGTACTTGGGGTATTGCTCTGCAGGTCGTCTTCACATGAATGATTCAGGTCAATATCCTTGAGCAAAAAGTTTGTAGTGAAAAGGCTGTTTTGATTTTTTTTTTTAAATGCACATATTTATGTTTTAGAGTAGCAGATGTTCTCATTCATATTTCTGTTTTTGTTGTTGTTGTCAATAGCCTTACTATCCTATTTCTAATTCTCTAACAGAATGGTAAGAAATTAAAAGAGCTTAAATTAAAAGTGCATCTTTCAGAGAAAAGAATTCTCTCAGAAACAGAGGAAGTCACATTATCTTGTTTAACCCCTGACCTTGCTTTGGTAACTGGATGAATGAATTTGAATCAAAGCTAGTCTCCGAGTTTCTCTATCTTATAAATTATACCAAATGTATTTAATACTTTCAAAGCATGCAGTTGCTTTCTAGTTTTACCGGTGCATGTGTGTGTATCTGATTTACAACTTCAAGTTGGAAGAGCATAATTAGAAAAGGTCAGTGTGCCTGAAAAACAGGCATGCTGGAATAATAAAAGTACAGTTCCAGGGTTCTAGGGGAAAGAGTTCATCATTCAAAGCAATTCAGACAATATTTAATATGTTCTGTCTCTAGTATGCATACATACATGCACATGGTATCATTCAGTGGTATCACCCATTTTGAAACCATTCTTGAAAGAAGTTTCCCGTATGTATGGTTTGACAGCTTGTTTTCTTCCAAGGAGCACAAAGTCTCCGTGCAGAAAATAGCACCTAATTGTCCTGCCCCATGTAGCTCCCCAGATACACATGTATGTATATATAGCTATGCACATATTTTATATATATATATATATATATATATATATATATATATATAAGTAAAATCTCCTATGTATATGTTTTTATACAGTCAGTAATATATATCACAGCTAGGTATATGGCTGCTGTGGTACAAATCTTTAAAATAATAAATAATAAACGATTAATAAACTTAATCTTCATAAAACAATTCTGTCAAATCAGATTTAAAACTGCCTAATTATTTAGCAGTAGAGAATTTTACAGCCACAATTCTCAATGAGTAGTGATTATTTTAAAAACCTATTGCTGTGTATGTGCTTCAAATATATACTGCAGAATTGCACTGAAGTAAAAAATGAGTTATTTCTAGGTTACTCCTTGTTTATCATATTAAAAACCATGGTGTATTCTTCCCTGGGTGCACACATGTAGCTCCCATTACCATTACAGCAAGTATCACACAAGCACCAAGGAGATAGGAGAGTTCCCCAAGGCCTTTATGTTATCCTTCATGCATTAAATCATGTGGAGTGAAACAGAATAATCTGAAAATATGAATGCTTTTGATCTAGGGCTATTGAATTGTGTTATCCATGCTGCAGTAATTTCAGAGGATGGCGGCAGCAGCAGCAGAGCTGATCTAGACAAAGCCCCACTCTCAAAAGCATACAGATATTTTTCTAGCCTTCTTGAGGGCAGTGAGGGACAATAGAATGCTCTGCTCTTGTAGATATAATTGGTAAGCTGCAGAAAAACTGGAAGCAAGGCCTTTTATCTATGCATAGATAAAAAGTATTGATGACTGAGGTTTCCAAATAGGTCATGAAAAACAAAATTATTAGTCTTCTTCAGCCTTAAAGCTGGTGGAAGTATGAAATTGTCAGTCTGAATAAAGAATTATGTCTCTGTAACATTAAGAGTTTTAAGTAATTGTGGTGGGGGAAAGGGGGAAATTTACTAAAGCAATGTATTTTACAGAAACAGCCTTTTATAATAGTGACTTATTATGCCAGAGAGTTTTGACAAAAATTTTAGGTTGCTTTTTGACCAAAACTAGGACAAAAATGTAGCAAAATCTTTTGGCCAGTAGCTAAACTAGCTCTAAATCTTCTACTGTTGGCATGCAGTTTCTGTCCTCCAAGATGAGTCAAACTATTCTTCCACAAGTTCTTTGAAGAAAATGTAAAGAAAACAAAAAATTCTAGTGAAAATCTTTCTTACAAGACAAATAATTTCTTTGATTTTTTAAAAAAAACATTTTTCTGTGTATTGCAAATACCTTTATGAAAGACATTCTTAGAACTTTCCTAGCCTATTCTGAATGAAATTAACAGCCTCATGGGTAATTTAGTTCTATTAATATATGATCTCCATTGCAATGCCTTTATGTGTTTAAAGTTCATATGTCTTCATGGTTGTGATCATGAACTCTTATGCAGTAACCATAAGAGTCTCAGCAAATATTTGTTCACTTATTGCTGGTTGTTGTCCTTTTTACCTGTAATAAAACTAAATAAACAGCTACAGGCAGTATATGGTTATCTCATTGGTAGGCTGTTGAATTGGAGTGAATAATTATTTGGGAAACAGACTGCTTCAGAGCAAAGAAACCACCCAGCTTGTGTCATCATAGAGACTTTAAATATATTACAAGAATATTGGCTAGGAAGGCCAGACTGATCCAAATTAGTAGGATGTTAACATTTATTTGTAATGTAAAGAGACATAGTAAAAGGTCATGGAAAAATTTCATTACTGTAAGTCTGCCAAAGATTTAGCTTCTCCCTGCTATGGGACAAACTGTTCTGTAAAAAGTGCATTTACAAATCTCATTTTTATAGGCTTTGTTTTATTACTCTCTGAATTCAGTGGGAAATGTCCTGCTGGCACTAGTGCCAAACCATTACTGTCCTGCAAGGTATGCTGATCTCTTGCACCTTTGGGATTTTATTTAGTAATTCGTCGCTCCACTGATGTTTGAGGAGGTCGTACCCTCATTGGGTTGTCTAAGAGCTGGGTTCCAAGGGTGGCAGGAGAAAATATGTGTAAGTGTGAACTGGTGTTGAGGCAGGTACTGCAGGAAAGAAGCTGTGTGGCAGTGCTGGGTAGGAAGTAGTAGAAGGAAGAAACAACAAACAGCATCAAAAAACTGTCACTTCAGTAATGTGAGATTTCTTGTTTGGCTTCTTCACTGAAGATCAGGTGGCAGGAGTTTATTTGGTTTTGTGTTATTCATTGTTGCTTAAAGATCACTTCTTTCTAGTCCTTTTCTATCATCTCCTTCCCATGTTGTATTTTATCTTATGGGTTTTTTGCTGCCTCATTTCTTTCCTCTTTTCTACTCATTTCATGGGGCATGGGGGAGGGGAAAGGGAATAGTGGCTGTTTCTAGTAGTATTTCTCCTTGACTTTAGATTTATTCATGTGACTCATTTATTCTGCCTACCTAATTATTAATACTAAATTTCTACATCTTCCACTTTACCACAGAGATTAACACCTGAGAGTAAATGAGAGGAGGTAGTCAGTCATCCTCCTTTTCCAAAAGTCATTAATTGTGTCCCTTCTTTCTTCGCTCCAGAAGACCTTTCCTGAGTAAGCTTACTTCTTCCTTTGCTGACATCACAGGAGGACATATTTGAGAAATCCAGTCTTCAGTCTTCCCCATTTACCCCTGTGAAAAAAGCTTCCATTATCACCCAAATTGTGTCATGATTGGACTGTCTGTTGTTTCCATCAAATATTGTGTGTCACACTATTGAAAAATGTAGTCCTGCACTCACCACTGTGTTCTCTTTATACTTTTTTCATAAAATCTTCATAAGAACCTCTCAGATGAATTACTTTAGTGCTTCCATGTATGTATATATCCTAAAGGTATGTGAAGGCAGGCAGTCAAGGAAATCACATGAAGAATCATCTCCAAACAGGGTTTTTCTCTACTCTTCTTCCTACTCAGGTCTCCAGTAAGCTGGGGAAAATATTTCTCCAAAATGGTTTAATTTTTTATGAAGCTTTAGAAAGGTGCAATAATTATATTAACTGCTAGGAGAAGAAAGCCCAACTGGGCATGTAGCACTATTATTTGAACCTGTCTATTTTAGCAGGAAAAAATTGTCTTTAAAATTTGTCTTAAAAATTGTCTTTAAAAGTTGTCTTAACCTCCCAGCACAAGCTGAGCTGTTCTCACTTGTAACTGAACTTAGCATGACTGCACGGAAGCGGAAATGAAAAGAGTAAATAAACCTTGAGTCTTCTTTTCCATTAATAGTTAATTGTTAACTAAATAATGTCTTACTTATAAGACATGACATATAGAGGACAGATATTCTTCTTTATTGCATGTGCCTGGATATTATTGGAGAAAAATGAAAAAAATCTGTGAAAAAATGTGCCAATAAATGTAGTCATCTGAGAAATAAAATCTTCTGAATTTTTTCTTCTTACTGTAAAACACTAAATATGGCCATAAGACTCTGACAAAGGTTACATCTAGGAAATAAAATAAATTATAATGTTTCACTTTAAAAAATGAGCTCAGATGTTTTTAAAGGGTTTTTGGTTGTGTATTGGTTGTGTTAATGAAGTTCATTCTCTATAGATGATATAATGCCTCATGCAAATGCTTCCTGCATTAGTGAATGAATTCTCTTTTCTCTTGTGACAGTGCAAGTCTCTGGTGAGAAACCAAATTCGCTATGAGATATAGGTCAGTATCTTCTATCTGACTGGTGCAATCCTCCCACCAGCCTTCAGACAATATGGGTGGTAATAAGAAGGGCACAGGTATTATCAGAGAATAAAGTAAATTAAATGAGCTCTACTTGTTAGCAAATTATCAGTTATTCTGGTCTTTCAAACCTGATACTTCAATAAATAATAGGAACATCTCTGATGATACTGTATAAAATGGAAAGTGAAGAAGTCATCAGCTTTTCTGCTTTGACACACAGTTCATGCTGTGCCTGAGAGTGTTGTTTGACGGAAAGAAAGAAAAAATCCTTTAAGGGCAGATGCCCATTTCCTGACTTGCTTGTGGCCTTCTGGCTCTTCCAGAGCTGATAGCTTCAAAAAACAGAGGATTATACAAATGAACTAGTCTGAACTTGTCTGGAAGTTGCTGGTTAGGCTGCTGTCAGTAGTGGGAAAGGTGATCCCATGCAGAAGAAAACATCAGGCACTCAGCTGTAATTATATCATGTTTGAGATGATGATGATGAGCAAAAATACATGTTGATGAGAAACAGAGATTCTGATTACCCTTCACAACATCTTCCAGCTCGGAGGCAGTAGCCTTGAACTGCCTCTCCTTCAGCAGCTTATTTGATTTGTATTATAACTGTTTCTAAACCTGTTTTCTTCTGAGATTGTAAGGTATGTAAGCCTTTCCAAGAACTTTCCAAATTTGCAGAAGTCAAGAGTTATAAGGCACATTTTTAAGACAAGGAACTTTATTAGTGATCCTTTCCTAGCAGTGGAAAGATTATTTCTATGTGAATACTTTATTTTCTAGGGTTCTTTATTAAATTAAATAATATGGACAAAAATTCTGACACACATTTCCATTTCTAGCAAAGAATAGTTACTTCACTCAACTATGAAGAACTGTGATGAGATGCTGCATAGGGATACTGTTAGATTATTAGAGTGCCTCTCTGCCTATTCAGTAAGGATTGATCTGTTACCTCATACTCTTCTTAGTGTTGACATTACTGGCTGCAACCCAACTGTCAGAGTGTATTTCAATTAGCCTTGATTCCCGTACCAAAAAAGGCCTGCAAAATTGGCACAGAGGTGCTTTTGTCTCCCTGTTTCAAGGAAAAAATACAATTAAGCAGCAGATGGGAGAGAGAATGCACAGGGCAAAGTTGTCATTAAAATGTTAGATAAATCTGGAAGAGTAGGGATCATTATAGCTGGAGATAAGGAGAGGAAATAGGTAGATTTCTCTCTGACAAGAATGGGGTTTTATGGTTCATAAAACAACCTCAAAAATTTAAAACACCCTGGTTTATGCAGAAAATCAGCCCTATGATACACTCCAGTTTATTGGAAACTTTTTTGCCCGTGAGTAGCTGGCAATAGTATGCTTATTTAATTGTCATTTAGAAGAATATGTTTTTATATTATCCTTCTTAAATACAAAAAATTTTAAAGGTACATGAAGGATGCAGGGAAAGCTTTTTTTTTCTGACACATTTCAATAGTTAATTTGTTGGGATAGTTTAGTGCTTTATGCTACAAAGGGCTTTAAAAGTCTTCTGTTCTATTATTTGCCAGTGGTAAGTAAGAGCTAGATAACTGTCCCTGCTCATTTGCCAGTCTTGTGTTTTCCTATTGAGGACAATAGGTAGAACCATTTTTTATGAACTGCCACTACCATCTAGTGTCACGACAAATGCTAAACAGGATTTTTAGTGTCTGTACTGAATTAATATTCCTGGCTACTTCGGCATAATTGCTGCAGCAGTAGACATAGCCTTTCAGTGAAGTATTTGTTGTTACAGATTTCTGATTTTTGTGACAGGAAATAGGGAAATAACCAAAAATAGTTTCAGGGCAGATCTTCTGGTTTGCAACTACACCATATGCCCACCACGCACAATATGTCTGATCATTCCAAAAAATGAAGTGTAGATGGTAAAATATGATGAATGAATTACGTGTCTGTGTAGCACCATTGACTGCAGAGACATTGCACTAGCAACAAAACAAACCCAGTGGCCTAACAGGTACATCTATTTTCAGACACCTATTTGTACTTGTTTATCATTTCAGTATAGTTCACTGTTAAATCAGTGCAGTTGAGGGGTTCTTTTCTGCTCCTAGAGAGCTTCCAACTGATTCTGAAACTAATTGAAAAATCACTCCTCTGTTTTTTCCTCTCAGTTTATGAAGAAATTGAGCTCATCTGGTGTATAACTCTTTCATAATAGCATCCTCTGTGGGGTTTTAATTGAATCTAGCAAGATGTTCTGAGTTTCTGCTTGCTGTCTTATAAGTAAAACTGTCCTTTTATTCTCAGGGACACTGCTTTTATTAAGTCACTGTTAAGGGTATTAGAGAAAAGCCTCTCCTCATTCCTCTAAAATCTATATTTAGATACTATTTTTACTTATATGTATCACCCCTGCACAGATTCTGCCCCATTAGGCTACATGAGGACATGGAGCATAACATCATCCACCAACAGCCTGTTACTTATTCCTTAGCTCATGAACCAATACCCTTCAGGGGGCCTACGCAAAAGGGATTTAAATTCTAAATTAGAGCTGTCACTAAACAACCCCACACGCTGCCCACGAAGTAGCCCACAGAAGTGGCAGCTTGAGACAGGCACTTGCAGCTGAAAAAGAAGGGATATCTAAACTTATGGGGTAAGACCAGAGAGGGAATGCACAGTGAAGAACTTTGAAATAAATAAACCAGTTACTCAGGGACCCATGTTTGAGCTTACCATACTTGACAAATCTTTCACATTTTCCTTTAGAACACTCTCTGATCTTCATTCTAATGCCTTTTATTAAATCAACACTGATAGATTTAATTATGAAGCTGTCTAGAACGAAGGAAGAAAGTGCTTTGCACATTGGCCTAGAACTAGCTTTTGGAGTCTAGATGAGGCAGAGGAGCCATGTGGGTCACTGAGATTGTCTGTGCTTTAGCATGACCGAAGAAAAAAGAATTTCCCAGTGTAAATCATCAAGCTCTGATCAATGGTTCCATGCCCATTTTCATTATCCAAAGATCAGGCCAAATGATTTAAGCAGATTTAATAAGTCCTGGAGGAAAGGATGGTTTGGTTTTTTTTCAGTCTCATCTTTCAAGCTCAGTGTAGCCAATGTGGCAGATAATGTGTGGAAAGCCAGTGCCCAGATTCTGCATCACATTATGAAAGCAAGCAGACAGCTCTGAACTGTACCCTCAGATTTTTAAAGATTCATTTTTCTTCGGGAGGGGTAAAATGATCATCACATCATCTCTGTTGTTTTCATTTGACATTTCTTTCTGTTTAAGTCATTCTCATTTTTTAAAAGGAGAAGTTTAAGAATGTTGTGTAGACTTGTCTCAGAGTTTATGGAACAGCTAGAGAGAAGAATGGGTTTTGGCATCTAAAATACATGCAGGAACATGGGCTTGTTGATTTCAATGTATTAGCAAGAAAGTAAAATTTTAGCAGTACTTAATGATATTGATAAATGACTATTCAGTTCTAGAAAAGATAAATGTAGCAGTTAATGTTTCCCAAAGAAATAGTAGTGTTTGCAAGACTCAGGAAGACAATTCTGAAAGATTTGAAGTTCATTCATGTTTGAGGGGGATTGTTTTTAACCTTGTAAGTCCAAAAAGTATATTTTTAAAAACAAAGCCAAAAGGAATTAAATAAACCACAGGAAGTGGTTTTAATGAACTGACAGCTAAGAAAACCTTGTGTTTTTTAGCACAGGTACTGTTTTAAGAGACTCTTCTTCAATATCACCAGAATTTCCCAGGCTAATAATTTAAATGAGCCAGGCAATTAAAGAAAATAAATAAAAGTAGCATGCAAATGTAAAGGGGCATTTCTTGCTGAGATAATAATGTAGGAGCTAAGTAACAACAGAGAAGTCAATATATTCTAGATTAAGGTCTTATTCAGAGACCTTTTATAATTCACCTGAAGGGAGTATTCAAGTTAGCAGCAGCATCTTGAAATGAAATGAAATGAAGTAAAAATTTTGTAGCAAAAGCTAGTTTTTTTAAATGCAGATATTTTCTTTTTTTTTTTCTTTCATGCAAGTTCAATCCTTCTAAAATGAAACTGATTTGTGTTCTAGAATTGGATATTTAAGTTAGTGCCTGTTTTTCTGAGTTTCTGCATTGTATGTTTTCATTGCCTTACCTTGACAATTTTTTGCCCAATCTGAGCTAATTGGCAATTTGCTAGAATAGCATCTGCAGCATTCAAGAATGGGTAGTGTCCTAACCACCAGGCTAGACTGTGTTTCTCTACCATTTACTGACTGAATGTGCTTTATATAAAATGGAAGCATTTCTGAAGGAGAAATCAGGATTTCCTTTGCTAAGAGTACCAGCTGACCCTGTGGGGGTCCCTTCCTCCTGCAGGCCTGGAGATGGCAATTAGTTCCCCCAGACACAAGGGTGGCAGAGTGGCAGACCTTACACATTGTAATTCCCATGGAGACTTCTGACTGCCATGCTCTTTCTGCAGAGGTGGAAACACTGACCAAATCTACTTTTTCATTGTCTTTATTTTTTTCTTTTGTATGTGCCCAAATGTGAAATGCCAAGTGAAAAATGTCAGTTAGTAGCAATTGATTTTTTTTTTTTTGGATTTTCATTTCATTTCAATGGGAAGTCAGAATTTCTAGCTTTGCTTCATTGATGCAGTTTGTCAGAGAGATGAAAGCACTGAGTATTTCTGCAGCCCTACAGTCAGTAAGGGCTGGAAAATAAATACTGACTTCCAAAATGTACATCTCTTCCACCCGAGCAGGAAGGATAACTCCTGTCCTGGTATCAATAACCACAGGCATCCATTATATGGTGGCAGAAAGCAAACTGGGGGATATGGCAAACAGTTTGTCATTTGTTACTTGTAATGTGTCAGAAAAGAGGGCAGCTTGTACGCCTGCTGAGCTCTGTTTTGCAGAACTTAAACATCCTGCCTTTATTGTAGGTCATTATTCACCATGACCATTAGAAAAAGAGAAAAGTTCACTGGAAAACCTAGAGGGTGGGTTTGTGACAGCGGAGGTGAGAGAACATGTACTTTGAATTTCCTGCCTTCATTACTTGTTCTGTTTCTCCCCCTGACAACTGAATTTCTGTGTAAAATGGCAGGATTTTGTATAATTAATGCTGTGTATAGTTTGTGAATCAGTTTGTAATGTACTTAAACATCCTTTTAGATGAAATGTACTCACCATTATCTCTGTGAATCACAGGCTTCTGTCACAGTGAGGCAGAAACTTTTTGCCATAAATCACTTTCCTCCCACACCTTGCAGTTTTAGAAAAACAAGGTATCTCAGGAGTTCTATTTCATTTTTATATCATTAAATCAAAACTTTATATAATTAAACCTCTCACTATTTTAATAATTTTCCTTGTCTTTCTTTTCCTCACCCTGCATCTGTCATGTTAATTTAAATGGTGGAAGGTCTGTACCAATGCTAAAAACAGAATGTCTCAACTCTTCCCCTCATAAAAATTGCATATTTTATGATTCAATCAACTAATTTCTGAAGATTGTCTCTCTCAAACCTTGTGTTTTTTCCCACCAAGACACTGACAGAAGGGAAAAAACCCATTTGTTATGGAGATTAATTTGTTAGTATATGTTCCATATACCTCATACAGAGAGACAGCTGAGCAGTAGGAGTTAAGTGATAATAAGTCCATAACAAAGATACATGCTAATAATGGAGTGCTGTTATCAAACACCATCAAACCAAAAAAATTTTTGTCATTACTTCAGCTTTACATGTAGAGTAGGGTAATACACATCTTATCCAGTCCATGTTAGGATTTTTACAAAGATGTTGCTATAGTTGTGAATATGTTTCTATGCATTTAAAGCACGAGTGATTTCCCACAGTCATTAGCATTACCCTAATAAATTCCTGTTGCAAAGGCTCTATGTACCATACCAAGCAAAATACTCTGCAGCCCTCAGCCTGAGTGAATGAAGTAATTTATATTTTATTTTATGTCATATAAACTTTATTTATTCTGTACTGAATGGCTGACAAAACTTTTATCAGGCCCTGATGCTGCAAAGACACTGTGATGTAGTGGACAAAATGTAGTTGTCACCTTTATCTCTCTGAAATAGGTTGAAGTTATGTGAAAATATGGATTATTAAATTGTACATAAAATTATTGTATCCTTTTCTAAGGACTTTGAACATGCAAAGTTAGGGTAATTTTTAAATAATTCTGAAGATACGGAAACATTCTTTTGAAAGATTTCTCTTATGTCATTAGAGGCTGTGAAGGGTGTGGAGGGTGAGGATAGACAACATCAGACACTCTGTTATCATCTCCCAGCCAAGATTTTCCACTCCATTGTGCCATTTGCCAATCTCTGCAGTGGCTGCTAATTAAATTCTAACAATGTGGTATTTGACTTATCAGTTGATTGACTAAAAGTGACTGGTTTTTTGGATATCATGTTGTCATATGTTTGAATTACTCTATTCTTAACATGATTTGGGGTTGGAGGTATTTTTGATTTTCTGTGTGTGAAATGGTTTGGATGCATTTCACATACAGAAAAATAACAGCTGGTGAGGGGGCAAAGAAGAGTAAGATGAAGCTACCAAAATAAAGGGATAGCTTGTATCATATGTGGAGAATTCTTGTCTTCAAACCACATCCTGTGTGACTCTTCATCCTTTGTCTAAAAGTTCTGTGTGCCTAAATCTGTCCTTTCCAGAAGGAAAAAATACATTTGTGTTCTGCCTTGCAATGATAGTAAACTCTGCTGTAACAAAGCAGACTTAGTGTAATGATTGAATAAGAACAAGCATCAGCATAGGCAATTGTATTTAGCATCCTGGGTCTAGGTTCAATTTCATATTTCATTAACTATAAAGGGAAGGGACTTGGTCAGAAAGAATGAAAACTCTGAAGCCACGTACTTGCATGGCACCTTCATGGCCCTGCCATAAGAAACACTGGGCAGGTGAGAAGGCACCCAGAAACACTGGGTAAAGTTTAAATCATATTTAGGCTCAGAAGCTTATCCAAATCTGACAGCTTCTGCAAGAGTGCTTTGATCTCTAGCAAGTTCTATGGGGTGAAAAAAGGGTTTTTTTTAAATAACTGTACCTAAGGAGGTAGCCTTCCTGCATTTTCTATATGCTCTCCTGCTATTCCTAATGAATGAAGCAAGGTTTAGGGTTGAAGCCTAAGGGTTGAAGTACTACAGAAGCTTCTGGGGGCACTGTTACTGAGGTCAGCATCTGCAAACTCACATAATTTGCACATTGTCTCCCTGTCCTGTCACTGACAGCGCTGAGAGGAGCCTGGAGCTGTCTTTCTTCTCTGCTCCCTCCTATCAAATATTTATGCACCTGTACCTTCTCTTCTCTGGTCTAAGCAATCCCACAGTTCCAGCAACTGCTTTGGAGCCATTGTCTCCACAGTGGTGATGTTTTGGTGCTTGTGTGAGCAGCAGTGGGTCCCTGATCACAGGTCTCCGTCTCTTCGAAGTTCATTGGGAATGCCAATCCCTTTCACTCACCATCACAATCTTCTCAGTTCAGCAGAGGCCTAGAGCTTTTGCCCAAATCAAACCTCTGCTACTGCCAAAGGCATCTGCACTTCTTCCCCTGGTCTGGCTTATTTCAGGCTCAACAGAAACCTGGAGCAATTGCTGATGTACAGTGTCTAGCCTCTATAGGGTGTAAGGGCAAGAGCTAACCTGAGAAACCTAGTTCATCTTGATGGCATAGAAGGCAGAAGTTCATCTTGATGGCATAGAAGTCCTGTAGGCATAGACCTGGTTCCCAGGCTTCCCACGTTCTGTAACCATAGGATTGAAAGTAGAGCTTTTCCTGGCACAAATACTCCAGTATTCAGGGTATGCATGAATGGACTATGCCTAACACCTCTGGATCAAGAACTGTGATGGCTCATTAGCTGCAGGTGGGTGAAACAGGATCCAAAGTAAAACAGACATTGAAACCCTGAGTAGCCACTGTTAACCTCAGCCTCTTCAGTGTACATCTATGTAGAGTAGCAAAAGGTACCTGGTACTCCAGGGCTGAACTCACTTCTTAGCACACTCTGCATCTTTACGTTGTTCTCTAGGAAAACACATTCTGAGACTTCTGCAGAGCAGAACAATTTTTATGATATCATTGTATCCTGGGTCCACTGATAGTAGACAGAAGTAGGAATAATCATGTAATGTGAGGAACTGTTAAACTTATCTAGCAGAGACACAGCATAAAAAATGTTTTGGTCACATTATTTTTATATTTTGAAATCATTTATCCTTGGCATGTAATTTAGAAAATAGGGTTTAATGGCTGTTGGTAATTGCCTGTATGTTCTGTGATCAGTATGTGTGGTGTTCAAAATTGATGTTACTAATTAAATAACAGAAACAGGAACTAAAAGTTAATTGCAGTCTGTGCAGGTTGCCCCTCAGGTGTTTTGTGTCACTGGGTAAGTCTCAGCTCATTAGTAGAAACAAAGTCAATAAGTGTTTACAGAACTGGAAGCAGCTGGAGAATTACAAAATCATTACATCCCATAGAAGCTGTGTGCTGTGAATGTGTGCAGTCATGGTCATGGTCCTGCTCCTGATCACCACCATGAGCAAGACATTAATGAATTGAAAAGTGGTAGAAAATGACAGCATGCATGTAATTCTTTCTGTTGATTACCAAGATAAAAGATACAATAAATTAATTTTACCACCTCCCTGATGTGGCTGTACATCATTCAGTCAGTTCAGAAGTTGAATAGGGATTGTGTTCACATAACCCCTCCATGTTTTTCTGGAAGTATCTGTTTGTTTGTTTATTGGATATGAACCCTGACTCACTTCATGAATCACTCCTTTTAAAAATACATTTATTTGAAGGTTAACTACATATGTTGTCCCAAAATTTTTATTATCATTAGCTTAGTCATATTAAGTACATGATGTTCAGGTGAACTTCACCTGAATTACCCCATGTGTCTGACCTACCTAATTACCCCCTGATCCCTGATTCTGATTTATCTCCAAGCTTCTGCATTATCATCACATTTCTGTATGACTTTGTGTGACTAATAAGCATGTTGACTGGCACAAAATTGCTACAAACAGTTTTCTGAAAGAGATCATCTGTTCCAGCATATTTGCAGGTTTACCCTTCTATTTGGTCTTCCAACATTCAGTATGATTACTTCTGGAATAGAATACATACATCAAATTACTATCACCCATAATCTCTTTCCCTCAAATGATACCTAGAATCTCCTTCTTTCTTTTCTGTGTAAGTATGAAAAATTTGCCATCTCAGTGTGTATCCCTGTTTGATATTTAGACAAAAATACCTTACATATACTTAAGTCTGTTGGCTCTAGATACTCATTGATAGTTTTTCTTCCTTTAGGCATTGCCAACCATTCAACCATTCATGTAGCTTTCTTTTTTTTATGTAGACTTTACAGGACATCATGTAGACTTTGCAGTGTTTATATGGTTATCTAAAGCAATAAGAATTATCCTTCTTCGCAGCAGCAGCAGCAGCATAATTTCTATTATTCTGTTTCTAGACTTTTCACAAACTTCACAGTTTTCTGCATGAGGAAGCACTTTGGTTTTCATGCATGGGGAATGTCTAGATGTCAGCACTCTCTGAATTTGAAAGGAGGGCAACAGGCTTCCTGGAGGGCCAGACTGTATTTGTAGCTCACAAAGTATTTCTCTGTTTCTCCTAAAGGTTTTCTTTATTCTTTCATTTTTGGCCATGCTCAGCAGAACCTCTTACAAGGCGGAGCTGTCATGGGCAGACTGCCTTTTCCAGATCTGCAGAATATGTAAGACAAGAGCCTTAGGCTGGGGTAGCACTGCCACTGCCATGGTCACTGTTGTCAGAATTCCAAGCAGCCTGCAAATGGGCTTGCACTGCAGATAGATGTGCAGTCCCAGTTTAAAGTCATATTCATTACAAGGCTCTTTAGGAAACAACGATTTACAGCCTTTTTATGCAAGCAAACTCATGTCCAAAAAAACCCAAATAAAAGGCACTACAGAAGTACAATATCACTATGAAATGATGCATTTCATCAAGGTTACCTAATGGAATTTGAATGTTTGAGTGTAAAATTCCCATAGGGGATGCAAACTGATTGATGACATTAAGTCTGTATTCCCATTCTCCTGATTTTCCAAGTTTCTAAAGCTGTCTGTTATTGCTTGTTAGTAACAGCTCTCATCACATACCTTTATTTCATCTTTGGACCAAGAATGGCACTTCAGCTTCTCTTTACTACCAGATGTAAAACTTTTTCAGTCTAAAGTAAACAACTACATATAACAATATATATAGCTATAACAATTAAAGCTCTACATGTGTTCAATTGTACTTGAAGTTTGAATACACAGGTGTGCATAAATATCTTAAGGATATGACCTTAAAAGTCTCCTATATCCAAAGATTCATCTTCCTTAAGGCCAAAACTGTCAGCTAGCAGCTTCTTTCTTGCATGAAAGATTTGTGAAAAACATCTTTGAATAACAAAAATTGTCGGTTTTTCCATGTAGCTGTCAATTCTACTTTCTTTTACTAAACCATCTTAAAAATATTAAAATTAAAGGGTTTGAGTCACTGAATGAAGATTTGGCATTCTTACTTACATAAATGGCAGAATGGCTGTTCAAGTTAAAGGTTAAATGTATTTGGACTGACAAAATGGGAAGATATTATTATTTATTCATTGACTTTGGAAAAATATTTTTGAAAATGTATTTTTTCTCATTTGTGAGCTGGCCTATGATCTATATAATCTCTATATGAATTGCTAGTGCAGAAGACAGAGAAAAAACAGAATACAGAACATAAATGAAATTTAAAAACTTCACAGTTAGATGCGAAGTTAGAGCTTAGCATCTCTAATTACAGTCTAATTTTAAAAGACTCATGAATCATAAATGTTTTCATATTATATTTGGTAAAAAAAACCACCATTCAACTGTCATGATGAAGTTCTCATCTCATTCAGGTTATGCAAATAATTTAAATGCTTGTCTTGTGTTTTGTATATTAGCTATATAATATATTATTATATCAATTAACTGTAAAAGTAGTTCTTAATAAAACAGAAGAATCTTTATAGAACACATGCTGCAGACAGAAAGTAACACACATGGCTAAGTACAAAATAACAGCTTTGGAGTTCCCAACACAGGAAGGACACCAATCTGTTGGAGTTAGTCTAGCATAGAGAGCCACCAAATTGATCAGAGGGATGGAGCACCTCTCCTATGAGGGAAAGCTGGGAAAATTGGGATTGTTCAGCCTGAAAAAGAGAAGATTTTGGGGTGATCTTCCAGTACCTGAAGGGAGCCCACAAAAAGGATAGAGAGAAACTTTTTAGCAAGGCCATGTAGTGAAAGGATAAGGGGGAATGGTTTCAAGCTGAAAGAGAGGAGCTTTAAATTAGATACCAAAATAAAACTCTTTTCTGTTTGGCACAGGAACAAGTTGCCCAGAGAAATTGTGGATACCCCCTCCTTGGAAATGTTCAAGGAAATGTTGGATGAGACTCTGAGTAACCTAGGGGAAGTGTCCCTGCCTATGGCAGGGGGTTGATTCTGTATTAATTGATTCTGTGATCCCTTCCAACTCAAGCTATTCCATGAGACGAACTCAGGAGGTATTACATAAAAATAACTTAGATAACCCAAACTTTGTTAGGGTTAGAACACTAAGATTTTTTGACATAAAATATAAATAATATCTCCAAAACCCCATAAAAAGAGATTGTGAGGCACGTTGGCCAGAATTCTGTGTTGGGTGTCTGTGTTTTTACTTACAGCATTGACATTACATGCTTTTTCATGTTTCTAAGATAAGCAACACTTGGCCTTGGTGTACTTTTGGTTATTCAGACCTAATGAATATTTGTAGTCCCCTGTTAGAACCATGAAAATAGCTACATGTCCACATGAAAAGAACTACAAATGTAAACTGAGAATTACTATTTTTTGCTAAAGTTTTCCTTGTTCATGCATTCTTGCTCTCTGTCACCCAGCATGACATAAACCTTCACTGTGTTGTTGAAATTGTTTAGAAAAAACAGAAGCAGCTCTGCCTTCAACAGATGAGACAGCAGCATCCTGACCATGTTGTACCTGACATAAAAGACCCAACCCAAGAAATAAGATCACCATATGGATGACCAAGAGATGATTCTACAAATAATACCAATTCTGTCTTTTAGAAACCCCTGTTGCTGGTTATGTCACTGTAGCTGGCTGTCCAAAATACCTCTGAAGAAATACATTCCTAGGAATTCAGCAGGAGTTTCATCAGTCCTTGTGGGGCTAAGTGAGCTCTTGCTGAACACAGGTCCTACTCTTTCCCCCCACACATTTGATCTAATAATTTCTGGAAGTTTTTCTGGGAATTTTATATTTAATGGGGAAAAGATTGTAGAAGTGAGAAGCTGAATAGCCATTTAGTTAATCTTTTGTTTCTTTGTTCATCCCAGTGAATGAACAAAGTGGAGTTATGGAGTTAATTCTTTTGATGGTCCATTATTTTTGTTTAACATTGTTTTGGGTAGTGAAATGAGCATTCCTCCACTACTACAGACACAATATAATGATGAGGCTGGTAAGGCAGGTTTGTTTGTTTTAGTTCTAACTTGAAGAAAAGGCGAAAGAGGGATTGGTTGGCAGACTGAGGATGAGCCCTGCCAACCCTAATCATGTTGGCAATCAGGTACTCCATTTGCACTAACCTACCCCATTTTTCATTGAGGTAACATGATGCGCTGATGGTTTGTAGTGTAATGGTGGTTTCTGGATATAGGGCAATTTGCTGTATGCAAAGCCATGATAGTAAAATTATGGTAGAGATGGGGCTGAGCCCATTGCTGTATGTACACCTCTGGTACTCTGTCTTGCCATCCTGTTGGGTGGTGAAGTGGGACTGCAGCCTCACCATATCACTTGTATGATAAGGGCTCTGCTGTGCAAGGCTGACAAGAGAGGGGATGAATGGGTATAATATATACATTTAGACTGCTGCACAACACTGTGATATCTCTGTCTTTTGGAGGAGTAAAAGATGGGACACATAAACTGTCCAAAATACATGATTTGCGAGCATGGTGTGAGGAGAAGATAAAACACAGCAGGGAAGTGGGAAGTGAGGATAGTGCAGGAAATAAAACTCTTTAAAGCTCTCCAGGAAATTCACATCTACATCTTTGAAAATACAGTTCATGTTTAATCCAACATGGATTGGATCCATTGAGTTTGCTCCTGTGCACTGACCAGGGGCTGTGCAGACCTGGCACATCTGTGTTCTGCTGTGTGCAGCCAGTGTCTCTCTGGGGGTCATGAGTTTCAGTGGGACACTGTCAGTAGATTTTCTTCCCAGAAACCTTTGCTGATTAGGACCATTTGCAAAATGGATTTCTGTCTTATAGCAAATGGGAACAAGATCTTTAAAGGATAAATCATTGAGATATGTTTTTCAAAACAAGCTAAAGATCAGTTAGACATTATGTATAAAACATAGACAACAACAACCATAGTCTCCAATGAAATTCCTGTCTTTGTCTGCATGATACTGTGAAAATAAGGGTAACATGAATATACAAATTTAAGTAATGCTCTTCCACTTTTCCTGAAGCTTTATAGTGTTTTATTTCATTTTTCCAGTTAACTTCTAGACTTGTTGAAGTAACACAACTCCACTGGTAGGTTAGGCCATAAATTTTATCTTTATACCAACTGAGATCAAAGCCATACAGCCTTTTATTAACAAGCATACATGCTGTTGTTGTCTCTTTCCTTGGATATAAGGTAGATGTCCTGTTTGTTGGGTTTTTTAATGAAGTATAGAAGTCCTCCTGCCATCATTTGTTTTGAGATGGCAGGTAGAAAACAGATATTGCACTAGAGCCATACACTTGCTATCTGACAAGTTGAGTGTTTCTTCACAGGCATCTATCTCTTCCTGCCCACATAGAACAGCAACCACAAAATCCCTTGGAATCTCCTGGGTTTTCAGAGTGCAGGAAAGAGGTAGGAAGTGTACACAAAGGTACACTTGTGGCATTCATACAGGGGAGCAGAACCTCTCAAACACAAATGGCATTGGTTGTGGTCACTTGGGGGGATCTGGGAGATTGCTTCTAGTATGTTTAAAGAATATTAGAAAGAAAGAATATAGAAAAGGAAAAGGAAAAAGAAAAGGAAAGGAAAAGGAAAAGGAAAAGGAAAAGGAAAAGGAAAAAGGAAAAGGAAAAGGAAAAGGAAAAGGAAAAGGAAAAGGAAAAGGAAAAGGAAAAGGAAAAGGAAAAGGAAAGAAAAAAAGACCTCCAAATCTGTAACTGCTATTTCTCACTGAAAGAATTACAAAATGTTTTGCTTTTGTGTATGTGTGAGAATGAGAGGACTATATGCAAATACTTTTCAATATTCTCTTTTAAGGGTGATCAATTCTAGGAATAAAAGGAAAAAAATGCATTTTTCTCATTCTAAACATCTGAGCTTGGCTTTGACAGATGTGTTGTCTGTTTAAAAAAAAATGAACACAGAATGGTCTTCTGATCTGAATATAAAGGAGAGAGATTAAAGATCCATGAATTAGGCCCTGTCTCCCTGTCATTTTAGAGACGTAACATCCAATAGTACAGGGCAGCACAGCTTCTTCGTATTTGACCTCCTTTCTTCATTTTAGCCTCACAAGTGGAGTCCCCTCTAAAGAAAAGTCCCCCAGATTAGCCTGAAAGCCATTTAGAAAACTTTTTCTCTAATAGTTGAGTCAGAAATCTTGTCCTGTATTAGGACATTTGGGTCACAGTGTATGCATAGTATTATCAAAGCCAGAAACCTGCTAGTCAAAAATACAATATTGTCATTAACATTAATAGGAATTGTTGAGGTCAAACTCTCCTTAAATCTTTGAAAATTTGGTGCTAATGTCTTCTCTTCACCCATGCCTTCTTTCTTTAGTACTAGACAGAAGTGGAAAATCCAGTCTGCTCAGCTGATCATGGGAAAGTGAATTTTTGCCTAAAAGCTTCTGAAATACATTCAGTATTAGCATCTTCAGAAGGCCAAAGTTCCTGAGATAGTTGCCAAAATCATGAGACTGTCTTTTCATTAGCTTTCTTGTTTCTGAACTTAAAATTATAGTTTTGCTAAAACTTGGGACAAAGGGATGTGTTTAGTTCTCTGATTCCATCAGTCATGTGATTCATGACAGAATAAAGCCCAAAGTAATTCAGGTTTTATCTAAGAAAAAATAGTAGGCCTCCAAGGGTTTTGCTTCATTTTGCTTGACTTTCTTTAAAGTGCAAAATGGTAAAAGGAATATAAGTCCAAAATTGCACGGTTGTCTTGTATTGTCTGTCCTTGGTTCATGTCGGTTTGGAGTGCTAAAGTAGGAGGGGTAAAATCTGTAATACAAGCTTCATTTCAATAATTTGTGATTATGGTGATGATAATGTCTATAAACAGACTTCTTTGAGCTAAAATGCTGAAAGCTGATAAGGATCCAAAACATGCCAATGAATTGCATCATGCTAAACAGCCCTTGTTATTGGACATTTGTTTCCTGAAAATGGGGTTCTGATCTCTCAAGAGTTGAAAGCTAAGGAATCACTTCTTACTTTCAGAGCCTTGGCTGTGCTGCACCATTAATCCAGACTGCCCTGGTACATGAACCTTATTCAGGAATCTCACAAGAACAGCCATTATGTAAATACCTCAGTTCCAGTTGATTCAAATTAATTTTGAGACTCTTCTGGTTTTTTTCTTCCAGATGTATTTCAAATTTTCCTCTTCCTGTGCCCAGGAGCTGCAGAGAGCAAAGATTATGAGAAAAAAAGGGAAAGCATTTGCCTCTTTTTATAATATTCCCATTGTGTCTGAGTTCAGGTAGATTTTGTTCATCTGAAACAAGCAATAAAAATTGTCTCTGAAAATAAATGCATGAGAAAGCTAGGATGTCAGCAGTACTGAAATCTTACTTTAATTTTCAAAGCAGAGAGAAAGATTATGAACAAGAGTAAGTCAGTGGGAGTCTTTTGGCCATATCAGTTCCTGAAAGATGTGAAGGTTGCTGTTTATGTTTCTACTTTTGTTCTTCATTAGTTTGTAAGCTTATAAATATGTTTATATACATGCCTGCTACAAACGAAATTTAAAATCTGAAGATAAAAAAAGAAAAGGATGGTTTTGGGGTGGAGTTTTATGTCTGCCATTTTTTTAGAAGGCATTTTGATTGTCTTTTGTGTTAAGGATCATTATACAAAGTTGTAATGGGAATTCAAACTTCAGTAACTAAAAATCATTTAGAAAAAAAATAACTGAAATGATGATTTTACAAAAAGAGCAAGAAGAAACAATACTGGCTTTCTGGCATTTAGAACTTCACATTGGCTCTACCTGGAGATTTAATAATTGGACAGAATTAATAGCTTAAATGAGGGTTTTACAAAAAAAGCAAGAAGAAACAATACTGGGTTTCTGGCATTTAGAACTTTACACTGGCTTTACATAGAAGTTTAATAATTGGCAGAAAAACCAAACATATTCTAAAGTGCTGTGCTGAACAGACTCAAAAAGATCTGTTTGCTCTGAGGATTACAGCTGGCTTTGGGATGATGAAATAGGATGTGACTGGTACAATCATGCTGTGCATAAAAGTTGTACTGGACATAATAGCACCATGGATTTCTTTTGCAAAGCAGGGAATAAATTTTTTGCCAATATCGAATAAGGACTGATAGGACAATTTTATGGAGTTCATTATACATGCCTCTCAAAGAACAAAAAGGTTGAAATAGTGTTCAGCTGAGCTCTCCCAGCTCTCTTTGTGTTTCCAAATCTCTGCATTGTCTTGTGCTCTTCCATCATCTTGTCCTTTGCAACTGTTTGCCATAAGGGAGGAGGGCAGGGAGAGGTGGATGGATGCAGGAAAAAGTCTAGAAAACTATCAGAAGTTTGAAATTAACTTCAACTGTTATTTTAAAAAAATTCCAGTCTTGAAGGTACGCAGATACTAATTAAAAAAAAAAAAAAGACAAGAAGTAACTTTTGGGAGTAACATTAAAATTGTCTGTGAAAGAAGCTGAAAAGCTGTATTCTACATATTTGACCTCCATCTTTTTCAAATATAAAAAATCCTGAGAAGAGTAAAATTCTCTTATTCCCATTTATAGGCATAGAACTGAAGCAGTACAACTGAGGCAGACTTACTAAGGCCAGAGGCATAGCAACATCTCAGCCTCTCATCCATACTAGTAATCAATTGGCAGTAACTGCAAGCACTCCCATTTTAATATTTTTTAAAATAGTTGTCAAACTTTTAAAAGTAGCCATGAAGAACAAGAGAACTACTGCAGCCTCCTGCTCCTCTCCTTTTCCCTTCCCAAGGGCTCCCACAATACAGAGACCTGCTGGTATTGGTATTATTTAATGGTGAGGCTGCATCAAACTGGTGTCCCATGGACAACAGATAACTTTTCCTTCTCCTCTCCTACAGCACCTCAGCCATGACGAGCATGCATCCCCTGGGCATTTAGGATATGGGATTCTGCAACACAACTCAGAAGCCAGGAGAATGAAATAATGTACCTTTTGAGGTTTCCTTTGGAATAAAGAAAACTATTCTGTGTCTTCTCATTAGATGAGATCAGTCAATCCACATTACCTTGTGGCACCACACTGGAAGAGCTGGCTCTTGTCTTTTCTTAGAGACTGCAAGCCCAGAGGTTAATTCAAAACATAGGACTGATAGAAATCAAAGTGCCCCTCTTGAAGACACAAGCCTTATCCTTAGTGGGCTGAATTTCATTCTTGTACACTTCAATCATCAGTGAAGGTCATAAAGTCTTCCTATAGCTGACTGACTCACTGCCCAAGTGCAAGTAAGCTCAGTGAGGGAATTGAGGGAATTGTGGCCAAGAGCCAGACCTCACAGATGGAACATTTCTCACTCTTATGTTGATGCTTCCTACAGAATTGATCAAATCAGCCCCAAATCAGCTGATCTCATTTGAGAAATTAGTTCTTCTCCCTGGAAAAAGAAATGTAAATCTGTCACACAGCTGAGGCAAACCAGTTTACTCATATCATGCACCCACCTCCAGGAAAGTTTTGCCAGTCTGAGCAGTGGGTGCAGTGGAGTGCCCTGGCATCACCTCAACAGTTGGTATGGTGTCTTCAACCTCTGTGATGCAGCAGTCTCTAGGATTGTCTTCAGCTGGTACCTGCCTGTGCAAACGGGACTAGAATGGAACCCAGTTTCTAGCCCCAGATGGTGGGCAGCACTCAAACCTCGCAACAGCAGACTGGGAACTTCTTCTGTTGTAGCACTAGGGTTCATCTTAGCTTCTGACAGTCAGAGTATGATAGCCAACTGCATGATAAAGCTTGTAGTATGCCTTCTGTACAGTTTCCAGGGACATTTATGACTTTCAATGTCCATATAAGCATTCAGCCCTATTCCAACCTTGTATTTAGTCTTTGACCTCTGCAACTTCCTGTGGTAGAGTCTGTGGATTAATTGCAGTGTGGAAAAGACTGCTTTGATCCATACATTTTCACTTTCTCATATTTTAATTAACATTCTCTTGAAAATCACTTTGAGGGGAGACCATACAGCTATCTGGTCTAATTGGATTAACCCTATATTTCTCATCAGTGTTACTTCTGTCTTATTCCATAGAGCTCATAACATGCATAAATATTTAAATGTATATGCTTTCATGAAAAATTGATCAAGAGCCAAAATTGCTATTTAATACCATATAAGAAATTCATAATTCCAGGAAACAGTATGCTTACTTTAAACAAAGATTTTTCATAACAGTTGTGGGTTGGGTTTTTTCCCTAGCAAAAATACGAGTGAAATTTTACATTGTCACATCTTGAAAAGCAACATACAAATATACTAAACTTCCCTGAACTAATCAGGACTTGAAGCAATCAAAGTAACCTATTCCTATCATGTTTTTTCTAATATTTATACTGAACCAACTTAGAGCTCTATTTTCTTATCACCCAAATACTATTTGGACAAGCACATATATTTTTGCAGTCTACATGTGATATTTGGAATTGTTTGGCAGATTTGCATATTCTGCAACCTCAGTGTCTCCTCAATAGAAAATGGGTGACTTAAACAGAAGCATGTTCCAGGTCGAGAATGTTTCTCATTGCTCTTCACTGATTCTTATAAACTCAAGTAATTTTTCTACTATTCCTGGTGATTTTCACTACACTTTATTCAATAATTGCTCTCTGACAGTGGAAATATTTAAATGTCCCAAGATTGATTTTTCTAGTCATATTGTGTTTTATATATTATGTATGAAAGTTTGAGTAGGTCACTGCAGACAACTCCTGATACACAGAAATAGGAAGCTGCTTTAATTAATCACAAAGAATAATTGATTTTATACTCATGAGAATTTTATCTTAGTTTACAGACATAATTCAAAGTTTAAGGTAGATCTCATAAAAGGGCAGGTCTTTCCTCTCGCAGAAGATCATATGGCAGTGGGAGAGGTAAATGGGAGAGGAGTCAATGCACCTCAGATACCTGTTTGGCTTAGGGCAAAGTTCCTTTGGAGTGGCACTTGGCAGAATGCATTGTTGTAGTTGCATAATTCTGGCTAGGGATGTACTGCCTTCCAGGTGATTCATGGACTACCTGAGACACTAAAGTTTCTGTGACACATGCCTCACATAATTTTAGAAAGCCAAAATCTCCTGTGGGTGTGTATCAGGCACCTGAGCCAGCCAAAGGGACTCACCTGATGCCCAGTGCAGCTGCAATCTCAAATATTGAACACTGACAGGAAGGAAAATCTAATGTGTTTAGGGGGAGAAAAAGAAAGAATATGCAGGTATTCCCACAATTTTTTGATATGTTTGTTGTAGTCCTGCACCAAAGCTGTACAAATAAATCTGCAATACTTTCAGCTTGCCTCCTGATAAATACATCCTTATTTTGGTTGTACAGCTGAGGCTGTCTGATGAGGGTGACAGGATGAAACACTGTGGCACTGATGAACCACAGTGTTTCAGTAGGTCGGGTGCTCAGATAGAGGGACCCACAGGTTGGCCACAGTGCAATATTTGCTTTAGTGCATAAAACCCTCCCATTTTATAGCATTTTTCTTGAATTTTTAAAACCATATATGAATAACTGGAGCACAGGCAGGTAAGAAAACTCTTCTCTGAGCTCTTGCACTTGTATGGCTTAACTAAATAAGTGTGTTTATTTTTATTTTTGTTTTAGCACAAAATAGAACTCACTACCCAGTGGCCCTTAAGTATTTAAAATTCCTAGCATGTATAATTTGTTGATTTAGTTTTCATCTTTTTCATAAAAGTGTTGTTAAGATGTATACTTTCACCTTTAATCTTCTTTATCTTTGATTATTTTTGGTCTGTATAATCAGTTTAGCTGGAGGATTGAGAAAACATCTGTGGTGGTAGGACCAGAAGGAGTTTTGGGGGGAGCAACAATGCATAGAAATGGTATCTTATATTTGAAGCTCATTGCAGAAAAGATATTACTGATGATAAGGAAAATGTAAGAAGGAGGTGCTTCTCTGAATTTTTCGTAAGAAGCAGAACATGATCTGGCAAATTAAGGTATATTGTAATATCCTAAAAGTATTATTTCAGACTCTGTGTCACACATTCCCTTTCATGTTAGAGATTTTCTTTGTCCCTTTAACATGAGGATGTTTATTAAAAAGCCCCTGTAGGATGTCAATTGTAAATGATCTTTGGTGGGCTTCTGTGCTGAGTTTCCCTTTCTGGAACTCTATCTTCCCAAGTTTTCCACTACAAGCAGAAAATCCTTCAATTCAAACTACCTTTTTTACTCGGATCAGAGGAACCTAGAAACCGTCGCCACAGTTGCAATATCCAGGTGGGTAATTGCTCAGGAAAATGAGCCATCCAGGGGGTTTGCCTCTGGGCTCAACAAGTCGCTATTGCCAACAGAGGCAGCTGATTCAAAATCATAACCTCCTTGGGGAGGTGGTTGCAATCCATGAAAAACACTGCAGATGAGCAGAGGTAAAGGATTAGTGCTGTCTTACTGGGATATTTCAGCCCTTTCTTTTCCAAAGCAAAAGGAGCATCTAGAAGAACACAGTAAGATATAACTTGCGTATCTATGTTAATGCTTTGTTTTATTTATTTAGATGGATTATTTTACAGAGGTTAATTTCACATTTTTTTGCAGGTGGTATTAGCACTCATGGATTTAATTTTTGTAGTTATAACCTGTAAATGGCTTGTCAGGTTTCCATTGTACGAGTGAATCTCTTAATAATGACACATCATATTGTTTGTCTGAGTACAGGTATTATTGCTTTTGTACTTCATCCATTAGCAGTTTCCTGTCCTAGTCTCTTGCCTTTGTGGACTAGAGTCAAAACGGTATCTAGGCATGCCATCAGAATGGCACAATAATATTGAAATATTTAAATATTAATAACATTTTGAAAATTTTCTGATAGTAGAATTTAAGACTTTTTCCCTTTCTCTCTTCTATATTCTTTCTTTTCTTTTTCTTTTTTTTTTTCTCTTGCTAACTTTTCTCAACAAAAAATTGTTATACTTAAGAATTTGCAGAAAGCCAATTTTACACCACACCCTCAGGTCAGACTTAAATTTCAGTCACCTTCAGGAGGCTCATGCCAGAGCCAAGAATATAATGCCCCCAAGTGTTGCCTTCATCCCAGACCAGTCTGATAACGTTTTATTTTATTGAGGAGACCCGATGCCTGTGCTGAATAGACATTAATTAGCTGTGATCTTGTCAGAAGGAACTTGGGAAAAGACTTTAATCTTGCCCTGTTCCTGTCATTTACTGTAAGTACCCAGTGTTCGCCACAGTGTAATGAATTGATACATCTCCAATCTAGTCCACTGCTGCTTTATGCTTTTATGAATGCAACACCAAAAAAGGGATAATAGCGCAGCGCACATTTATGATGCTCTCCTCACTCTAAAATAGGTGCTCTTGGGATTCCATCAAGCATTTATGTAAATTACCTTTCACTGACTGAGTTAGAAATTCCATCCCTAAAGTGACAGATTCTGGATTGCTTACTTTCTTTTTGACAGGAAGAGTCAAATGCACTCCCTTGTGCTGTCGGAAGTAGAAAAAGGCGACCTGTAATTCTCTTACTTAATTTTTTTCTATAATTGCCAAGGAGCTAAGATTCACACTGATAGCAGAAAAGGAGAAGAAGATGCTTCAGTGAACAGCAAAGCAAGGTTTTTATAATCAGTGTGAGATACTACTTCCTTAGATATTTTTGGGCTTTTTTGGGATGAAAAGTCAAAAACAAAAAAAAAAAAAAAAAAGAAAAGAAGAAAATCTTTATAGCAAATCTTTATAGCTGGCGAAGAAGCATCCTGAGATAAGGCATAAGGGCAAATTTCTAAGGAAGTTTTCTAGAAGTGTGCTGTAATCTCTGTGTGCAAGGCCAGGTGAGACTTTTAAGAAGGCTGATGCCAGACTGACAGAGAGCTGGGGTCTTCAGGTTTCCCCCAGGACCAGAAAGCACAATGTAGCTGTTCCGGACACACACACTGCAGCCATGGATGAATATTTGTTAAAGGACACAGTGGACTGAATTCAGACCTGGTAGGCAGAAATGTGACTCTCCTGAAAATAATGGACTTTCAACACATTTTGCTGTGCCTGGATATGATGAACCACAATCCCAGCATACTAAATCTGTGAGAATTTATTACCTTTTTATAGGCTCTTTAAGGTCTTCGATTTCTTCTGAAGCTAGATATTTTTTCTGGCTGTTTCATTTCTGTGTCTTTTTCAGTGAGATTTTAACACACTATTTAATAGTATCTCTATAATGTGTTATGATACCTGGATCAAGTATGTTTAAATGAATGTATTTTGATTTTACACCTGCTAATTTTGCTCAGTAAAACAGTTATTATTAACCACATAACTCAGGGTCACCAGCTTGGACACTCTTTATGCCATCCTCATGTATCTCCAGGGACCCTCATGACAGTCTTTCTATTTTAGGAGCAACTCCCTTTCTCATTTACTCATGACCTTCAGACCAGGCTGTCTCTGTGTAGTCACAGCTTCAAAGCTCCAAACCAATTCTTTTCAGGTGTTCCATGAGTCAGTCTGAGGTAGAGAAGAAAAAGTGTTCACATCTGTTAGACTCCACATGTCCCCTCTCAAGTCATCTCTCTATTTCAGGGATAAAGTTGGAACAGTTTTGTAACCATTGAGGATGTCTGTCAAATTCAAGAAGAAGCAAAGAGAAGAAGACTTTGCATTTTGAAAATGCCAAGGTAGAAAGGCTATTTTAAGTGGAAGAATCTTGTAATACTTCCAACTGAATTAAAGCTCAGTTGTGTGGTAAGAGCCGATCTCATGCATCAAGACCTGACAATATCAATAGTGTAAAACAATGAGAAAAAGGGAGGAAAAGAAAGAAAACCACTCACTACTGACAGAAAAATCAAATCGATGGTGGAAAAGGAAAGCAAATATTTTATGGTTTTATGTTGCAGCTTATAAGCACTGATAAAGAACAAGAGTCAAAATGAGTGATGTTGCTTTTCTTTAAGATAAATGTTTCCTTTCTTTCTGAACATAACCATTTTCCCAGTGTGATGTCTCACCCACGGATATTTAATTCTCTTTATGCAGCTCTGGTCAGGAAGGAAGAATACCTGCTTGGTTCCTCAGAGCAGGAAGCTGGCCCATGGCTCTAAATAGGAAATTAAAAAAAAAAAAAAATCTTTTTTATCTTGAGTCAACAAGCTCAGGCAGAACTTAGTAACTTCCTAAGTCAGAAGTTGCCAGAAGCATTGGAATTCTGTGGCCGTCTGACATAGTCATCTTTCCTCTCTTCTTCACTACATATTGTCTGCAAAAGGGGTATGAAAACAAAGAAGCAGACTCTAAAGTACTACAGGGAAGTACTGTCTATCAGGCATCATGTGAAGACCCAATATCTGGGTCTTCTTGGACACAGAAGATTTGAGCCTAAATTATTTCTTGTGTAAAGTTCCACTGACTTCACAAAAAGGATATGAACTTGAGGAAACTTCTAAATTTCACTATAATTCTAACACAGGGAAAGAAAATGCTTCAATGCTATAGTTTGTCTCATCCTGTGACATGGATGAGGAAGCTTTAGGAAATTCAAACATGGGGAATGTATCCAGAATGTTTCATTTCTGATCTCAGAAACTGCTAATCAAAATTAAAATTGCATGATTTCACTATGTGTGATTCATTATTCACCTTCAGGGAGATATGCTAAGACAATATTCCAAAGGAATCTTCATTGTGCAAATTCAACATCTCATTCTTTAAGGATGCATTGATGTTTAATGCTTAACTTTCAATTCTAAGGTAGTAATTGTGTTATCTTTAACACTGTGACTTGTCCAAGGAATTAAGCCAAAACTATCTGGAACCCATTCTGAGTGTACTTGGGCAAAGGTGGTACTTTGCTAATGAATAGCATTTAAGGTACTGAAGTGTACCTTTAGACCTATTATATCTTGTGATGTACATAGATTACACAGATTATTGTTACAGGGAAAAAATCCAACAACAATTAGTGAAAAGCCCCAGAGATCAGTCATCTTGAGAATTAAATGTCTTGGACAAAGAGTTCATTTGAACTGATTTTGTTTTCCAGACACTGCAAATGGATGTAAACAAGCTGAATATCACATTGCTTCGGATATTTCGCCAAGGAGTGGCAGCAGCACTGGGACTCTTACCTCAGCAAGTTCATATCAATAGACTCATTGTAAGTATCAAAAGTCTGTGTGTATTAAAGTGTACCTGTTTATTTAAATTCTCTTATATTACTTTTCCTGTCACTATGGAAGAGTGCAATTAAATGGGACAGAGAAATACTTATTATTCCATTTCTTTAACTGCACTACAGAAAAATAGGTCCCCATTACAAAATTATTTAAATTCTCCTTTGAAAATACACCATTCTCAGCTAAGCCAGATAAATCTCTTTTTTGTCCTATTCATAAGCGGATTGCTTATCCCTTAGTTTTCATTCCAATGCAGTTCTTTTTCATGTTCACACCTTATCCATGTTTTGTTTCTCAAAGGTTGAATATTGCTCAAAGAATATATGTGATTCATCCTTTCAAAGGCATCTTCACAATTTATCCTCAGACTTTCCATTAGTAAATTAAATGTCATCTACAATATTAATATTCATGCTTTGTTATTCTGCTATAATAATCTGTCCTCAGAAATGATCTTGTAGACTACAGTATCCTACTGGCAAAAGATGGCCATAAATTTGCTTCCAGCAAAAAAGACTTTTTAAAATCAATTGTCATTGTATGATTTTTTGTGTATGCATACTTCATAACACTGTTGTCTTTTTATGACAATTTTACCATGAAGCAAGAAAACCCAACATCATGTGTGTACTGCTAGCCTTCAATTCACTTTGCAGAGGGAAGAAGAGGTTTTTTATTCTATGTGCAGGTTGATATTAGAGAAGAAAACTGACAGCTTCAGCATAAAAGTATTTTCTGCTTTGAAAGCTTGATAGGATTGTATACATCAAAAAGGATTATAAAACTCCTTCAAGAAATGTCTCTGTGAGAAAAGATCTCACAAAAACTACAGCAAGAAAGATCAATAGGAATGCACTGCAGCCCTTTCCATGTTCTTCAGGAATCTCACTCATTCATGACAAGCGATGCTATATTTCATTTATCCCCTGCATTGACCAGAATGAAACATTTAAAGATATATTCAGAGAAAAGCACAATTAAATAAGAAATGTTTTGGAGTCTGAGATGTGTATTTCAATATACTGAAGAACCTTTATTTCTTACTATGCTCCTTAGAAATTATATAAATAAACAGAAGAAATATGTTGTTTATTTTCCTACTGGCTCCACTGCTTTTTGCTTTCTTCTCTCATTTATGATTTAAGGGAAGTGATAATGTCATTTTGCACCTACCTATAGTCCAGAATACAGTAAGCACTATTATTCAATTAATCTTTTCAACACCTTTAAAAGCTCTTTTATGAGTCAATATTTCAGCTATATAAGAAAGCAAGCAAACTTTTCCTCTATTTGCTCTAAAAATCACACACAGTCAAAATTCCCATAGAAGACGAATGCATCTTAGGAGACATTATTCTCCCTTTTCATCCTTCTAACATGAGACGGTTCCTCTCACACAGAGTGCTGGCAAGCAAGCAGAGCACATCAAAATTCATCTTGCCTTGTTTCAGTGTGTTGTTTCTAAACTACTCAGCTCCCTGTAAAAGCAGTAGGGAGGATGGTAACTGCAGGAGAAAAGGCATTGAGATCCATCCCAATTATGTTAGGATGGGTTTAAGAGATGCCAGCCCCTCTCTGCTGGCTCTTGGAGGTAGGTGACTGAAGTGAGGTGAGGTGACTCAGTCCCGAGTGAGCAGCTCTCAGAAGTGATCAGGAGTCTGGAAGCCAGGAGGTGGATGGGCTCAGAGGGAGGAGACACCCTGCTAACCTCTTACATTTTACACAGATGCCAGGAAATATTAACTCACTATTTCCAGTGTCTCCTTAGCCTTTCCAGTACATCCTCCTCCCAGAAAGGTTCTTTAACAGGATAGAGAAACTCATAAACAGAGGAGGCACAAAACACTGGGAATGCTGCATACCTGCCAAGCCTTGCCTGGTGCCTGTGACCTGCATGCAGCAGCAGTCCCCTTCCCATGTCAGAGACTGAGTACAACCCCAGCCTCAAATCATTTTCTTCAGCTCCGACTGGTAGCCAGTGTCCTTACCATTCTTATTGAGCAGATGGACCAGCAGCACATGTGAAAGCACAGAGGACAGATTTAGGGCAAAGATGTTTGAAAGAGTCCCTTTCTGTGCAGCTCTATTTTGAATGCAAGGAGTATTTTATGCAAAGACTATTTCATGGAAAAGTATTTTAAGAATAGCAAAAGATGTCTTTTTCTTCACTTCAGCAGAGATAATTATACACTTTCAAGGTGATGGGAAGGAGGCAGGGGAAATCAGGATTATCCCTGTTTGAACTGATCTCTCTCATCCCATAATGATCCAGATTGGTGAGGTTCTTGCCTGCCCAGGCAGCAATGCAGGGAGCAGCTCCATGCCTACCTCATGTGTGTGCGATCCCCCAGATCTGGAATCTGCTCCACACTGTCAGCTACTGGCCATAGCCCTGGGCAGACAGGGTTCCCACATCCTGTTTGGACATCAGAGCTGTCTCACGTGCTGTTCAAGTCTATCTCAACAGAGAAAGTCTCTTTCCTTTTGCTACCTTGAAACAGAGTGGGCATCACTGACATTTCTAATACAGAACCTCTCAGGCTGCCAGGACTGCATCGAAGACACCAGGGCAAGAATTAATAGATAAGGGAGTGGGCATTCTCAGGTCACCCATTAAGTGCTAACAAAACGTCCTTGGTCCTTTAATTTGGTTGGACCATATTAAATTGCACTGCAGTCAACTAAGAGGACTTTATTGTGGTATATGTCTGCCATATATTGTGAAGGGACTAGAAAGTAATGTCCAAATATCACAGCATTATGCTAAGCATTCCTATTTCAGCTCAGCTCAGATGAACTGCCTGCTAAAATCCCTGCTGGCACATTGCCATTGACCCCATCCCATGGCTCCTCCTATCACTATGTTGCATTGATTGTTTAATGATACTAGACTCAGGAAAAGTCTACCTTGTCAATATTGATTGAGACAAAGCACTCATGCCCACGTATAGAATTTGCATTTTCTTCCACAGTCTGCTGGGATTTACAGAGACAGGCAAAAGGTATGCTGTGCTCACAGAGCAGGTTGCAACCTTTATACTCATTCTTTTGCCTTTGGAATTATAGTTGCAATCTAGAGGAGCAGAGATTAATGCCAGATCTCTCCTATGATTTTGCTTCTTTTTTTTTTCCCTAGGGGAAGAAGAACTGTGTGGAATTGTTTGTGTCCCCACTGAACACTAAGCCAGGAATTTCTGAGGCGCTCCCATCTGAAGAAGTGCTGCGTTCCCTTAACATCAACATTTTGCATCAGAGTTTATCCCAGTTTGGAATAAGAGAGGTCTCCCCTGAGGTTAGTTATCAATCTTCTAACCCATATTATTTTGATACAGATTAGACTCTTACTTCCTTGTTAGTATTCCAGCTGAGGTTCTCAAGCATGAGGCAGAAAATGTATGGGCTTAGAGAGCATCACTAGTGTAAGGCAATTATCATAAAATCCTCAAATAGTCTGGTTTGGAAAGGATTTTAAAGATCACCTAGTTCCATCCCCTCTGCCATTGACTGTTGCACCTTTCACTAGACAAGATTGCTCAGAGCCCCTGTCTGTTAAATTGCTTCAGTAGTGCTTTATTAGGCTATTTACTCTTTAACATCCGCGTGTTCCTCAGACAGATGAGCTACCATTGAAATGAGAGTCTAGATCCTAAGCATGCACTAATTTCCTTAAAGGAAATTGACATAAGGAATTCCAGTCTATTAATGGGGGTAGGAAGACATAAAAATTTCAATAGAGAGATAAATGGAATGCAGATATTGGGTGTCACCATTGCTACCCATGGAACGTGATTTTGAAAAACTGAATCTGTACATTACACCTGTGCTTCTTTTTATTTTTAGCATCATCAAGAGATTTATTTTCTTTATGTGCTCTAAAAAAGAGGGTAAAATGAAACTTGTAGCTATTATTTGTATGACTTCATCCATTTTTTGGAAGAAAAATATCCATTTCAAAGCAGAGATAACATTGTCATCTCCATAGCTTGTCTGAGACATTATCAGTGAGATGAACATCTAATTCTGGGCCAACCATTTAAACTGTGCCCAGAAAATGAAAAGCCATAAGGGTAAAAAGCCAGCTTATGGACATGGCCATATCACACAGCATTTTATTTAGTGTCTTACCTGAAGCCCTTACATACATACATATAAAGACCCTCAGAATACAGTTTGAGGCCAAACCCCTTCAATCATGTTGTTAAGAATCAAGATTTTCAGTGGAAACTCCCAGTTTGGCAGAGGAAGTGTCTGTGTCCGAAAAAATGGGAAAAAGATTTAAATACTCTGATGAGCTGTGTTTCCCTCTACGGGTAAAAGGTTCCTGGGGTTTTTTATATCCAAAGCTGTGTTTGAGACACTGCTGTTGGAGCCATTGGGCTGTTATGCCTACCTGTATTTTTACTGATTGGAAATTGTTTCTCTCACTTTAAGTATTCTAAGAATCTAGATGTCTTTGTTACAAAAAAAATGAAATATAAAACAAGGCCTGTTCATGTTCTACTACAGCAACCTGCCACTATCAAAATTCAGATTCTCAAGTTTTTGCTTTTCTAATAGAAAACATAGCAAAGCAGTTGTTTCCAAATGAATCTTTATATCACAGCAAACTGAGTGAAGCTTCCTTTAGGTCAGAATTTCCTTTGTATCTGAAGCACATGAGTCTGACAGTTGGGATAGAGGCAATTATCTATTCCTAGTACTACAAATAACACTTAAGGTAGACATGGGGCAAGAACTTATATGAATAATATATAAACGGAAAAATGTCATCAAGCTGTGAAGAGATGCTGGAAAAAATCAAGCCTTGAACTCAAGAGCTCATCTTGAGTTAGATACATTTCAATAATCTGGAGTGTTCAGATACTTGTATTTTCTTTCTGGAAAAAAATGTAGGTAGTCATTTAGAACAGGATTATTAAAATGAAAGCTGTGCAGTCTCTAACTCCTAATACTGTTGGAGACACAAGAGATTATTTTAATATTTCAATTGATAGCAGATTATACAGCTAAGGCATTGATCCTGAAAAATAATGCGGCTTTACACTAATATGTAATACACTTATTACATATTCCTTGTGGATCTCAATAAATAGTTTACATGTATAAGACTACAGAGAAAAGAACATCAAAAAAAACAACATACAGTCTTTCCTTGGTCAGCTGCCAACCACTTATGTTCTCTCAACTTGCTCTAAGAACAAGTTGCTCCAAACAAAGTAGCAGTGAATTGAAACAAAACAGGCAACCCTTTGAAGGAGGGTATAATTATACAAAGCCTTACATAGCTGTGATGCATGATTTTACCCATTGTAAAATGCTCTGTGTGTGTGTGTACTGCTGAGCTATCAATCCTGATTAAATCATGAGCTAAAATTGTACACTCTTCTACCAAAAGTATGAATGCTTCACAAGCAGTATTGTATGTGCATTATCAGTGTATCTGTGCACAAAGGAAGCATTACTCTCATCTTTCTAGCTGGGTAGCAGACACAGAGGTGTTAGGGCTGGAATTTGTCTCCTTTTTCAGCTGTATTTCAGTAAGAGCTGCCTAAGGCTTGAAAGTCTTCTGCCTCTCTCTATGGTAAACAAAAAGAGATGTTTGACAGGCAGTTCATCCCATCTGTGAGACACCTCTCCTGAGATTGCTTGCTTGACCCTTTTTAACAAGGTTTAGTGTAAACTAGACCCCCAGAGGATTAATGCTGTGGGAGATTAACCTGTCCAAAGAAATTTTACCAAGATTATATAGGAAAACCCACATGGAAAACTCCTCGGCTCAAAGTTTCAGCCCATACTATACCATAAACAGCAAAAGTCCCAATGGATGTCAGTACCTGGAACTACATTTCCATTCATTACAGAAATAATTTGCTTGTTCACATCTGCTGATGCATTGATCACAGCTTGATCTATTTTCAAGTAAATTGCCTGTCTCAAAATTATATCCCAGTTTCTTATTCTGCAGTTGCTGAAAGAGCAGTTTCCCTATATGTCTTTGCTGTGGGAACCATGAGAGTACTTTACTGCCTGGCGAAAAATGAGATGTGTACCAGTGGAAATGTGTAAATTTAAAGGTGTCCTTGCCTTTTCAGGAGTCCAGGACAATGTCTAGACCTTTCACATCACCTTGATTTTCCAATGGCTTATTGTAGTTGTAGCATTTGTTCTTTTATTGTGGTCTAAAGTTTGTGTCTGAAGTGGGATTTCAGACTGAGTTTTGCTCCGTGGGATGTACCACAGTCAGGAGCAGACTTCTCCCGAGCAAAGTACCAAATTTTGTGCTTGATGGTAGGACTATATTCAATGACTTAGGCAGTCTATGTTATTATGGTGTGGGAATACTGGCTTCCTAAAGTCTTCAAATTGCTTGGATTTCAGAATTTACTAGTAGGGAACTTGAAGTGGTTTTGAATGACAAAAATAACTGAATTTGCAGTGCATAAGATAAGGGTTACTATGTTTTGAGAGCTAAGCCAACTGCCAGCTGGAAATGTGTCACCAAAGGAGAAATTTCCAGAGTTCATACCAATATTATGCAATCCCAAAATGAAGCATTACAGCCTCCTTGCACAAAGAGGTTGCCTTTGAAGTATGTGATATTAACATATTAGAGAAGAAATCAAAGGAAGCAGTCATGCACTTAAAGTATACAGAAACTGTGAGTCGCTGTAAGGACAAGTGATCAAAACCAGTATCTTAGAAATTACAACAGCCTGGACTGATAGAGGCACCTGGGAACAAAGCAGAGCACAAGGACATGCTCCTGTGATCAGACAAGGCAGCTGTAGTGTAAAACCTGCATGGTGCACCCAGAGAACCCAACAGAAACAGGAGCCCTGCAGGCTGCCAGTGTGGATGTGGAATCGCAGCACTTCATCACACATGTACCTAAAGTAGAGCTTTTGTGGTGGCTTTTTCATGGGAGACATGGTTAAGTGGTTATTATCCAGTGTCCTGTGAGCCCAAGAGGTCACACACATTCCTACATGTTTTCACTGGGGGTGGAAATGATTTCTTGGCAGCCTTTCCTAATGTGCCTCAGCTAACATAGTTAAAATAGCAGAAAAAACAAAGCTATTCAGTGTGAACTTCATGAACCCTTTTTGATCTTGAGTCTACCCCAGCTCTCTGTAAGCTTTGCTCTGAGCTCAGAACTACAGCTTGCTATGCTCTCATTAGTGTTCCAGCCCAAGGGACTAATTGAGGTTAACTGACCCAATTTGCAAATTCTCCTGTTTTCCACTGAAAATTTACCTTTTCTGGCAGGTCCTGATACTGCAGCAGAATCTTTTAGTCACAGATTATACACTGACTACTTCAGGTCAACATCTCTCTTGTTATTATCAAAAGCTGGCTGCTCATTTTACTTGGTTGTAGAAATACTCCACTATTTTTCCCATATTAAGACCGTAAAAGCCAGAGTGGGTTTTTAGTATCTTAAAAAAAAAAATTATAAAAATTGTTTAGAAAAAACACATGTGTTCCAGTTCAGCAGATACCCTTGTGTGCAGGCACTCTTCAGTAAGGTTAGTGATTGAATGGCATTGTAAGAAAACATTTGATTCTTCCACACATTGAATTATGCTGAATTCAAACAGTTTAAATTAACGTGGCTCATTCTGCCTGAAAAACTCACCTTATTGGAGACTCATTAGGGAATGGAAATACTAGGAAATTATTCCTTCCTCCTTGTTTGCTCTAGGATCTGGTGCTCCCTGAGCTACTGAAATTCCCTTGCCACTCCATTTGCTCTGATATTCCCCCACTTTTATTAGCTGCAGATCTTTGCAAATTAGTCTGAGTATATCCTCAAGCCTGTTCCTTCAAAAACTATCTGAAGGACAAGAATCCTCTCGTTTCTGCCTTGCATTTGGCCATCCTATTAGCTTTTTTCCTGGGCGTCAACAATTTGTAGTGAGCGTGGCAGTTGCTATCCCTCTTATCAGTTTTCCCAGACAAAGGAACAAAGTTCTGAATGATCTGCATTGACGTTTCAAAAAGCAATTCCTTATCATGGGTGTGAGATGACTCAGTTACTGGAGGTCACAGCTTCTTCTGTCATTAGGAAGCAGCTTAAGCAATGATTTTGCTCTCCACCAATTAGATCTGGGAGAGAGATTTCCTTGAGTAGGTGAAGGTACTACTAAAGGGTTTCAAAATGGTGTGTCAAGTAAGTTTAAGTCGTGGTATACTTTTTTACCCTTTTTACAGCATTTGTTAATATTCTTTGAACATCATTGTTAGAAAGACAAGTCAGACAAAGACATGTCCTGAACACACATAGAACTAGACAGACATCATAGAGATTAATTCTCTTAAAGTCTTCTTTTATTCTCTTCAGTCTGTTATATGTATGAAGTCTATTATAAAATATTTTAAAAGTTTTGTAACATTGAATTAAAGTTTATATAAGTCTCTAATCCACTGTGACTAAAAATCCATTAGCTTTTTCATTTACTTTCAGTAAAGAGGTATTAAACCATCCCAATTACTCACTTTCAAAAGGTCAGCATGGCCAATTCTCCTTTGGCTCCTGCTTTTTATCTAAATTTCCTCCTGAGAGATATGAAACACCGGAAAGCCATCAGGTAACCCACTCAGGGTCAAACATTGAGTTCATAGCTAATAGGCCACAGCTGCAGCTGCTGCTGTCACCATGGGATTCCCATGGAGCTCAACAGGAGCAGTCTTGAATATGGAGCAGCTGCAGGTTTGGGCTCTGAGCCAGTATTGGGACCCAAGTCCTGTGCCATGAGCACAGCAGAATGACCTTGCTGTGCTGAGGTAGCAGATTGCACAGAGAGCTGTACCCCACTTCAGTAGCAGCAGTGTTTAAAAATGTCTAGGAACAATTTTTGCCGAAATATTTGGTAAGATTTCCAGCTTCTCTTTGAAAGCCCTGAGTTTTAAGTTGCTCATTAAACATCAAACTGACACTTTATAAACCTTTTTAAACTGTCAGTACCTGCAACATTTTAAAGCTGAGACCATGATGCATGATTACACACACACAAACACAAATATACTAATTTTACAAGATTGGTTTCTATAGTTGTGCTGAAGGATTTCCATTCTGGCTCCCAGGACTATTACTTCCAAAGAAAACTCTTCTCTATTACACTTTCAGTTCTAAAGCTGTCAACTCCCAGTTAAACACAAGCATTTCTTCAAGCAAGCAAATCTCTGTAAATTTGCCATGCTACCAAATTCCTCTCAAAATGTTTGCATTTTGTGGCAATTGTATCTGTGAGTGTCTTGCATTGTCCTCTTTTCAAAACAAGCACTGCCTAATCCTGTCCTGAAAGGAGCACCATGAAAACTATATTGAGATCCAGCACTTGGCATTCTTTGTCAGCTGGTTCTCTTCCTCAGGCCATGATCTCCCACTCCTCAGGAAGCTTTCCCACATGAATTCATCATCATCCAGACTTTCTGTGTTTGGGCGGCTGAAGAGGCTTGGTTTTGGGAGGCTTTGCCTTTTTGGAAGACAAAGTTGTCTTGATACATTAGCTGTGCAAAAGAACAGGCAAATGGGTGGCTAAGCAAAAGTGTTAGAGCATCCCTGCAGTTCTACAGGTCCATTGAGCAGCCACTCATCTTTATCTGGAGGAACTCTTTCCTCTGTGATATACTCTGTGATAAACAACATCCCCAGAGAGTAAACAAGGTCACATTGGGATGGGAAGACAGCTCAGTATTTAAACTAGAGATTTATTTAAAGCCATTAGAGAATTTCAGCGAGACAGAAACACAAAGACCTTGACCATTTACAATGGAAACCAGAATTTTAGAAAGTTGGTTTTACTCAGTCTGAGAACTCTACTGAAAAGACACAATTAAGAAAATAAAAGCAAGTAGCTGAAAATTGGAAGAGCAATGTCTACTGAACTGTGGTCCCAGAAAACATCAGACAACATACTTTATTCTAAATAATATTTTGCAGTTAGACCAAGGGTGCATGTACTTTGTTTCTGCTACAAAATCTATATTTGAAAACATAGTGAAATTCTGGTAATTTAATAGTCCGACCAAGTCCCGCTGCTGCAATAAAGACAAAAATAAATGCTTTTACAATCATTATTATTTCATAATTCCCAGGAGTTCTGGAAATTTTAGTGTGCACAGCTGTTACAGAAATGTTCTATCAGCAGGAAGCCAAAGATAATGAGATTAAGCATAATCAGAATTATAGATAAACAGATAATGAGATTATTTTCAGCAAAATCAATATTTTTTACATATTTGTGTGTGTAATCTAGAGGTGACAGTTTGAGGGCTTCCTGGCTCACAAAGGCAGACAGGCAAGTCCCCTGCTCTTTGCTCCGTGGCAGGTGTAAACACTGGGAAGGCTGGCATGCGTATGCTGGGGCTGCAGATAAGCCCTGGGAAGAAAGGCAGGGCAAGCACTTCCCAAAGGCCGTGTGGGACCACAGCCCTTTGACCTGAGCAGCCAGGTGGCTTCCAAGAGCAGCACTGGGCCTTGTTTGCTTTACCTTCAGGCAGCCTGTGCCGGCTGGGGAGAGTTCCCTGGGCCGCAGATCCCGGCGTGGCGCTGGGAGTGCGGGGTGGCCCTGCTCCATGGACTGGGCGTGGGCGGGGGGTGCCAATAGCAGCACTCCAAGTCATGCCATTTCAGCGCTGACAAAGCTGAGGAGAGTGATTAATGCCCAATGAGAGCTATTTCATCTGCACATGCCACTCTATAACTTTTTTTCTCTTTCTGTTTCTGTTTTATTGCTTAAAAAAGAAAAATGTTTTGCAAGGCCAGCATGAAGCAGACAAAATCTGGAGCAAGGAAGGATTTTATGCAGTTGTCATATTTCTCAGCATCTTTGTCATTCTAGTGACTTGTTTAATGGTAAGTTTCCCTTTTTCCTTTACTTTGTTTTTTATTTCATGTTTCTCTTAGTCTGAAGGATAGGGTCACACATTCTTTACATGATGAGTGTTTTCTCAAGGCTAATAGAAACTCAACTCCAAGGTAAGAATTGGTCACTCTCATAATGCTTGGAAACCAAAGTTTTTGAAGAATCACATTTCTTGATGTATTTTGAGTTGAATGAAGAATGTAACTAGAAAGAAGCTGAAGAAATTAATTATAGGAATTAATTCTTAAATCTACTGGGTAACTGTGTAGGGACATGAGTGATGACTTCTCAACCTTCTTAGGTCCCAGGATCCCTGAAGTCCTCTTACCTGCTTTTATTTCAGTTTTATTTAATAGTAAAAGCAACACCATATTGATAGAATGTTGTCAGTGCACAGTTGTTAGAGTGTGTGTTGGTATTTGTGGATCAAATACACAAATACTAAACTGAAATAACTAGGAATTACATGAAGAAATAACCATTTTTGAGCAACTTTGCCATTCACATTGTATGAGCTCACTGGCCAGGTTTCTGAGCATTAGGCACAATTCTAATATGTTGACTATGAGATGTGCATTGGTCACACAGAAGATGAAGAACACTATACCACTACTGACTTTTGTAGGGTAATTTTTGCATTTTTGTCCAATGTTGTATCTTACATGTTTTCCTGCTTTAAATTGTGTGATACTTCTATAGTGCACACATGCAAGCGCTAACTGAATTCTCTGACAATTGTCAGCATTTATGAACACACCGTATCTTGGGGTCTTTTGAGATATTTTGTTCTCAAACACATTAATTTTCTTTAACCGCTTACAACCTTAAGATGGAAAGCATGTTTAATCTGAAGTTATTAAAAAATGTTCAGAGTTATACAAATGTTCACAAAAATTTATAACAAAATGTTATTTAATCTTTTAAGGTCTCCCTAAGATTTGAAAAGCACTTGTTTTATCACAGGAAATTGTTGCTTGATTTAATTTCTACTTTCTTTTTGTCTCCATCTCTCCATGCCATTTCACTCAAAAGAAGGAGGATAACACTAGAAATCTCTTCTTCTCTAGTCTTTATTTTGGAGAAGAGAAATTTTGGTCATTACTGACTATTTAACTGGAAGAGTATAGAAAATGCTGGCTGTCCTTTCCTGGTACCACACAATATTTTCATTAATGGTCTGGAATGCATCAACAGTATTGGAAATTGTAAGCATTCTGTATGACAGTATCAGAACTTCAAATATTCTTAGGGTGCCAGAGGAAAAATGGGAAAGAACAAGAATGCTGCTTGGCCAGGACGAGATCTGTAATCATGTGTATCGATACAATGTAGGAAATATGTGGCAAAACAACAGTACTGAAGGGAAGGTTCCAGCAGTATCACAGAACAGTATCACAGAAGTAGACAAGGAGATAAACAACATCAGTGTTGCAAAAATACACTTCTTACCCTGAGATTTATAAATAAGGATATGATCTCTAAGATCTGAATTCAACTCTGCTATGGTAATTTGGTTGTCATGTCTTACTCATTTTCTATTGTCTCTCTCTACCACATTTGTGAAAAATTTCAGGCAATTATAGGAGGAAGGAGATGCAAGAGTGATCAGAGACACAGCGGACATGAAATAATTTGGTTTATTTATGACAGGGAAAAGGAGCAAGCAGAAACATGATAGTTCAAAGATTTCAAAGGCTGTTGAAGGGAAGAAGATAATACTTTCTCCATTGGGGACTGGAAAAGAAGAAAAAGTTTTACGAGGTGATTTGGCTGACTCATTAGAAAGATCTTTGCTATCACATGTGTCACCAGACCCTGGACTGCATTGCTTGGTGAAGCTTGGGAGTTTTCCCCCATTAAAATTTTAAGCAAACATCTGATTTTAGGCAAACATCAGAAGTAGTTTGGGTGTAGCTGATGTGAAGTTAGGGCAGAGGTCAATACTAGTAGACTCCTTGAATTCCTTCCAGATGGAATTGCTATTATGCTATGGTCTTTTCTGCAGGGATTCCCCTTTCTGTCCCTCCCAGGTCCAACATGTATCTTTACATGTGCTACTGTTTAGACGGCAAATGAACACTGTCTCAGATTTTGCCAGGATCTGATAATATATGGGTATGTGTACCTGTAAAGCTAACAAACAGCTCATGTTGGTTTTTATCCCATTTAATGTGTGTCAGAGTGACAGATTGGGTTGGTCACTGAGTTTTTTGCAATTTCTGGTCTTTTTAATTTACCTTCATTGAAACTTTTATAGCCCTGTAACACTTTCTGAGGAAAAGCATTAGTGCGTAGATCAAAAGTTGTTAGATTTTATTTTTAGTTTCTGCTAGGGTCAAGCTATCTTTTTTTCCTAGGGTCTTAATAATAGATTAATTAATAGTATATTAAATAATACTTGTCCACATTTTAGAAGTAAAAACCATAATTTCTTGGGTCCTCAAGAAGTGAAACTATGTCAAAACACATTAGTGGCAAGAAGGTATGGTGAGCATTGTCATGGCCATGAGTCTGTGAGCTGCTTATCTGCTGGTTATCAGAAACAAATTAGCTGAAAGCACTCAGTAGAGAAAAAAACAGTAAAAATACTTCAAGTCCCTCTTCACTGGTACCAGTGCCCTTGCTTCACAGGTACCCCTGAGAGGACTTCTTTTTCTGCAAAATTATGGGAAAGAAATCTTCTCCTAGTAATTCTAAACCCTTCAGAATGAACAGATGGTTTACCTAGCTAAGTTTTGTTTAACGTGTGTATTGCTAATGACATTAGGTCAGTTCCCAGCTAAACCTCTAATGCTGATCCTTGAACAAACAAACCCATCAGATATATCTATTCATCACTGGAAAGCTAGGGAGTGATAGATCTTTATGTGGTGCTAGCAGGGGCAATAGCTGTCAAATAACTGACTTGCAGAAAAAAAATGTTCTGGTCTAGGTTTTCTCTTATTCAAGGATCCCAATCAAATACTTTACAGGAAGAAATAAAGCAAAGTGGAAAGTACAAGGGTATCTGCAGACACCTTCAAAAAACTGTGTAAGTGCCTTCCATCTCTACTCGCAATATTTACAATTCTCATAAATTTCATAGTTAGTAAGGCATGTTTTGAAAATGGAACAGCTATGGCTCAGAAATTGTTTTTGCATTGCCCTCCAAAGAAATAAGGTGTGTTAAACAGGTGTAATAGGGGTACCTCTGGAGTGACATTACTGAGCACAAGCTACCTGCCTGCCCTCACCACGCCAGGGTTCAGCAACATCAGTGTAGAGTTTGATGGAAGAAGATCAGTACAACTTCTGCTTTTGTTGCACATACCAGATGTTCACATTCATAAGCAATATGTGGACAGATAATCCTGGTATTACAGTGTGTTCAGAAATCAATTTCTTGGTGATTGTAAAGCACACTTTTCTGAACAGATGGTTAAATAACTTCATAGGCCACTCGTCACTTCAGCTTTATTTCAGAATAGTTAATGTTTCTCTCAGGATATTGGAACCTGTCCCTACCTGTAGGAGTATTTCAGAGTAATAGGAGCCTACTGTTACCAAAGTGACCTAGTAAAGTTACCCTGTTCAACCATCAGCTCCATGCCAGATGAGTAAGGGCTTCTCAGAACATCTGCTCTAAAACAAATTGAGTCTGCTGTAATTAGAGACTTGTACCTGGCTAAGTCATAAACATCTATTTTATTTTGTATCATTGTCTCTCTTGTGTTAAAATGCTTAAAATTTCTCCTACAGTTACTCTATTTATCAGTATTTCCTTCTTCACAATGTCTTCTGTAACTATTCTATTTGCTCTTTAAATAATGCTACTGCAGGTATTACAAATAAATACTGAACTCACAGTGATAACTGTTAAAATCCCTATTGCCCACGTGTACACTCTGCAGTTTATGTAATGGAAATGCTTATCTTGTTATGGGAAATGCTGTGTAACACAACTTGTGACTTGCCTTCTAGGAATGAAAGTCACCTATGGCAATCTTCTCCAGCATTTGTGATACCTTCCTTGCCTTGTTTACCAGGCAATTGAGATTGAGCTGTCCTCTGTATTTCTGTAGGTTCTGTACAGATTAAAGGAGAAGATCCAGTTGTCACTAAGGCAAGAGAAGGAAAAGAAGCAGGAGATCCACCTCTCACCCCTTCCCCTGCAGACCTCTCAGACTGAGTACAAGACCACCAACAGCATGGTCCAGCCTCAACAGGCTCCAAAGGTTATCAATGTTGTAGTGGACCCTCAAGGCCAATGTGTTCCTGAGCTCAAACCTCCCCTGTGTGCCAGTCCATCTCCTTTCAGAATGAAACCTGTGGGACTCCAGGAAAGGTAGGATGGTGCCTGGTGTGCTCAGGATTAATTCTGCTTTTTTATACTTATCCTTCATGATTTCATATGTTTCTCTTCTGTCAGTGAATGGGAGACTTTGCCATATGGACATCTGAGAGGTGGGGTTTTGGTGTGTTAACATCTATCTCACAGGTATTCTCTCCTTTCCTTTTCTTTACATATGACCAAAGATTCAGGTCATATGAAAATGTTCAGGTTTAGGCTGAGATTAACTGCATTAGTGGCATTCTTTTTGCTGATTATTATTTTTCCCATACTCCAAAGAATTATTTTTTTTCATTTTTCATTGATTTTTGCCTGTTTTGATCCTGGAGATCCTGGAAGAGAGTTCAAGGGCCAGTTATGTATTGTCAGCAAAGGACATTCTCATTCTCAGGGAGTCCCTAGCACCTGGAAAACTTAGAAGAAGTATTTACACCGAGTGCATTTAGAAATCCCATACAGTGTTTCCATTATCAGCTTTAGATATATTTTTTCCTTAAATGCAGCTTTTCATGATGGTCAGGATACAGTGCAAAGTCTACAGGCTTTATAAAAGGAAGAAGTGATGAGTAATGAAACCAGCTCTTGTGTGCAGTTCCTCAGAAATACTTGGGCACCAAACCCTGCCATTCATTGCACCTTTCAAAAACTGGGCCAGTGCTCTTTTTATAAAACTAGTTATTCTTCCCATAAGAGAATGCACACTGACATCTGTCTCTCCTCTGTTAGAAACCTGTATAATTTCTTGTCTGATGGCTGCAGGCTGCTTTCATAAAGCATCAGTGCTCTGAATAGCTCACATAGCATGCAGCTGTGCAACTGAACTCTGCTGCCCCGGCACAGACGATAAATGAAAGAACAGACGCCATGCAGAGACCAAGCAGAGCCTCATCTGTGAGGGCTCTCAGCTGAGCTGTAACCCTGATTCAGCTTCAGCCATGGGTATTTCAATGGCAGAGATTTTATCAATGGATTTATGACAGACAGAGCTCAGGGAGGGGGATTGATTCTTCCGCAAGTAAAAGAGGCTTAAAGGCAAAGCTTTCATAAAATATGCAGTGACATCACTGCAAAAAAAAAAAGGAATGGAGGAAGCAAGTAAATACATTTTGATAGTTTCTCTCATTCCATAAGAGCCTAAAAATAAACCCAAAAGCATGAGAATCACATAGCTAATTTATAATACTTAATATCTAACATAGCATATGCAATAGTTGAGAGGGATTGAGGGAAAGCAATTTGTAGAGCGATTTTATACCTAAGGACAAGAAACTTTTTGTACATAACGAGAAGAAATGTTTCCATTTCTCAAAGAAAGAAAGTAAAAACAATTGATTTAGGATATTAATTTCCACTACAGATAGGAACTTTACATTTAATTCTTCTAAACCTAATTGCATCCTTTGGAAGGACAAAGTTCTGAGTCAGATATGACAAAATGGACAGCTGAGATACAAAGAGAAAACTAAACCTGACTTTTGACCAAATAAACCATACATTTAGGTTATTACTAAGGAAAAAGAAGTTGAAGGAATTGAGCACTTCAGTTTCTACTGTAAAAAAACACTAACAGACTGTTGTGAAAAAGCAAAATCCATTGTGATAACATCCCATTGTGCGGCTCTTTTTTGCCATGTTTAACACTGACTCCAGCAGCCCAAGTCCACTCCTAAGAAATGGTTGTTTAAGTTTATTTCAAGCTCAGTGTACAAAGGTCTGGGGATATGAGGGAGAGAACTTCAGGGAATAGTTTACCTTCTGTTCCTCTGACATAAGCAGCTATTATTATGTCTATTTCTTATTTATTTACTATAACCTTTACTATTAACAAATTTGTATGCATTCTAACAGTCATCAGGGTTGGAAGCAAAAAGTAATAATGCACTGACACATTCTGCCTCAGATTTTATCTAGTGACTAGGTAAGTGGTCAGTTGAAAACTCCTGTCCATCTTTCTGCCCCAAAAAAACTTTGCACTAGGCACCCTTGGTCCATCCTCATTACTTTTGGGAGGAGTGGACCTTACAGTATGGATCTGCCCACTGCAAGGAGCAGCAAACCATGTTCAAAACAGTCTACTGACTGCCCTTCTTCAGTTAGGATGGAGTGAATCAAGCCTGGTGGTCCCATCCTGCTCATGGCACAGCTTTAGGGCACCCTTTCAATATTTTTGCTATGCTGATTTTGGTTTCTGCCAGGGGAAGAAGCTCTTGGCTGGCTAGAATGGATATGGGGGCTTCTTGACAAATTTAGCCTGGAGATTCCTTTGGTCACATGGTTTGACAATGGTTCCTGAGCAGTATTTTCTAACCATCCAGACTTCTTGCTGGTTTGATTCCTTAAGAGCGATCCATAGTCATGAAATATCTCGTGTGATCCAGACCAAACTGTCCCCGGCTTGGGCCATGGTTCATTGATTTCTCTTTGAGCACACAGTGAGCTGTGCATAGCCATCTAGGTGGGAAGTTTGTGACAATCTCTCTGAAGGATGGGACAGAAAAGTCAGATAATGCAACCTGATCTAGTTGAAGATGTCTCTTCTCATTGCAGGGGGGTCTGATTAGATGACCTTAAAAGATCCCTTCTAGACCAAACTATTCCATGATTCTGTGCCTGCCTCTCAAGTTATCTTTGCTTTGCACACTAGGTGCTGCTTTGAGGAACATACTCTTGACAGGACAAGGGGTGATGATTTTAAACTAAAAGAGGGTAGATTTAGATTAGATATAAGGAAGATTATTTTTTTGCAATGAAAATAAAACACTGGCATAGTGTGCCCAGCTGATGCCCCATCCCTGGAAACATTCATGGTCAGATTGGACAGGGCTCTAAGCAACGTGATCTAATTGAAGCTGTCTCTGCCCATGGCAGGGGAATGGGACTATGTGACCTTTAAAGGTCCCTTCCATCCCAAACTATTCTGTGATTCTATGATCTAAACGCAAAAATATAGTGGAACTGATTTTTCACAAAGCACCGCATTAGCCTCTGGCTCTCTGAACTTTTCCATTTTTATTTGGAATAGCATTGGCCAGTACAGAGGCAAAAAAAACTTGGTGGACTACTGTGCATGGATTAAAATATTTCTGGGAGTTTGTCCAGCTTCTTAAAACATGTTGTGCTTCTGAATACTCGAGCTATTTTTCTGTGTATCTGGAAATGCTCTTACTCAGCTATTTCTATAAGACGCAGCTTCCCGGCAGATTATTTGCACTATCAAATGCGTGGGATGCCGCAGTTTTTCTGCCACCTCCGCGCGGGCGGCGGGGCCGGTGCCTCGCGGCAGCGGCAGCGACAGAGCGCGGGGACAGCGACACCTGGAGGCGGCAGTGACACCTGGAGCCGGCAGTGACACCTGGAGCCGGCAGTGATACCTAGAGCCGGCAGTGACACCGAGAGCCGGCAGTGACACCGAGAGCCGGCAGTGACACCTGGAGCCGGCAGTGACACCGAGAGCCGGCAGTGATACTGAGAGCCGGCAGTGACACCTGGAGCCGGCAGTGACACTGGAGCCGTCAGTGACACCTGGAGCCGGCAGTGACACCTGGAGGCCGCAGTGACACCTGGAGCCGGCAGTGACACCTGGAGGCCGCAGTGATACCTAGAGCCGGCAGCGACACCTGGAGCCGGCAGTGATACCGAGAGCCGGCAGTTACACCTGGAGGCCGCAGTGATACCTAGAGCCGGCAGTGACACCTGGAGCCGGCAGTGATACCGAGAGCCGGCAGTGACACCTGGAGGCGGCAGTGACACCTGGAGGCGGCAGTGACACTGAGAGCCGGCAGTGACACCTGGAGGCGGCAGTGACACCTGGAGCAGGCAGGCAGCGCCGCCAGCCCCCGCCGCCGCTCCTCAGCCGCGGTGAGCGCGCCCAGCGGCCGCAGGAGGCGATGCTGCTCCCGGGCTCCGCTCTCTGCAGTGAGACTCCACCCGGAGCGCTGCATCCAGCCCCGGGGCCCCCAGCATGAGAAGGATGCTGAGCTGTTGGAGCAAGGAAGGCCAGGAAGTGATCAGATGGCGGCAGCACCTCTCCCATGAGGACAGGCTGAGGGAGTTGGGGTTGTTCAGGCTGGAGAAGAGGAGGCTCCAGGGAGACCTTATTGCAGCCTCTTGATGCTTGAAGAGAGCCTATTAAAAAGATGGGGGCAAACTTTCTATTAGGGCATGTTGCAATAGGATAAGGGGTAATGGCTTCAAACTGAAGGAGGCTAGGTTTAGATTAGATACAAGGAAGTAGTTTTTGAACATTTGAGGTCAGGTTGAACAGGGCTCTAAACAACCTATTCTAATTGAAGCTTTCCTTATCCATGGAAAGTGAGTGGGACTAGATCACTTTTAAGGGTCTTTTCCAACTCAAACTATTCTCTGATTCTATGATTTTCCTAGATGCTGCTCATGGATGTGTGCTCACATGCAGCATGTAGTTTGGAAAGGGGTGGAAGAGTGGTGGCCAAGAGTAGAGGGTGGATTCAAGGTGTGGAGGTGATGGGGTTGTCAGAACAGAGGCACTGTCCCTTTTCTATCGCAATTACTGAGGCAGGCCAGTGAAGGGCCATTTCTTCACAGCCTCTGTGCATCCCCTGGATCATTCAGTGCTGAATGCTTTGAAGTTGTTCTCTTTCCATGTACTCACAACCGCTGCTCCTTTGCAGCAAAGACTTTCTCCCCTGGCTACCCACATTGTTCTGTTGCTGACCAAAAGAGCAGGAGAGCTGCTGTTCTCCTGTGGGTGTCTTTGGTGATGAGCTATCACAGTATCACAGTGCCAACGCCTGACTTTTGGATGCAAATAATTGTTTTCCCTTCCGTGAGCACATCTATGAATACTGCATCAGTGTTTACTTTTCTACTTAGGCTTTTATAGGTTTATATGAATAATATATACTCTTCCTTCAGCAGAATAATGTTTCCTTTTGTTCTGTTTCTTGGCCCAAAATTCATGTTGATATGAATGGTCCCAGCCAAAAGCAGAATCTGGTGAAGTGGAATGTGATATTTTAGATTTCATTCTGACATATCAAGAATTGCAAATTCTTAGTGCAAGCAGTGAGTTGTTAAATCACAATCACGGTAAGATATAAATACAAATGTTACCACACCAGCACAGTATTACAACAGGGTTTACATTTTCTGTGGCCACTGCAGCTGTGAGTTTTAGTTCCAGTGTTGTTTGTGACTAAGACAGCTGCATTTCAACTAACTAGTGGACAATATGATGTTTTGCTCAAATTAATTTCTGGGCAAAGATACATGGAAGAAAAGAAATTGTGGAAAATGCCTCCTCTACTGTGTGTTGAAAACAAACAGTGGTTTGGAAAAATTTCTCAAGCATTTGTATTCCATTCTAGCCACAAAATCCTAAAACTGGCTATTATATTTTAGTAATCAGAAGAAAAGTCACAGCTCTCTGTTTTCTTAGTCTTTTACATATTCATCAGAAACTTAGTCTTTCTAAAAGGAAGAGCTCCTCATGATCACTATCATGATGCCAGGGGTTTGCAGGACTCTTGTTCAGAACAGGTAGTATTTTACATGTGCCTTGTGCTGATTTTTTTTTCCTCTGCAAATATACACAAGAGAGTAAAGATGATGATAGAAAACAGTTTGGCAAATAAAGCAAAAAGCTGGCAGATAAGTGAAATAACAAACCATTTTAAAATGTGAAATAAAATAATTATGCAATGGTATGGAGGAACAGCTGAGACACGGGAAAATAGAAGATACTCTGTGAAAGGGCAGAGCCAGCAAGAGCAAAACTTGGAGGGGAGAGGGCTGCTCACAGGCATCATTCAGCAGAATGTGCAGCCAATTCTGCAACCTCTATGGAAAATCAGTAGGCATCAGCATAGAGAACAGTATACGGAGACAATCACCTGAATCAAACAATTATTGCTCTCTAAAACCATAACAGATGAGTGAAATTTGGCTTGAACTCTGACTGTGAGAACTCTGTGTGATGTTACTTTTCTCCACAAAGCAGAGCAGTACTATAAAAATCTTATGCCACAGTTGATAGCCTCTCCCCAGTGAGATTTCTCTTACCATTCCTGAAGATCCCTGAATTGTTCAAAGCAGCAGAAGTCTTTCACCAGTTCTAAGAATTCTTCAGTAGACTGCAGTGAGTACAGCTCCCTGTAAGTATAATGAAACAAAAGTTAATATAACATGCTTTCTAATGTTAAGTGCTCATCTCTGTCCACTTCCTTGTAAGATGAGAAGGAGAGATATTCTAGTGGGAAAGAAAGGCAATATATTTCTTTATAATATGAAAAAAAAAAGATTCAGATAACCCATAGGAGTCTGTGGAACTCAGTGCCAAAAGGCAAATTTTTAAACAGGAATGTATTAGCAAAAGGTGCACGCACAAACAGTGAGAGCAATTATTATTCTTGTTCTGTCTTCAGCATCCCTCCTCAGAAACATCTTGTATTTTACATCTTTACAAAGAAAATCTTGTATAATTTAGGCTTCAGGTTTGGAGGTGGAAAAAAATTGTTTTTAATATTGAAAAGTATTCTCTTTTATTAGTCATTCTGCATAGACACACAAATTATTAAACTATAGCTTCAGCTTCTTAGGCAATTTCTGTACACTGTAAATTGCCATCTGGATGACAAATACCACAGATGACAAATACCACAAAAACTAACTCTCATACCTGCTTTCCTTATTTTAGAAAGGCAGCGTTCATTAAAATGAATCATTATCTTAACAATACAGTACGCTGAATAAAACCTCATAAGAAACATTGGAGCCAGGGTAAAGAACCTGATGTGCTCTTTTCTTCATTAATATAACCTCAGCTGTACCTCAGGATACCACTGTTTAACCACATCTCTACTCTACTAGATGAGAAAAATTTCCAACAATTCTCTCTATCTCTGTTCTGATTTTTAGATCACAGAGCACAGTTGCTGCAAATACAGTTATGGTGTTGCTGATCAATTATGATTTTACAAAACTATCCATTGTGAGTAATAATTTCAAGTAATGCTCAGAGGGTGGCACCTTGCACTTGGGCTACTGTAAACCTGCCAGATTTTCTAGTTTATCACACAAACATGGGACCTTAATATATTTACAGGAAGGGGCCTTGTATTTCCTGGCTAAAATAAAGTAGCTTTGCATAGATTTGGAGGATAAATTGTCCCTATTGTGTGGCACTGAATATGCTTTCTGCATTCTTCATTTAAACCGTAGGGATTGTTTTAGGAAAATGTCAGCGTAATTGTTTGAAGCAACATTCCTGAAACAAAATTCTTGCCATGTGCCAACATGGAAGTGCAAGCTGCAGAATGGTTTTATGGTGATATCCTATCAGAAGGAATTTGCAAAGCACCAGGCACCAGTAAACTGAGTTTGAGGTGGGAGGCAGGAACTTCTGTGCTCTGATCTGTCTCTTCTACCATCTTCTTAGAGCACTTTGGGCATGGCACATAAACCTCCAGACATATTCCTAACCACTGGATTGAGGATGGCTGGATGTTGCATCCATCTGAAAAGATGTAATAAAGATAAGAACCTTAACCTGAGGTGCAGTGAAAGTCCTACTTGCTACTATTTGTTCATGTCATTTAAGAAGAGTGACAGAATACAATTACAATTTTAGGTCATTCACACTTTCTCAATGACCTAAAAATACATTTCTCTCATTTGGCACCTATATTCCATAGTTGTCTGTATGATCATAGAATCATAAAATGGCTTGGGTTGGAAGGGACTTTGAAAGAGATCTAGTTCAAGCCCCACTGCCAAGAGCAGGGTCCCCTTCCACTTGGTCAGGTTGCTCAGAACCCCATCCAGCCTGACCATGAACACCTCCAGGGGTGGGGCATCCACTTATAAATTCGATGTACCCAGATACACTTACAGTACTAAGGCTGTGTAGCAGAGATTGGTTTGTGTCCATACTGCTAAGCTCTCTTTGCCTCCAGAGCAGCAGGGCCTGGATGCATACTTCCTCCTGGGAATGGATTGTGCATGTGTTCATTCCCAAACCATAAATTGCTTTGGAGTGCTCTTGTTGTCAAAGGCTAAAAACAAACCAGGGCTGCAATGATTGATATGTAGCACTGTCATTCAGTGCCTGGGATTGTTTTCCTGGCACTGTGATTTTTTTTTTTTCAAGATGCAGCTTGCACATGTAGTGTGCAGTGGGTGTGCAAGGGGACCAATCCTGATGGAAGCAGTTGCTTATTGCCTTTCAGGTAATTGTCTTTTCAGTGCAGGGTCTCCTTGAAGCCCTGCATTGTGGCTTCCCTCTTTCTCAGGCCATCTCAATTGGCTGAAAGCCATACTAATTTCTGGCACCTGAAGTCGGGGTGAAGAGTAAAAGCAAGGACCTTGGGCTACCTGGGCTACTGAGGTGGGAGAAACTACCCTAAGTAATGGGGTGCGTGAGATGGGATGCAGCTTCCAAGATCTCCTGCTCAGGGCCCAAGAGGTCTGTGCTGCACATAGATTCACTAGAGAGAGAATAATGTTGTGCCTCCAGCCTGCATTTGTGGGACATTTCTGTGAGTGCCCAGAAACTCTAAAAACTTTCTGCAAGTGCCAGATCTTTGAGCTGCCTGAATGTCTGTTCTGTCCAACCCATTACAGACGTCTTTGCTTATCTGCAGTGTAGGAAGAGGGCAGGAATGTGAATTGTCCCCTTTCTCTGGAGAGGAAGTGAACTCAGTCACCAGCCTAACAAAGACCCTCTAAAACCTGTATTTTAACTATTTGACTCCTGGCTGGTTGAGAAACTGTTTTAGTTGTGTTTAGAGTTCTTTGAAGCAAAACTTAGTGGGAGTTGTAATCTCAATAAATAAATGCAAATAACTCTGTACCATTGCCCAAACTTACACCCACAGTTCATTTCCCCGTGTCTGTGGCACATCTTAAAATTACTTCAAATCAGTGTGGGTGGATGGTAGGTTTCCACTCCTATTTCCATCTCTGTTTTCGATTGTCCCACATCCCTTTTTTCTTCCCTTGCAAAAAATAAGCTTTCCAAGGCACATGACTCTCACTTTTGGGAGTGGTTAATTTAAGCAAATTAGCCTACCCTTGTTTAGAGAAATTCTTGTGATGCAGCTTCATGGCCCTCTGCCCTCATGTACAGGGGAATGCTCCGTTTAGCATGTGCAGTCTGTGCTTACCCTTGGTTTTGCCTTTACTGTCCTCTGGGGTTTAGTCAGGAATTTTATGATAATTTTATTGTATTCCCAGGTCTCTCATCTGGCGTTTATTCTTGTTACTCCAGTTGCTACTGGTTTTAGCTTGTACACAGGAAACCACAGTGCCAATCAGTGTCGTTCCCAAGGTGACAGGAAACCCTTTTTGGTCGGATGTTGATTGTGCTTGTCTTTGCGGCTCCACCCATCACATTTTCTTCCTTTTTGGCTTAAGTTAAGACAAATTAATCAGTGGCTGCCATCTGGTAGACAGTTTTCATGGGTTTGCAGGGATTTGTCCAGCTGATCTTTTGAAAAGTCACACAAGGGAAAATATCCATGTTAATATTTAAGTGCTTCTTGAGCCTGGAATTTACAGGGACTGTAAATTTACTGCAGTTGCCCTGAGCACATGAGTAATTTGAGTTGTGTGAGTGATCCCCTTGTCTTTTTCAGCAGCAGTTTTGGGTCTTTAAGTGCTGTTTGGAAATCAGAGAGTTAAACTCTGATGCAGTTTTCCAGTGACTGATTTCCTCAGCTCCTCTCTGCCTCTAATTTGTTTCTGTGCTTGACCATCCAGGCATGGTTTCTGTGACTGCTTCACCAGCTGTCCTAATGTGCAAGCAGAGTGGGACATCTGGGAAAGTGAGGAGATGCACATTAGCTGGACTTGAATTCTCTGAGCACCTCGTCTCAGCCCTTAGCAGGATGTGTCCATCTGTGACATTTGCAACCTAATATATCACCTTTTCACAATGGTAGGTTGGAAGTGCTGTGCTAAGGGACAAAGGCACCAGCTTCTTTATGAGATTGGTTTGTAAGCAGGAAGGATCTCCTGAGCCCTTGACTCTTTGAGTGCAATCATAATTAATTTTACTTCTATGCTGTGCTAGGAGAACTCTTCATAATTATAAGAGTTAACTAATTATACTACTTCTTTCTTGAAAAGTCCAGTTCTGGATATTCAGCAGAGATCTCTTGCATAGTTAGAGCTACTCCGTACAGAAAGCTTAACATTAGGAGCTAGCAGAAATGTCTGCTGTGTGCACATACACCTTTGCTCAAGGAATACTGTGTTTAAACCTCCGGACTGGGGTATTTCTCAGCTCTTGCTGGAAATTTTCTTTAGGATTCTCTCAGTACCTGAGAGCCTTGGTCACAGATCAGGATCCCTCTGTGCAAGACTCCATATGTACACAAAAATGCAATGTTCCTCTAGCCAAGAGACTTACATTCTAGACATCAGACAAAGTAGTAAATGCATACAGACAATCAGATGGACCTCAGCAAACAGAGAAGCAACAGCATCATGGCATAGATGAGGATGCCCAAAGTATACCATGAGAATGGCTCAGCCAAAGGAATGCTGCCCAGAGGCAGATTTGATTCCATGCAACACTGACATTTCAGCCAGACTCTTGCTGGAATTGTTTGCTTTGATACCATCACATCCCAGCTGATGCACCCATTTGGTTAGACTTTGAACCTTAGCTGAGTTTCCAAGATATTTCAGGAGCTCTTTTTGTGATTCTCCTACTAAGACAAGCGGGACATTAATTGGTTAAGTGATGCAATATGGTATTGCAAATCAGTGCCTATCTTCATGAAATAACTTGCCTTTGAACTCTCCATTCATTTCTCTAACCAGGGGAGTCTGTAAGAAGCTACAAAAGTGGTATTTCTTTCTGGGACTTTTCCTTACGTTCTCTATCAAAGAATATACTTTGATGCTTAACAAACAGAGAGTATTGTTATTAATTTATGGTATCTATAATTATCCTTGTTATGTTAATATTGTGATTTGATAACAGGAGCAAAACAGAACACAGCAACTTCAAATGACCGCTCAAATATGCGATAGGCATCAGAAAGGGAAGTAGTGTATATAATTCCCACACAGAAAAATGTCGTTAAGTACAATGTTCCTCTAGGGAATTCAGTCCCAGTGCTTCAGGATGACCAATGGCAGCTCCCTGGAAAACTGCTGCCAGCAAGAGATGGGGCTGGTGCTGGCCAGGAGGCAGCTGAGTTTTCCCCTCTGCCAGGGCTGAGAGACTCTTCTGCTTCCCACCATCCCCTGACAGCGGCATCTCCTGTTTTTGAGATGTCTCAAATCCTTCCTGAGTCATAAAAAATTCCTCTGGGAGACTGCTGCATAGTCCAGAGGCTTTCAGTTCCTTTCTCTGGATTTGATAGTGGATCTAAAAGCACAGTCTTACAAGAAGAGAAGGAAAACAATCAGAATGGCAGAAAAGTTAAAAAATGCAATTTGCACGGGCTTGTTTCACTCCAGACTCTGTTTAGTTTGTTTGGTCTCAGTGGATTTATAGACGTATCTGGGAAGAGAATTTGGCCCACAGAACACAATACTGAATGGGTTTGCAAAAGAAGGCAGCATTGTGAAAAGCAGAAAGCTGGTATTGTAATTAATCCTCAAGTTAATCCTGTAGCTACAGAGAACACGTTTGCAATTTACTGATAAGATTATAATGAAATTATTTTTTTCTCCTTCATCACAAGGATTTTCACAAAGGTAGATGGTTTAAATAACCCTCTAGTCCCCAAGTATAATGCTTACTATTGCCTGGCCCCCAGCTACAGAGCTCATGATCCAGGGTCAGTGCAGAGGTCATAAGGTGGGCTAAGAATACTGTCTGAAGGAAAAACTACAGAGGGGAAACACCAGCCACAAAGATGGGAAAGCACCCTTTGGTTCAGAACATTCTAAAGTACAGATTGGCAGACGATGGAGAGCATACTGAAAATAAGTAACAGTATTAATAAGTAATCAATAATTCGTGCTTGCTTTGTTCTTGTGTTCTTTCCCTGAACCTCCTCTTTCTGTTGAAAACAGGACACTGGTCAGCCTTTAGCTTTACAGAGTACACCAAATTTATGTTCATATTTCTACATTACTTCAATGTATGTTAGCCTGACCTATATTACATCATCAGCCATATGAAGCCCTGTGTGTTGGAAGTGTTTGTAATGAGATAGATGGAGAGGAGGTCAGGCTGGGAGTGATTTTGGTTTGCCTTTCAGATATGACTTCTCTCCTTTCTCTTTATTTCATAGTGCAATGTGCATTTAGAGGAACATTACTTTTGTAAAGATCCTCACTTTTCCCTCCTTTATTCAAATTCATAGAAGCAAATTTAAATCAAGCTGTTTACGTTTCTAAATGCCATGAATCCTTTGCTAATAGAGGACTGTGAATCTGAAGCAATTGTTATTATGTCACTTCAAAATTTTCAGTCTGTTCAGACTCATTTATGGTGTGTATGAGAATGAGTCGATCAGAAAAGCCTTTGCTCTGGCCTTCATCTCTGGGCACAGGTACAGATGCATTTCCCTGTTCTGGAGTCCTGTCTGTGCAGCCCCCTATAGGAATGTCTCTGATGAAGGCAAGCGGTCCAAGGCCGTGGACTTCAAGGGATCTGCTGAGCTCTGCAGAAAAGAGCTCCAGATCACTTACCTGTCAGTTCCTCATCAGCTTTTCAGCCCTAAATGGGACTGCACAGCTTGGCAATATCTCTTTTAAAGGTCTACCTAACCTCTGAAGTGCCAGATAAAGTACACCTTGGCATGCAGACATTTGCAGCTCTCTTAAAAGCATTTAAACATTGCTCTGTTTCAAATTGCAAGCCTAAGTGGATTTCCTAAACTTTATTTTCAAAGGGAATGCAGGCACTTTTCACATTAATATGCTTGTTTGAGCAAGCCTTCCCATAGAAAGCAAGGCCAGAAAGCCAGACTATGCCAGTGGATCAAGAAAAAAAAAGCTGAAAAGAGAATGGTTTATAGATAAAGCTTAGGTGTCAGGTCTGGAGACTTTAGAAGCAGCTGAAGAAAGGGCAGATCTAAGAGCACATATATGGGTCCTGTCTCTGAGAGCTTAAATCCCATCAGTTCATTGTGCAGCTTAGGTTCATTAGCCGCCCTGGGAATGGAGCTGTGTTCCAAAGTGGATGTGCTCCAAGATCTGGGCTCTGTACAGGCAGGCTCAGGTGCTCTGTCTGCTGTGTGACCGAGTGGAGCCGTTCTGCCGGCTCCCTTCGGAAGCGTCCGTAGGTGGCGCAGCTCCGCTGAGCAGCCTTGTGGGTCTGGAGGTTTTGCATTCCTCAGAAACTGCTGCTGTTCCGTAGTTTCTTCAAAGCGCACTAACAATTCATTTGTCTGCTTAGAAATCTTCCGTGTGACACTTGCAGTAGTTTAAAGATAATGAGGACCAAGTAAAATAAACAAGGAATGTGCTTTTTTATTATCTTAAGGTTGACAGGGTGTAGTAAACGCCTCTTTTCCCAGATGTTCCTTCCTGTCTTTCCCAAATGGCGAACTCACCAGGAAAGAACTCATTGTACTGATTAGCCTTCAAGTCACAATAAAAAATAATTTTCTCCTACTGATACTGTCTGAAGATACTGCCCATTTACATTTAGAATATTCCCGCCCATGTCTTTTTCCAGGTCAGCTGGTTTTGGTTAAAGTCTCAAAAGAGTATTGAAGGACATCAATATGCAAACTGGTTATAAATTTGCCTGTTTGAATGTAAGGGTTGTAGATTATGCTACTTAAATGAGCAGCCGTTGCAGGATGGAAGTAGAATTTGTGCTTCAGAGATTAATTATTATGGAATACACAAAGCTAAATTGACTTACCTAAGGCTCCTCCTATGAAAAAAAAAAAAAAACAACTTTTTAAATCTAAAATATGAAAAATCTAAGGTCCATTTTTCATTTATTTGATTACAGACCAACTGAATAGCAGAAAATCTCAGTTAAGTAGTCTTAAAAAGCATTTCCTTGAAGCTATTTGCTGTAGAGTTACACCCTTTCATCCTCACTGATTAGTTCAGTTTTCCAAGATAGGCTGATCTCTGTATAATGCAGACAAGCACCTTCTAGGCATCATGTAGTGCTCAGGAAGAAGTGAGCCTGGCATGTTCTGAGAAAAGTACTCTGGCTTTGCACCTGGATAAGAGATCTAAATTGGCAATGGTGGTACATAGCTACAGCTTCTCCAAGGTCTCACAGAGGTACTTATAAACTGGAAGCATAGAGGGGAAACTTACACAAGTATGACAAAAATATTTTGCAAATTGCTATTTTTCTTAATTTTTAAACAAAATATACAATAGACAAAATATGTGGGGTTTTTTAACAGTCATTGCTGCTTACCCTAAATAAATGCATTATCTGAGCTCCTTAAGTTGTGCATTTATTTAATATCTGCAGTCAATTATTATTACTCCCGATTCTCTTTTCATTTTTCCTATTCTTTTAACTCCTTCTGCCTATATTCATTGTAGCTTGGTTTAAATTAGCATGTGCATTAATCAGAGAGAGAACAGGTCCTCCAGTGAGTTTGTGTACCACAAGGCCTCCCGTGTGAAATAGAGCAATGCTGCGATGCAAGCACATAAGAATAGTAATAAACAATACTGCATTCAATTAAAGCTCTACCATGTAAAGAAAATTACCACTAATTGGTAAACATTTGTTCAGCTCTTGAAATAAACAGCTCAAATAAGCACAACAAATTAGCATCTTCATTTACTTTTGCTTCTGAACATTGAACTCAATTTTCACTCATGCTGCAGATACATATATGTGACTATGAAGCAGAAACAGAGCTTTATGTTGCCATTCAAATTTTATTGAAGATGTAAGTTTGCGTGACAAAATGCAATTTGACTGTAGAAATAATCTACAGGAAAAGATGGGAGGCTGTTTAAGCTTTGCATTTTTGAATAGTCAGTTCCCGTGGTTGAGCAGCATTGCCTTATCGAGGGCAGAACAGGAGTGAATTGGCAGAACATTAGAAAGCCTGATTAAAAGAGGGAAAGTTGAAACTACACTCGTGTCAGCTGTTTTCCTCTACAGGATATTGAGCCATTCCTGTCCTAACCAGATACTGATTGCTTAAAACTTAATCCAGAAGTACTTGTCAAAACCGTTTCCTCAGCTCATTTTGACCTGCTGAGCTGTGAGTAGATCCTGAGAATTGTTTGCAATTTAGTGCTAGATGTATTGGTCTCCTCTCTCTCATGGCTGTGGGAACAAGATCAGACGCTCTGGAGAGAACGTGAACTGCCTCCAGGTCTCAAAAAAACTATTTAAACTTCATAGCTGAGGCTCCAGATCTGTTTCTGTGGACTCGGAAGAGATGGAATATGCTGCCAGGAGATTTCTTATAGCTGGGAGGCCGCAGAGGATTGGAAGTCTTGCCTCACAGCAGCCATAGATCCCTCTTTTTTTTTCTAGAAGGTACACAGCTTACTATGATCATTTCCTGACCCCTTATTCAGAATCAGAAAACATCAGTGTTAAGAGTGACAAATAGAGAAAAATAAAAATGCAACACTGGAGTACTGTGAGGGGAGTTGTGTGACAGAGCAAACATGAACAGAAACAGCAGACATTCTTCTCAAGAAGATGCATACTTCATATTATTGCCTTTCTTAGAGTCCTGAGCTTAAATATATTCCATCTCTGGCTTTCAGGTGATAGGTATTAACTTCAGTGTTATATCCAATTAGCCTCTGTAAATTAGGTCCTTGGTGCGATGAGATGGGGCTGCTCACACCAGTGGCTACAGGATTTGTCTCAGGTACAGATATCAGCAAGGCAGAGTAGAAATAGTATAAATGTCAATGATATTAACCATTTAATTGTTAAGCATTTTTGTGGAAAACTGGGCTAATACCTATCTGTCCAGGATCTCTTCTCTGGAGAGGAAAAATCAGAGCCAGAGGAATGCGTATCTGTGAGAGGAGTAAGGTTTTGGAAATGAGGCCAGGAACCCATAGGAAAAGAGAGGTTTACTATTCCCATGCATCGTAAGAAGTCAACAGGTAATTTCTGGTGGTTTAAGTAGCACTGGTATGTCAGGGGATAGCAAGAGAGTGAGCAAGGTCAAGCTTTGACCTACTGCCCACCCAAGTGCTGAAGGTGGAACTAAGGTCCTGAACTTTTTATTTTTATGCATAATAAAGTAGCTGTAAAATAACCAGACATGAGCTGAGCAGAATAGATCCTTCAAGGAATCAGATTCTATCAATTTAGACTAATTGGTCATAATGCAAAGTAAATTCTTGTTTGGCCTTGTTAGTTGGTTGATCTCAACTTCTGATTTTTGAGTACTTCAGTTTGGGGTGTGGTACAGGTTTGGTTTGTTGAAAATGTCGATAACCTCAGGTCAGAGTGGTTCCTAAAAGCCGCAGCTCTTGTTCAAGTAAAACCCAAAATTGTTAGGAGGTAAAGCAGAGAGGATTTGGGAAGCTGAGTTTTCATTGTGGGTCTGCCAAGCATCTGTATATCAGTGCTTCATAGGGCACCTGGGAATGTAAAAATTAAAAGTACAGTATGGGCAATAAATACTAAGTGCAAATATTTAAGTGTTGGGATGACATTCACATACTTACCTAAATATTTTTAGTTCATTATTTTCTCAAACTAATACTGATGATATTGATTAACCTTTGTGGAAAGGAAAAGTAAATAGGCGGATAATTACATTAATGGGTATTGTATATTATCAGAACTCGTGGGGTTTTGTATTAGAATATTCTTTAATATGTGCTGCAGCACAACAGAAAATTGAAACTTATGAGCTCTACATTTCAAGGAAAGAATGTAGATGTAAGAAAAATGAATCTTCATATTTCAAATTGGGATATTTAATAATGGAATTTTATTGTATTCTTAGAAGACTTGTTTGAGGTATTATGCAGATGCTCAGAAGAAATTCAAGAGATTATCATACCCATTAATGCAACTGTATTCTCATTCACCCCTACTTTCCCAAGATATCTGGTAATATCAGCAGCACATGGTGGATATATATTTCAGGCTAGCCAAGTACAGAGCAAGAATCATATATATGGGATTTTGGAAAAAAAATAGAAATTGTTCTTATGCATTAGAAGCAACTACTTAATAGTACTGTGAATGTTACTTTAAAACTTATCAAATTATTGCTTCAAATGAGAGTCATCTCTTAACCTTCTCAGGACTGTCTGTAATGGATATTATAAATCTTCATTTGTGAAGAAATTTAACATTACAAATGTCTCAGTTGTTTATTAGATGATCCATATTAATATTTGCCCAAGGCAGGAACAAAGCAGCAATATCTTCAGTCATTTGAAAAAACTATTTTAGCCTCTTTGTACTTCTGCTTTTCTACTTTTCCTTTTTTTCAACACTGATTTTTCTTGATGAAGTCAGTGTTTCCTATTTTTATTTATTTTCTATTGGCATAGAAGATTAAGAACAATCCTTTTCTAATTTACTTACTTTTCACACTTCACTGGCATTTTACATATCACATTAGTTCATCTACATGACCATGTTTTCTCTTAGCTATTTTCCTAAAAGCAGAAAGCAAGCTGAGAACTGTATTTTTTCCATTGTTCCTTTTTCCAACTAAACTTTTTTTTCCCTTTGAATTACTCCGCTGAAACATGAAACTAGGTATGCTGGTGGAGCCTGGCAGCAGTAAGTGCTGGAAAGGCTGTACCTAGTTGTGCTCTCCCAGTGCAATTCCAGCGGAGCAAACCCCACCTGCAGGCAAAGCATTTGCTGAGATGGACTGACAGACTCCGGACCCGTGTCTAGGCCTAACCTGTGAGCACCAGAGAGACAAAAAGCACGGGGGACTTGTGGTGCTTTTCCCTTCAGTAAAACGCAGGGAGAGCAGCCCTGTGGATCCCCGGTACAAGCGGGATCTGAGGACCCAGTGCAAACTCTCCCCCCAGCAGCTGCATCCAGCTGTGCTCCCCATGCTGGTTGATGGCTGTATTCGCCCGCACGGTGACCCAGCTCCTCCTGCCCTGCACAGCAGCTCGCCCGGGGGTGCCACAGGAGGAGGCACCTCCCGTGGGTGTCCCTAGTGCTGGGTCAGAGGGCAATGGCTCCTAGAGGACAGCAGCCATCGCCGCTGCTTGGGACACAATGAGAGGCCGAGGGTCAGGAATCTGGGTGTTGCATTTTTCGCCAGTGCTGAATAAACATGTGTATTTAAAGAAATTATTCAGCTCAAATAAACAACTGGGAAAAATGCGTGGGGCAATTGGATTAATGTAATCAAATCTATGGCTTAATTTTAGGGTCAGGGAAGACTGGAAATTACCTCACTAATGTTTAACAGGGCTTTAGTAACCTGGTGTCCCTCCAAAGTGGACAGGTGGAGCTTCCTTTCAAGAATTTTCAAACAAACATTACTTTTTAAAATTTTTATTTTATTGTACCTTTTAATAAAATCTGTTTCTATAAATGTATTATTTAAAATACTCTGGTGAATTCTCATCTGTGAACTTGTTCCTATTATCCAAGTGAAAAGAGATCTGTGGGTATGTAGTAAGACTCCCCTCTGAGATTCCAGACAATACACAGACACAAGTGGTTTCCTGATTGCACTTATTCACGTACCCAGTGATGAGGTGGCTGTCCCAGCTGGTGGAACTTCAGAAGAATTAGTCTCCTGACAATTTTAATATAATGTTGTCACAAATGTTTACAATTCCTCAGATTCCTCACATGGTACTCTTCCCCATTAAGACACAACCTCGAGAGGATGCTGGGGTAGGTGTATCATAAAAAAATCTCTTATTCGGCCCAGACTATTCACATGGGGAACATAAAAAATATAAAGTTATTTAAAAGGGGAAAAAAAGCTTGGCCTGGAAAAATAAGGGAAAACCCATGTGTATGGGTCCCTTACTCTAATTTGAAGTGGAAATTACCAGTCAGGAGATACACACATACATACATATCTATATCTATATATATAAAATGTATCTCCAAGTAAAATGAGCTGTGTGACTTGAAGTGTCACTGGTCAGATTGTGATTTCCTTATTCAAAACTTAATGTTGGCAAGCGCTAATTACCAAAAACGGGCTTTGTTTTAGGTGGTACCTCCTTGTTGCTGACCTTGTGCAGTCCCTCCTAGTAAGGTGGAAAAAGGGGAGCTCAATAGGTAACCTCTTTCCAGGTAGTAAAAGAGAAGAGAATTCTTTCTTTCTATTCTTTAACAGGGAGTGAGGAATTTAACTATTAGAGGAACATTGAGAATCCAAAGAGCCTAGAGAAGGACCTGAGACTGTAAGCATCTTCTGTTAGAAAATAAAAACACATGATGGTTCAGGCCCTCCCTCATCTTTCAAGACAATGCAAAATGTTCTGTTTTCAACCCTGTTTCTCAGCATAAAGAATGCAATGAAGAAGTCTGTGTGATCAATCTAATATTCATTATAGCATTTCTATGTATGTAAAGATTATTTAAAGAATTTTATTAATTGAAGAATAATTTTTCAAAAGGGTTCTTTGAGATATCCATATTTATGGAAGCATTACCTCTAGAATTGTGATCTATTGTTTGTCTCCTTATGAACTTCTAAGAAGATTGCTTTATATTCAGTTTTTAGTCAATGTGTACCTTTTAATGCATTAAATATGCACCTAAGAACTGGTTCTTCTTTCCAGATTAAGATCCTCAAGAGCCAGTGGTCATCAATAATCCCCAAAAATGGTAAAAGCTGTAAACTCACAGTTATAATTAGATCAGGTATATTTTTTGTTGTTGTTAAAAAGGAAATAGCCCTGTTGCCAAGACTGTCAGTTATAACAATGTAAAAGCCAAAGAAAATATTAACATTTTCACTGTACTTTGTTACTGGACAATGGGAATACTTTTCCTCTATATTAGGAAATCCCAGTAGGCTCTCCCAGAAGTATGTCTGAATCTAAATTGCTACCTGTTTCTCAAACAAAGGTACCCTAAACAGATTTGGAGGGATTCATTGCACAGCTCTTCTGTGGATTTCTGGATGGTTTTCAAAAGATTGGATTTGCAATATGTGCACTCAGAGCCACCTGTTTTAGGGACCGCCTTTTTCCGTGGAATAAATTGCTAGTCATGGTCAGAAGAGGTGCTTGTGTGGAGGGGTTTTGTGACAGGTCTAACAGGATGTTTTCCTTGAGAAGTGGTGTGGAGCTGGGAACTGATTTTCTCCCAGTCTGGCAGAGGCCCCAGGGAAATGGGGCAGGCATGTGAGCCAGAACCCTCCTGCAGGGCCAAGCTGAGAGCAGCCACCACGGTGTGCCCACTTCCCAGACTATCACAGCTCTGGATTTGGGTGTGAGTGCTGGTACTGCTGCCTGGGACCCCAGTAACATGCCGGCTGTGCCATGAGGCACAGAGCACTACTAGTAGTCTGTGCATGTACCACTTACCACCATTTTTTGCTTAGGATGCTGCTTCACTTCTGCCTACCTTCTAGCACAACTAGCGGAATCACACCACACCCACTTCCCTGTGCCGACAGAAATTGTCCCCATCTACCCCTGGAGGCTGCCAGACACCCGCTGCTGACTCACTGTTGCCATCTGCAGGTCTGAACAGCAAAGCTCTTGCTGCCACCTACCCTTCACCTAAGCTGAAATAGGCTTGTGAACAAAATGACACGATGTGAGATTCACCTATTCCACCAGGTGGTCTTGTCTCTTGGACATTATTTCTTTATGCTTTGCTAAGTGACAGGGGAGTGACTGGAGTAATTTCTATTCAAGTAGACTGACATGATAGAGATCACTTAATTTAAAATAAAATTACTGAAGCATCTGCTGACATGTATGAGGTTCAACGAGGTGAAATGCCAGGTCCTGCCCTTGGGTCATAAAAACCCCTTGCAGCTCCACAGGCTGGGCCAAAGTAGCTAGGAATCTGCCCAGTGGAAAAGGATGTGGAGGTGCTGGTCAGCGGGTGCTGCACATGGTCCAGCTGGCCAAGAAGGCCAATGGCATGCTGGTCTGTGTCAGGAATAATGTGGTCAGCAGGATCAGGGCAGTGACTGTCCCCCTTCACTCAGCACTGGTGAGGCCACACCTCAAGTCCTGTGTCCAGTTCTAGGCCCCTCACTACAAAAAGGACATTGAAGTGCTGGAGCATGTCCAGAGAAGGGAAATGAAGCTGGGGAAGGAGCACAAGTCCTTTGAAAGGGTGATGAGAAAGCTGGGGATCTATAGCCTGGAGAAAGGGAGACTCAAGGAGACCTTATTACTCTCTACAACAACCTGAGAAGGGCTCAACCTCTTCTCCCAAGCCATCAGGAACAGACAAGGGAAAATGGCTTCGAGCTGCACCAGAGGAGATTGTATTCAGGGTGGAAGTTAGGGAGAATTGTTTCACTGAAAGGGTTGTCAAGAATTGGAATGGGTTTTCCAGGGATGTGGTGGAGTCACCATCCCTGTAAGTGTTCAAGAAACAATTGGACATGGCACTTAATGCTCTGGTTTTGTTGGCATGTTGGTGCTCAATCAAAGGTTGGACTCACCAGTCTTGGAGGTCTTTTCCAACCTTAATGATTGTGTGATTCTATAGAGGAAAGTATTCCCCCAACATTAGTAGCATTTGCCTCACAGATACTATCAGATGATGTCTGTATTATAATACTATGTGGTATTACTGTAAAAGGGACAGTTGTATCTTAATATCCAGTGTTCAGAGAGGTGTGTAGTCACACTCTCCCAGCGGTTTTCCTGCAGATGAGAAATTCACACAACCAAGCAGAGTTTCAGCAGAAAAACTGGAATCACTGGATAATAGATTATCCAGCAAATAGTAAATCATTGGCATATGGGATGTTACAAATGGGCAAGGTGTAGAGTTGTATACTGATCTGGCAGGATGGCTATTAGGAGAGACTTGAGACAATTTTATGTTACATTTGTGTATATCCAAGCATGATAGGGTGACCAAGAGTTCAAAGAAGTTCCTTGTAAGCATACCTTAATGGAGAGCCAATAATGTGCAGAGGTAGGAATCTAACTGGTGTTCTCACATCTCTATCTGTGCATAGCTACTTGATAAAGGCTAACTGAGCTGGCATTTGTAGTCCAGCTCAGCCAGCTGAATCTGTCAGTCTTACAGGACTGATTGCTGCTTAGTAAACTCAAAAGCTTTGATAAATGCCTATAAATTTGTGTTTAGTCATCACAGTTTGCAGACCATGAATTTTTTGCAATCAATATGCCTAAAGTTAAGGGTCGAGTAGATAATATTTGATTGATGGGTTGAAAATACAAAAAAAAGCCAGTTGTCTTACTGTTTTAAGAAAGCCCCAAGAAGAATAGGGCTCATACCAAGCCCCATACAAGTGTGGTCTATTTGTATTTTCATGACTCAAAGTTGTAATTGAATCCAACTTTATTTTCCCATAGCAATGGAAATGTTATTAATTTTATAGTCCTGCAAGAGATGTTTGGCATTTCCAAATAGCCCCTTTTAAGTCTATGACCACTCCTTCTCCTCAGACACAGATAATTTGTTGTGGTTTATTGCCTCTCCCTTCCCTTCTACCTAGCATGAGACATTGTCTACTGTCTTGGTAGTCCCAATGTTTATACTGCCTTTCACTTATTTCTGCTGGTTTTATAAAATTTTCCTACTCCATTATGTATATTTAATTTCAGTAAATTCTTAAATATGCACCTGACATAACTCTGAATTTATTTCACACTGTTGTGTGTATCAGTTAGAAATATATGCCCTGTATTTTTTCTGTGAAACACTTCTTCCTTGCCAAGATTCCACTTTCGCATTTGACATTCATAACAATAAAGTAGCATATAGGGAGTTGTTTCTTCTTCTAAGAATAATTCAAATAGTTGCCCCCAACACACATTTTTGCAGCATAGGTTGTTAGATTGAAGTAGGATGTCCTTGGTTTTCCATCTGCTCAGTGCTACCAGTGAAACTAGTCTTGCAGTCTTTGCATGCCCAAATCCATCAGTGACTATAGAGAAAGTCAGATGCATGAATAACTCAGGATCAGCTTCATGAGTGTGGGATTTACAGTAACACAAATCTCATATAACCACTGAATTATTTTCTGATGCAGACGAGGATCCAATGTCTCACTGACTTTGGATATGAGCAGCTTGGGAAGCGTTGAACCTTTCGTCGCTGTGCCAACGCCACGAGAAAAAGTAGCGATGGAATACCTGCAGTCAGCTGGCCGCGTCCTGACACGGCAGCAGCTTCGAGAGGCAGTGGCATGTTCTCATTTGCTTCAGACAGAATTCATGGTGAGTTTAACAACACGCTTGAAATGAGGATTTTTAACATAAATGGCACAACAGGAACTGTGAGGAAAAAACATTCGGGCAACACTTTAATGCCAAGGTACAAATCGTTTCCAAAGGGCAGACTCAATAGTTTCAAGGTAGTGTTTTATGTTTTTTCACTAAAGACAGAGAAGTCAGTCAGTTATATCCGTGGGCAATACAGATTCCTCTTGGTCTGAAGTCCCATCATAGATGGGCTAATTATAATAGAGCTACAGTGCAAACAGTCAGAACTGTAACACTGTGACAGTTTCAAAGAGATCATAAAGACTATGATGAAAACACAGTCATAGTTGGAGATTTTGTTTATTCCCATGTAAACACCATGCATGTTTGCTATTTGAGCACTAAATTTTTAGTCACCGTAAATTATTTTTTTGAGCAGATCGGGACACCCACAGTCCGTGTCCAAAAGGGATTTTTTTCCCAAGGTCCAAAATGCCTTTAACAAGCATGCCATATAGCAGCCTAATATACTCAAGACAAAAAACCCTGAAGTGTATTTATTAGTAAAAAGGGTAAGAATCTAAAATGAAGAAAGTGGGCCAGGTAGAAAAAAGTCAGAGCAGAAAAACTCAGTCAGGGAAAACACATTACAACACATTACTTTAAGAAGACCTGAAAAAGTCTGGTATTGCCAAACACTCAGACGAAAGAAGTTGTCAGAAAAAAAGGAGACCCTTTTTGCAAGGGAAATAGAAAAGAGCTTTAACTGAAGCCACTTGAATGTGAAAGCTGAGTAAGGCAGGGCAAAAATAGAAAAGAGCTTTAACTGAAGCCACTTGAATGTGAAAGCTGAGTAAGGCAAGGCTAAAAAGGTTTTGAATTTAAAAAAAATCATAACTTTATGTTTAAACAGATCAAAAGCATTAAGCTTACTAAAGAATACAAAGATCAATTGATGATCAAAATGGTGTAAAAGTGATTTGGGGAAGCTGAACCAGTAGGTGACTCCATTATTTGCATCTGCATTGACCCGAGAAGAACTCAGGAAATGTCCTACATCTGTGGCAGGGATACGTTCAAGCAGATCACTAGAAATTCTGTCTGATATTGAAGCATTAGTGGAAGGGATTCTATAACCAGTCAATAAAATTAATAAAAGTAAGTTTATAGTCACCCAGGAATCCTAAAAGTTTATATGCACTTACTGGTGTTAACTGGAGAGGTGTAATGTAGCAGTTGTGCTTCAGCAGCTGAGGAATCAGAGGGTCAAAGGTAGAAGTTTCTCAGAAGGCTTCTAGAATTGATCCAGATAACTGTATGTCTAGAAATCTGATGTCTAAATCAGAGAAACTTTAAAGAATTAAAATTAAACATGCCAGAGCGTATGACCCCTTAGGTTTCATTTTGTTTGCAATTTGTGCATGTGAATCAACCGATGAGTGCCATTTTACTCTAAAAATAGCTTTTCATTATGAATTATTGCATCCTATGGAGCAGCCCTTTCAATTACCTTTAAAATCCGAAGTTTTTATTAAAACTCATTTGCTTAAGAAAAGTAAATCCCTCAGTTCTCCTACCAAAATGCAGACAGACAGTCTACACAGAAAAATTACAATCATCCAACATACTTTTATCACCAGTTATGCCATAGGTTCTCTGCCATTCTGCTGCTTAGGCAGGAAAGACAGAAGAAATAACTTCATCATGCCTAAGCCCCCCATGTAAGGAGACAGTTTGTACAGACAAATTGGCACCTCATAGAATCCTGTTTACCCAAATTGGCCCACACAGCAGTTGTGCACAGCTTTGGGGAGACAGAGTCACATTTTATTTGTCGCTCAGGGGGGCACAACATGGCTTTGGCCATTCAGTGTTTCCACATAATTTTATTGAAGAGGTCATGACTTGTCTATTCTGTTTTTAAACTATTTTTTAAAATGTGTTTTAAGATGAAGCTGTTGAACAGTATCTGTTTACTATGTTCCTTGCTACAGATAATAGCTCAGGAGGAACTTTAGGCATGCAAAGAACGCAGTATATAACCCTCAGCCATTCTGCTCACACAGCTCATTTTAACTAGCTAAAGAAATACAGTAAGGCAGTCTTCTGGAGACTAGAATTATTGAAGAACTTCCAAATGTGAAAGAAGTAGAGAAATGTTTGAAGTTTTCAGTGGAAAATTAGAACATGAGCAGTTTCAGGTTATTTTTACTTCTTCAGTTTTTTTTTTTTTCATTAACAATTAAAGGGGCATTACTTAATTAAAGGGTATATTTCATTGGGAGAATATACCTGTTTTGCAAGGAAGAAGAAACATAATTTCCCCGGCATATATGTTTTCTTTAGTAGCCTGAGTTGCTACTCTTCAAAGGATAGAATATCTGAAGTTGGTAACAGAAGATAAAATTCATTTCCAAAACACCCAAATGTCAAAAAATACAGTCCTGAATGGGAAAGTGCCTGATCATTAAATCTAAAAAATTACATCCTCAAAAATAGGAGGGATGAGTATAATGACTAACTGCCTGAATTTTCCTAAATCTTGCCAAATTTTCTTGAATGCTTTCAGAGATCCAAATCATACCTCTTCAAGTGTATGAATAGCATTTAAAACTTAATGTGAGCCAGAATAGCTGCTATTAGAAGGTATCACTGAGAGGGAAACCAGCCCATGAACAATATGCATATGCATCTATAATTGCATGCAAGTGGCTGAGCATGGGAATGTGTGCAGTTTATGCATTATTTGCAATTTTTAAATTAAATATATATGTCTAATAAAATAATTATGTATATATATATATATATTGCCTATACAGCTACTGAGTTTGTATACTAGTTTGCACATGTTCCTGCTATTTGCAGTCTGCTGGGCTTATTTGCTCCCCTGTTAGCAGGAATGTTATCACCATATTATCCTGATCTTTTTTTTCTGGAATAATCTCTTTTTTCTCACAGCCAGTTTCAGAATAAGTGACTTGTCTGTGGCTGTGATCCACGGTGTATTGTCAGATTTCTGTCTGTGCCCTTGGACTCACAAGTACTTACTACTGGGAGGAGACCACTGATTAGAAAGTGTTTACAGGATGTAAGTGATTAATGTTATTAATGGTCCCGGTTGGCCCAAAGAAATGTGTTTCTGTTTTCAACTTGGTGGCATTTTTGCATCTGTCAGTAACTTGCCAAATGATGAGCTATTAAAAAGTTTCAGCAGACATAGTAAGGGAGACAGCCACACATGTGGAAGACCCTCACCGACCACCATTACTTGGGCAGGCAGAGGACTCTTCCTCATGCCCCTTTTTCCAGTCTCTGTCGATGAGAGACAGAGATCCTGTTAAGCACAAGCTCAGTGTCTTGCTCTCTCTCACTTGGTGCATTGTTTAGCACGGAAACCTTTTGGAGGCCATGTACTGATGGTGTTTGTACTAAGCCAGAACTGAGCTAGGGAAGCTCTAGGTCAGCCAGTTGGAACAATTCGGAGCCCAAGGGCCAAGGGTAAGTCTCAGACAGAGGTCACCATTGGGAAGCAGTAGAAGTCAGAGGTGAAATGAGGAGGGTAAGGGAGCTCATTTTGTACTTCTGTGGATGAGGAAGCAGCATTAGACGCAGGACAGAGGTGAGATGGTTTGACCTGAGACAGTGAGGATGAGGTTCATGCAAGAATGAAGCCTTAGAAGTGAGAAGATCCTCAACTTAGGATAGCCATCATATGGATGGCAGTACAGCAATCTGAAAAGGGGCTGGATGAAGTGCCTGCAAGGAAGGTGTGTCTTAGCAGTAACATTTTGGCTGGCCTGACACAGCAAGTCACTCTTTTGAGGAGCCAGCTGAAGACCAAGAAGAGATCAAGGAAGAAACTGAGTGAGGGAGAGGGGAAGAGTAAAGAAGGTCCATGAAATGCATGGGCATAAGGCAGAGAAGGTAGAAAAATAAAAATCGACACAGGTGCAGCCTCACATAGGAAGATGTTCAGAAGCCAAGCTGGGAAGTGAAGACAAATCACAGCATTTCAATATGAACCATCTAAATTTTACTTAACTTTGCCATCTCTTCAAACAGTAAAGCGAGAGTGCAGCTTCTTCCCCTGCTTGGTGAACCCATGTAAAAGTCTGCTGTTGGGTGCCTGCTGACAAGCTGTTAGAGACCTCATCCCTGTTCCTTTAAAAAAATCCCTGCAGAGGTCAGTCATGCTGGTCAGGACCAGAGCTTGTGTTGCAGGACAGGGACCAGGAATCTCTGCTGTACCAAAGTACTGGTAGGCCTGCACCTCTAGAGTAGAAACCAACTCATTTTGGAGAAAATCCTTAAGTAAATTTTCCAGTGATGCAAGCCAACAGATCCTCCTCAGGTTCCTAAGAGGCAATTATATAATATGCCACTGTCTCTTAGGCTAAATGTCCCAGGCCAGCATGATGTTTCCAGGTCTCTAGTTATGACTGTTCTTTTAGTAGAAGTATTAATTTACTGAAGATCAAATTCCATCTTAAGACAATTTAAATAATGGTGGCCCAAAAAAATCAGCTTAAAATTGAAGATTTTAGTAAACTGAAGCATTTTTAATGTGATTTTGCCAGAATATTTTAGTTGGTAAAACATCCCCCACAATAATGAAATAAATGTTTCATCCTGCCATTTTAAAATGGTTGAATGTTTCATCCTGCTATTTTAAAATGTTTGGTTTTATTCAACTGTAGAAACATTGTTTCAGGACCTCGAAATCAAAATTGTTCTTACTCTCCCTTTAACCAAGTTAAGCATTTTGTTCAATTCAAATTTTGATTTTTACTTTTCATGCTGACAAACAGTTTGAAAAACAGGAATTTTAAGTTTATGAGGAATTTATAATTTGTGTATTTTTGAAACTTAAAGGAAACTGTCACATTAGTTACCTACACATCTGCAATGTAAATCAGTCACTAAAAGATGAAAATGAGAAGGAAAAAAAAATAGCTTCAGATTTTTATTACTTTTGAGTCTGAATGCAAAAGACTAAGGCACCTCATTCTAGTAGTTTAAATAAAAGGCAAATGAGGTCTGAATTTCATTGATAAGGCTTAGCACAAAATTTTTTAGAAATTTGCCATGTATTAATATTTAATTATTTATGAAGCTCCTGCCCCAGTTATGTAAAGTATTGCTCTTTTTTGCCACAGCACTATACTTTTGAACTCCAGTTTTCTGGAACTATAGTGCATTTTAACCTTGGTCTTAATCCTATAAAAACTTTTTTTTTTTTAAATAATTCATCAGAAGTGTTCCTTGGAAGTCACCCCTTCAGTATGCAACTCGCTGTGTTTATTAAAGGAAGGGTGTTGACAAGCTTGAGGTGGGAACCACTTTTTTTCTTAATAACTTTGATGTTAAGAGACAGTGGTGTAACAGCAGATGGCCTTCTGGTGATAATTTCCTGCATGGCTCCTCTGGAAACATCAGTCTGATTTAATTTATTTTTTATAGGAAATACCAATGAATTTTGTGGATCCCAAAGAAATTGACATCCCGAGTCATGGAACTAAAAACCGCTACAAAACAATTTTGCCAAGTAAGTGAGCTAGCCTGTGGTTTCCTATTATGACACTTAGTCCTGCTTTGAGAATGTATTGCTGTGAAAATCTAACTGTCTTTATATTTGCTTGATGTGTACCCATTCATACTTGTATTTATAATCCATGTAAAAGATAGCAGAAGCCCAGTGCTGTAGGACTGGCAAATGCAGAATGCTCACTGGAAGCCTTGGTAGGTACACAAGTCGGCAGCATCCCAGCCACGTGCTGAAGGGCAAGCCTGGCTTATGCTGGTTTTCTCTGAAAGGCAGCTCAGGCAGATGGGACAGTGAGGTCTGCCATGCTTTGCAGTAGCTCCTCATCATAGCCCAAACCATCCTGCAGTCACTGAATTCCCTCTGGTTGGGTCAAGGTACTTGGGACTGAAAAAACCCAGACTACAAAAAGCAAGTGCAACCTATCTTGTTTTGTAGTGGGCTTCCATCTTTAAAGGTCCTCTGGTGATTGCTTTTTTCCTTCTCCATGCACTAAACTACCTTTGCAGAAATCTGTTTACATTCCTGATGCAGTGCTGCCTCTTCATTGCTCTTAACTTGTTACTGCCGCGCTATACTGGTTCTGTATTTTCATTGTATATATTTTCATATACAATTGCTTTGTTATAATTGGAGGTGACTGAAAACTTTTCAGTGGAATAGTTTTCCTTCAGAATACATGTTTCTCTGAAATGCAGCTATTTTCATAACATTTGTTGGTGGATAATGAGATATTACATTTTGCTTTTATTAAACATTTTGTTTTGTGTTCTGTTTCAAAATAGGTTGCAGAAGTTTTAACATTACACTAAGTATAGACATGAATGGTTGAGTTTTTATAATTTTTGGCATCACCAAAGTGAAAAAGTTCAGCGATTTAAAATATTACAGAACATTCCCACAGAAAAATGTAAATGCCTTGCTTAGGTTTGGAATGAAGAATACTTTTAAAATGACAGCATATCCTATCAACTAGAAATTTACTTTCTAAATATCTCTAGAATATCCTTGCAGGCCTATGTTATATGTTAGTCATTCAAATTCATGCATCTTCAATTATGAGGTTTCTCTCGCCAAATCTGAAAACATTATAATTTGTTCATATCACACCAAGGCCTTGCAGTCAAGGCCTTAACCCTTTAGATTAATCTCAGAAATCTGATATGTAGCTGAGAAAGAAGTTTGTGTGGAGTCCTTGCTTCTCTTCAGTCTGCAGTAAAATTTTCACTGTGTTCAAGGCTAGTTTATCTATTGCAACCAAAAGCTGTGTGCATCCGAGTTCAGTCAAGAAATATTGAAGGCAATTAAAGACAGGAGGTAACTGAATGCAAATTAGATACCAACAATCAGACAATTCAGCATCCCTTAGAGTCTGGCCCAGTGTCAACAGGATGTACGCAGAGGGTGAAATCCTGACCCCCTTGATGACAGCAGGACTTTTGCCATCAGCTGCAGCGGAGACAAGATATCACCAGCCACCCTCTGCCTGACTGGCAGATTTTTGGAAGGACTTCTCCCTTCCCATAGCGTCTCATGTCCAGGCAGCTCCAGCCACCATCAGGTTCACCTCCAGCAATGCCTTGCAAGTGCAATGAGTCCAATTTCACTGTAGCATGTGTTTTGAATTGGGACACAACGGCTGGGCTGTGCTCCATGCTGATGAGCTTTGAGAACCAGCGTGCCTGTGTGTCCTCACCTCCAGTTGGCTGGGATGTGCCACTAGCTCCATGGCACATTTTCAATCCAAGCACACTGCTGGTGTGCACCACAGCTGCTCACTGACAGGCACTTTGTAACCATCCTTGACAGAAATCAGAAGGTTTGGTGTGTGTTAGCACCAGGTTTTTTCCAAGATATTTTGAGGATTGAGGCACGTGCTCATAATAAATATTCGTGTACCCCACACCCAGTCTGAGAGGGTTTGGAAACGATTTGAGTGATTAAATAGAGCAGCTTTCCTGGTTTCCTGCTCAGATGGTATCACAACCCGCTGCTTTGTACACTCGCATCAGCTTTTCCATTCCCAGCACTGGGTGCGTCTCCTGAATCGGGGCACCTGTGATGACAAGTGACATCCTTAAAATGCCCAGTCCTGCCAGCTCCACCCTCTATGCAGTAGTGGATATTCTCATTTTCTAAGAGATAATTCCGTGACAGGGTGCATAAGGGCAGGTTTATGTTAGCAGATACCACCCAGCCAGACACACTCATATGAAATACAACTAATGCCTATTGAAAATTATTCTATATGGAAAACTTCAAAGTACAGGAGATGTTACACTTCTAGGACAGATGTTTCAGTTGTGGTATAACATAGCCAACACTCTTATGCAAACACCAGGCTGCCGCTTTAAGTTCTCTAATGTTAATTGCATTACAATATATTCTAATTCAACTACTGAGGGGCCAGTGTGGGATCAGAGTGGAGAGGCTAAGCTGTTCCCTAAGATCAGTGTTTCTCCATCCTTCCTCCTGACTGTGACCCCACCCATAGCTCCTGTTAAACCCTGCTCTGTATCTTTAGCTGCATTTCCTCTGCCACCAATCTATAGTATTTCTCACACCCTCTGAGCAGGTTTCCAGTCCTGCACACAGATTTCCCAGTCTCTCACCACAGCCACATTCCTGTGGCAGAATAGCAGCCCTGCTGCTCATTGCTCATCCTCTTACTCCACATCTTCACCTTTCCCTGCTTGTCTCCTGCAGCCCCCACTACATGTCCCTGCAGCAGGACCTCAGCTTCCTACTATCTTCTCCTATATCTGCTGCTACTTCTTCAGCCCTGCATATTTCCTGCTTCCTGGCTCACTTGTCCATCTCAAACCAGAAGCAGAATTCCTGTGGTATTTCAGAGTATGCATGGACTTTAGCTTACAAAGGAGCGAGAGGTTTAACACTATTCTGTGGGTATATTTGTATGTGCAACACATCCATTATTTTACCATACCCTGTCCCTCTCTGAAGATTAACCTTAAGTCAAAAGCCTGTGTGAAGACACCCTGGGCAGAACAGCAGATTCACACTAACATGAAGATAGAAACCACTTAGGGGGTCAGACCCAGAAGTCCACAATCTGTAGCTTGTGCTAACACTCATTCTGACATTCCACTAAAGACAAGGAGAAGGTTAAATCATATGGTCAAAGCACTTTATTATGAAAGCATATAAACAGATGCTGGAAAACTGTTCTCTTGATGCAGAAATTTTTGAGCTCCCTTTCACTCCCCAGTCCTGACTACAAACAGTCATATTTGCTCCAGTTCTGCCCCCTAATGAAAGCACCAGTGGAGTGGCTGGAGTGAATGATCCTCCAGTATCCATGGCATGGCAGGAGGCTGTCCAGCACTGCTACCATATAACTCTGCTTGTTCCCTGCACCAGGCACTCACATGGAGGCAAGTTACATTCCCTTTTACATTCCCTTTAACACCCTCCTATTCCTCCACCATTATAAATTCAGGACAACATTAATTTGTCAAAGGTAGAGTTAGAAGAAGCACCTTCTCGTCTACTGAGAGAACTATCCCAGACTTCCTAGATACATGGGAAAAAACAGCAGTAATTTTGCCTCAGTTAAAACTATAGAAGGCATGTTTTATTAGTAATTATAGGTGTTTAGCAGCACCAGTGCATTTTCAGATACTTTATAGACATTGATGAATTCAACCTTGCAGTCAACATCTGTCTTTCTGCTGTAGCTTCAGACTGCAAGACTTTGCCATCCTTAAGGTTAAGATTATTATGTCCAAGGTATTTGTCATTCAGGAGGAAGCTCATGACTTCCATTTGTGTCTGATGATTGCCTAGTGGTCTGGATCTTTAGCGTTGCTCAGTCTTTCCTCTTCTCAGAGCTCAGTTTACAGCACTTGCCTATTTCATAACTGATCATGACTGTTAATTTATAAAAGATTCCTGTTCGGAAGCTGTGTTTGTTTCATTGATTGGAGTTGGAAGGAGGTCTCAGAAATTGTGAAGCTGATTTAGCTGCTCCCTAGTAACAGAGGGATTTATCTCAAGACATGGCAATTAAACTGGATGTTGGGTCTGCTTGGAAGAGGTTTTTTAAGGTAGGGGTCAAGCAGCACCAGAATCAGAGGCATTGTGTGAGCTAGAGGAAGCGGGTGTTTTTTCAAGGCCACGTAGCCTGAGGCATTTGTGGAAATGGCTAATAACCACTCTGTGCTGAAAAGAAATGAGAGGTTTCCTGTCCTCATATTGTTAAAGGAAAAAAAAAAGCTCTAAGTGAAAAAAGTTAGGAAAACTAGTGCAAAGATATTTTAACACAAGTTAATTAGGGTTCACGTAGTGCTATTAACCACAGAAGATAAGACTTCCATGTGCAGATTTTGAAGTCATGCAGTCATTTGCATATTTTAAGAAACATGCTTTCAGAATATTATCCTGGGTTCTGCAAAGCCTCCACTCCTGTCCAAGGTGCTCCCATGACCTCCAGTGGGAAAAGGACATAAAGTATGTTTGGGATCTTCCCTCCTCTTCCTTTGATTTGCAAAGATTTTATCATGTTCTTAGGAAGAGGATGAAAAGTCACAAAAGAAATCCCAAAGCAACTCTGAAAATACTAAATTTTGCTGCAGCATATGTATATATATCAGTTCTATATTTTTTGTGTAAATAGCAGTGCTACAGCCACACACTAAACAGTGGTTTTTATCTCTTTCCAGCTCAGTGCCCATGTATGTATCTTTAAATGCATTGTCTAGATTGCACTCAGCAGAGGAGCTATCCAGAGACTATTTCCAAACCAATGTGTCTGTATACTGTCAAAAAACCCTTATATATTATATAATATATTGTATATATTATACCCAAAATACTTATAACTAAGTATTTAAGCAAATTGCCAGAAGAAGAGTTTTTTTTTCAGCATAGAAACATTTCTATATAATTTTTTTAGTGGTAGAATATTTTTTTCAGAAAAAGTGTGAAGAAAGTCAGGTGTGTCTCTATAAAGCCACAACATAGGCATCTTGTTCCCGGCCTGCTTCCCTCTTTCTGTTACACTGTATACTTGAGAATATGCTGCTTTAATTCCAAAATGGTATTGCATGGGGTGGAGGGGGAAGGGGGGGGGGGGGTCACACCATCACCAATGAAAGAGCAAAACCTTCCTTTCCAGGAGGGATTTAATAACCCCCAGCCCTTTACTCAATAGAACCAGCCCCCACTCCATTCTAGAGCATCCAAGACTGAAAGAAATAAGAGTGTGACGAAAATGTTCCTCTATTTTGGCATTGTGTCTCTAGTCCAGTACACATGAATGGTCACAAATTGTATCAGATGAGGACACAGGACTGAAGGGAAGCATATGGATTACCTAGTCTAGCCCTTTACAGTCAACTTAAATTGGTATAAAACACATATATTTTATTCCATCCCAGGCAGAGGAATCTTTTCTTAATTTAAATCCATCTGTCCAGTGCAGTCACTGGACACTACAGCTTCCGACCAAGGTACCAAGGTCAAGTTCAAAGGGCCTGGTGTAATTATGAGCCACAGGTTTCAGAGACAGTCTGGGCAGGTCAGATCAAGGGCAGCACAGGCAGACCCGACCTCACTGAGCATGGCCTGGGCCTGACAGTGTTGCTTCAGTGCCCGCAGCTCAGATGGTTCTGCACAGCCCAGCACTGTGCACTACAGGGCTGCCTTAGTTACATGGGATGATCTTTTGCAGAGGGAAGTATTTGATGTGTAATTTTTACTGCTTGACAGCCCCAAATAACAGTAGGTTTTTTCCTTCAAAAAGTCTTTGATTCTCTTTAGAAATCTTCTAACTATGGGTTTTCTTATTAATTTCCATCTTCCTTGTGCTCTTAGATCCTCTAAGCAGAGTGTATTTGAAACCAAAAAATCCATCTGACTCCTTGAGTACCTACATAAATGCTAACTACATTAGGGTAAGTAACTGAACACTCTTCATGTACTTTTGAGAAAATATTTTATTTGCCATGTGAATAGCTGCATTTGCCAAGGTGCCACTTATTTTATTCTTTCCATCTTCACTGATAATTCCAGATCTTTTTGTCTGCATATGTGTGATAGAAGTAGTTTCATAAGCCATTTCTAACAAAGAGCACAAAGTCATGAATGTACAGAAATGGTTTTAATAAAAAAAATACCAAATAGTTTATAAAAAACATTAAGAAACACATGCATTACTATTTACTTTTGTATTTACTGTTTCATATTGACCTACTGCCTTATAGTAAAGAGGGCTACCTTTTAACAGTGATAGATACCAGTACTTTCAAGATACCAATTGATAGTCCTGAAATTAACAGTTAAGTGATTAAATAAGTACTGTAAGAAGTTTGTGAAAAGGACCATAAACAGACATGTTAAATATTCACATATGCCCACAACACAGCCATTCACATTTTACTCCCTGTACTGGTCACATGACACTATGACATAACCAGCATGACCCCTGATGGAAAGCAATATTTCTAAGTGTCAGGTATGCTATAGTTCTTGATCACACACACAGACACACACACCTGCACACAGAGCTTTCTTGAACTCATGACAGAATATATGCTAAATAGACTACAAAGAAACTAATTCGGTCATATTTTAGGAGTGTAATCCTCTACCTACAAAATTAAATGTTTTCTATAGAGTTATTATCCAGACCCTCAGCTGGAATAAAAGTAATAGTGCAATGAAAATTTGGCCACAGAGTTCTACAATGATGTTGCTTCTTTAATTAACAGTATATAATGTGTAGGTACACAGCCCCTTACCCTGCCTCACTTTGCATCCTGTACTTTCAGCATTTCTTATGAAGACATCATCATGTAAGTAAGCAGAGTGGTTCTATTTGGACAGCAGTGACATCATATCCAAGAGCCAGGCCATATGCTGGGTCCTCTGAGGTCTCCCTTTTCCCTATGCCAGCGCCCTTCACTCTCACACATGGTGATTCCTCCTGCTACTAACACCAGTCGAACTGTCAGCAACTGTGGAAAAAATGCTACCCAGCAATGCAATGAAATTTCACATCCATGTGTACAAAATCATTGGGCTTGCTGGGATCCTGACAGACCTGGCTTGGACAAAGTATGTTCAGGCAGATTGGTGAGTGGCTGGAGGACAGTTTGTGCCAGCTCAGGATTATCCCACTGGTTCATGCAATGAGTAGCAGCTGTCATGAAGAAAGGCTCCCAAAAGGAAGACCCAAGGCCAGAGGCTCCCACACCACCTCATGCTGTTTTCCATTCACTCATTCCCTTCAGACATTGCCAGGCTCTCTCCTGCATTACTGCTGGGCACCCTGTCACTGCACAAAACCATAACGTCTCCTTTTCACGCAAAAAATAAGAAGATATGTCTTGTTTTTCCCATTTCTTCTTGTCTTTCCCTCTCTTCTGCTTCCTCACTGTTTGTCTGACCTTTCTTTGACTTCCTGAATGCTCATGTGTGTCTTGGAGCTCCCTATATATGTTGTGCTTCCTATAAAGTTTCATAAAGGCTCTTCTTCCTTAGAAAACATGTATAGCAGTGTCTTTGTAGATATGAGTTTTATAGTTCTTTTTTTCTTTCCTTACTGACTATAAACTAGCTTGAAAACACTGCTGCAATTTAAATTATAGATTAAAGTACCACTGGACGAGGAAAGTCCCAATAACTTGAAGAAGGGAGTTATCTAAAAGAAGCCAAATAAGCAGGGAAATTTGAGAGGAATTGTTGTATTCTCAGGAGTTCATCAGATTGGTTTCCAGAGGAAAAAAAAACTGTTCTACTGAAAAATTTCTGATCTGCTCTACTTTTAGCTGTAACTTCTTTCAGTTAAATTTTTTTTCAGGTTAATTTTTCTGCCCCTTCTGCTCATTTATTCACCTGCAATATAGATTGATCACATGAATTTAAAGTAAATGCTTTTGTGTCTGTTTCCAAACTAGGGATATGGAGGTAAAGAGAAGGCTTTCATTGCAACTCAGGGACCCATGATTAATACCGTGAATGATTTCTGGCAGATGGTTTGGCAAGAAGACAGCCCTGTCATTGTTATGATCACAAAGCTGAAAGAAAAAAATGAGGTATGACAACTGGCAAAACTGAGAAATTATTCCTGTGGCTGCATACTATAAAAGGGACCTTAGAAGATACAGAAGGAAGCTAGCAGATAACTGTTTCTTAAATAATCTGTTAATAAGATATGTGAAAAATAATGAGAGTAGCCAAGTACATCAAGTGTAATAGCATAGCCATTGTAAGACATTATGTATTACAAAAAAGAATTCCATTTTCTAGATCTGTGCTGTTGGGTTCCTAACTTTTTAAGAAACACCTCATTTATCTGTTGGTCACCTCTGTACTTTGTTTTTATGTTCTGGTATATAAAGACTAGATGGTTAATGTTGTGATTAGCAGGGGTTTTATTGCCATGGCTGAAGTTTGCACTTTGCTATAATGTCAGGGATTTAATCTATTCCCAAATAGATTGCAAATCTTCTGGACCATCTCAGAAAATACACTTTGGGCTCCCAGATGCCAATACCACAGAGGAACTTAGACAGAATGGAAATAATACTCTTTACCTTGATATCAATTAGACTTGACAATTGTATTTTAGTGGCTAATGGCCAACCAACTTCTGTTATGCATTCTATGACTCTGGCATCAATTCAAAACCATATCTTCAATATCTTTATTTAGTAATCATGTAAATTTTTGTCAGGCTTTCTTTGATAGTGCCAGTGTCCATATTTCTGACTACCAAAAATTACAAACAAAAATCACTCTACCATGCAGAAGGCCAATAAAAAACCTGTTCTGGAAGACTGAATGCTAAAGAAGTGGTTTACGAGTCTTGTGGACAAGAGAGAGTCAGAAATAAAGGAGATGGGCTTTTTTCTTGAGTCCAGACTTAGTCATGATTCCCAGCTCCAGGTAGGTGCCTCAATCACATCTCAGACAGCCACCTAAGCACCAGGGCTGTATTTCCCCTGCTGCACTCACACCCCTGCTATTCAAACTCAGATGCATGATGGTAGAGCAACAGAGTTTATTCAGGCAAAGTTTCTAGTCTGACTGATCAAGGACCAAGAGTCTGAGTGCATTCCCAGGGCTCAAACTCACTGCTCCATTTAAATGTGCACTTAGTAGACATACTCTTCTTTCTTCTGCCCTTGATTGTTGCTTCCCTCTTTCTCAGCATGAGTTTGGACTTCTAACATGAACTTAAAATCCAGGGGATTTTAAGAAACTGTATATGAAAAGTAGGTGGGTCCTGTAAAATGTCCCAAGACCTATTCCCAAACCAGGTGCCATTTTGCACTAGACTGTTCAAAGAGGTGTTCAGAATCCCACATTTAGGATTCATCATGAAAGCATAGCAATCGACCAAGCTAATAGACCAAAAGAGTAAGTATTTCACTGAGGAAATGCTGACTGTTTGAACACTCACATCTGACACTGTGTAAGAAGAATGACTTGAAAGAAGTGCCCAGGGGTTTTCATCATGTCAGGAAGCTCTGTGTTTACCTGAGTTACGCAGGCTCTAGGCACTGGTGTTTATAGGTATTGTTGTGCCTGGCAATGGTAATTTCCTCCACATAGAAAGGGTGAGGAATCTCAAGTTGTTCCCAGGCTATATAGAGAGGCTGTGTTTGTGCAAGCTGTCCTGTCTAGAAACCTTAGGAGCTCTCCCACTGTCAGCAGGTTCCTCTTGATACCTTGCTTGCTATTGAAAAGAAAGCAAACTCTTACTGGCCTTGCTCAGCATATTATCTTCACTGCTAAAATACTTGCCCTCTATAGGGAAGGCAAAAGCAAATCTTATTTAGCATAGTAACACTTGGTATTTTTTCCTTTCTGGGATCTGCTTTATTTCCATCATTTTCAGGGAGGTACAACTGCAGTATACAGACTGACAAGTACCTTCATATCTGCAAGCATATTTATCCACTCATCCACATTCACCCCTGAACAAATAAGCCTCCATACCTGACTCTTGCATATAGGCCATATTCCTCAGATGGTGTAACACCCCTCAGCCTTCATTTGAACTATGATGTACTGTAATGTATGAAGTAATGTATAATGAAAGAGCTTTCAAAGGAGAGATACGTGAAAAACCTTAATCTCAACAATAAATTAATTTATTTTGCATTAAAAAGTTATTTGGGACATTAGTGTTCTAGTTCAAGATATTGATGTAACAAATTTGCATCAGTGATGGGAATTGTGCAAAATTATGATGTTTAAAGGTTACTATAGGGTTACTTCCATGTATCAGATGAAAAAATAATTTAGACTTGCTGTGGTAAATAGGAGTTTTTGCAAGATTGATTAAGACATGAGTGTAGAGTGCTGAGAAAAATATTTCAGCTGTACAAAGGAAACATGCAGAATTTGTAAAACCTGTCCCCAAAACTGCAGAATGTCTGAACAAATTGAAAACCTCCCTGTGCAAGGAGAGTCCAGAGCAAAGGAGCTTCTGCCTGAATAACTGGTGAGAAACTTGACCATGATTTTGGAGTTACTATGAGGAAAAACACATCTCATCTAGTGACTGAGGTACCTTTTGTGGTCACTGAAGAGAAGTAGTCACCTCCAGAGGGTGATCCATCCCATTTTGAGAGAATGAGATAAATCTCTAAGTGAAGGTGACCGTCTCTAATTCTGTACTAATATTCTAGGACACAGTCCTACAAAGCTTTACACACAAGGCACATACAATTTTCATATATTACTGAGTTTAGTCTGAACAACTGAGCAGTGGAATTTAGATAAATACATGGGATGTAAGAACATCACAGACAAATATATATATATATATATATATATATTTGTCTGTGACATTCTTCTGTTGTATCAGCTGACTTTTGTCATTGACCTCTGTACTACATCAATAATAAGCATTTATTCTGCCTTCAAAACTTAAAAGCAACTTTACCTGTTAAACAGGAAGCATATTTTGGAAAGTGTAAGTAAAGAATCTTGTACAGCATTCTGCAAGAATAGAGAACTAATACTGCCTGATGCATCAGATTACTCTGATAATGCAAATCTTGTTAGTAATTAGATAATCTAGTAATTATCTAGGACAATCTTGTTAACTCACTGTTTAAAGCTCATGCCATATTTAATGTAACATTTTTTCCTGGTTGGTCTATATAAGGTCTACCCTTATATATGTACAGCCAAGTAGATTTTGGAATTCAGAAATCCTACCTTTTACAGACTTCACATAAACCTCCTTGATGATTACTTATTAGTTAAGTTGAGTATTGGTACCATATATAGGTTTTGGAAGAACTTAGGAAGATTTGGTGCTAACTGTGAGGATTTCAGTATATGAAGGCAAATCCTGCAAGCTCTCTTAAAGTGTACTTCTCATACTTGAGTTAGTAGTGACAGAAAATAGAGGGCAGGAGTAAAAAAGGGATTCTGGAATTGAAGCTTTGCTGTTATTATTCTTTACTGTTGTGTTATTGATACCTATAATGTATAAATTTACAGGCATAGCTATATGGAGAAATACCCCAGAAGCAGAGTTGAAGTTACGCAACTGCACAAATATGAGAATTTTTAAAATAATTTTGTTCAGGGTCCAAGTCCAGACAATGTAAAGGCAGTAAACATCATGTCATCTGGGGCAGCCTCCCTCCATTTGGCAGAGCTGGGAACCAGGCTGCAGTAGGCACAGTTCTGGCAAGTTGAAAACATTGACTGTGGTAAGTCACAGGTGCCAGCCCCAGACTGTGGCAGGGCCAGATCCCACTCAGTTATGGAGATCCACCTCAGGAGCAGTCCCATGAAGCTTGGCACCCAGTGGGCATGGGATAGCATGCCAGGAGACAGGAGAGGGAATGGAAGGAAGCCCAAGCCTGTAGCCCTGGTGCAGGGGGGAAGGGCAAAGGCTGAAATCAATTAAAAGTCATGTGAGAGAGTGTTTCTTGTATAAACTTCCTGTTTGTCAGGGAATGTTTAGTTGGGGGTGGGGAGGGGCCATGTTTGGTTGTTTCTGATAAATACTGTGTGCAGTGAGTTTTTACTGCTTGCACACAGAAGGCTGGACACCAGACTCTTCATCCACTATATCAGATATTTGAACAGGTTTTAAATGTACCTACCAAAGAAGTTTCTTTTATGTACAAGTAACAGCTTGAGGCACTTTACTTTTTTTATTATGGTCCTGAGATTTTGTATATTCTTTTCTGTGTATCTGATAATTTATCACTCCTACCACCATCTTTTTTCCCTTTTTTCAGTAAACTTTCAAAAACATGTTAATTCGCCACTCCTTAGAAGTGCTTGCATCAGCTTATCCCACCTGTATTTTCAAGGCTATTTTTAAAGCAGCAACAAACAGTATTTTTAAAGGATGCACAGCAACAGTGTTAAAAATAATCCATTGTATGTCACTAAATGTAGACAGACTGTTAAATGAAAGTTATTTTAATGAACAGCCACATTTCATTGTCCACCCAGCACAAGCAGCCAATTCCAGTTCTGGGAAAGAGTCAAGAAAAACACTCCTCTGGAGTGCCTGAAGGTTTTGTAGTGAGCATTGCATGCTCACATTTATCAAGAAGTCTCAGGAGTTTAGTCAACTATTGTTGATTGTCAGGGCACAATTGTGTATTTAGACTTTTCTTTTTCCCATATTAGCACTGAAAACCACACTCCCAGGGAGGGGCATGAACTGCAGATCTGGCAGATGATAGTAACTCTATGTGTCACATGGGTAGACTGTGGAACTTGTGAACACTCTTTTTCATACAAATTTCTGAGTATTTTATTGCCATTCTTGATCTCTTCGGGGAGACAGCAAATTTAGGATGTTCGAGTAGTTCTGCAAAAGACAGGATTTGAACGAAGCCAGTCAGAATGGCCAGCATTATTTCAGGAAATGTGGCTTTCACACACCTTACACTCTTAAGGTAATGAGCATCTATTTTTAGAAAAGCATTTATACAACTGAGGTGATTCAGTTCAATCCACTATTGGGTTATCAAGTAGTAACTTAAATATCACACCTGGTGGTAAAGCCTTGCATTCCACTGATTGTTTTTCTGGATAATTTTTAGCAATATTTACTGAAAGTTATGCTTTATGGCAATTAATTATATTAAAGGCATTGTTTCATTTTGCTCCATAATGTAGGCTACTATCTATCTACATGTATACCATTTGCTTCAGCAAGAGTTTATTAGGAAATACAAACAAGGTCTTTCTGGGATTCCTATTATTGTAGAACTGTTCTCTTGGGGTTTGGGGTTTCTTTGGTTTTTTGTTTCCTTATGTGGTTGGTTTGGTTTTTATACCTGTGTATTGGATATTAAAATAGAAGGTTTCCTTTAAATGTTGGAGAGTCTTTTTATTTAATGAATGAGTTGGACTGGGCAGCATTATTTCAGAAAATGTGAAATATTTTCTTAAGGGAATAAGCATCCATTTCTAGAGAAGTATTTATACAACAGAGATATTTGCTTTCATATAGCCTGTGGAGATACTCTAATTTAAATTAATAGTGAAGAATATAAGCAAACTATTGCAAGGAGAAAGTAACATTATTTGCCTTGTAAGTACTATTTCTTCATCTCCTTTTTAGTAGAAATTTGTCAGATAAATTGCTGATACAGCGTAAAACTATTGATTCATTGAGAATTCTGTATAAAATTTTGTGTAGCTCTAGCAAGACTGAAGAATTTTTTTAACATTAATTTCCAGAAAGTTATATAGTAAAACAACTCAGGTTCTTCAAAATACTTTAACATACACATTAAGGCAAATTGAGTTTAGTAACATCTAAAGACACATTTAAATGCTTTCTTGTATCAGGACCCAGGAGAATAAATAGGATAAAAAGTCTTATGAGCAGAGGACAAATTCTGGATCTCTTGCTCAGAAGGAAATCCCATTTGGAAA